>OX596044.1:12268597-12868597 GCA_951394065.1 Venusia cambrica | reverse complement strand
TAGCAGTTACGGCTGTTTCGCTCTGGCCTAGAGACTAGAGGACAAAAACTAATCAATCGCTTAAAAAAATAGTACATGATAAACTATGGAGATGGAATAAAAAACACTAATGCGTACCTTTCAAAGCCTTCAATCAGAGATAAGCAATCCAATGAAGTGTTCTAGTTAATAAATAATTTTCATAAGGGTTTGTGCCTAAAACTAAACTTACCCCATTAAAAACTGGGTGAATTACAATAATTGTGCAAGTCGTGTGGATACAAGACTATTATGTTTATGGTAATGATGCACGCTTAAAGATTTCGAAATTTAAATAAGTTATTTGCTGTAGAGTAGCACATCCACAAAATTGCAAACATAGAACAATTTATACTACCACTTAATTTAGGTATCAAAACCATTACATAGATAACTTATTTTTGCACAAATTTCACTAATATACATGTTACAAACACAGTTCTGAGTCCCGCTCTGATGTTTTGTACAGCTATAATATTCCCAAAAATTTACCCTTTACCAGCTTTAGAAATAACGCCGCATTTTTGAACAGTAAACGTTATTATTATTATTAATTTTAATAAACGACATACTAATCCATTTGCTCAAATCTCTGCTAGATCAAGACCAGGAAAATTTTCAAGCAAAAAAAAAATTTATCAAGATATTTATCCTGTTTATTCCTGTTTTCCCGCAATAGGTGGGGTAGGACAACATGTCTTCTGACTTAATGAGAGTTTAGTCTGAAATTGTAAGACCAGCTCCTGCCTGACGTCAACCCTCCTTGGGAATACTCGGTTGTGTGGGGTGAGAGGATAAAGACAAAGTTTATGATAAGAAGGGATAATGGTATAAGGATATGGATAAGGGGGAGGTGAGGATACTAATGTCTCGGAGAATAGTGAGTGTGACAGTCTTGTTAGCTTGCACTACGTGTCCTATATCAAATCCGGGGTTATCTACCTCATAACGGGTACACAGCCCCGGATTTTACATCGAACAGATATCTAGGAGAAGACCCTCTGGTTCTCCAGATTCTAAACTTAGAGCTCTCTAAGCTAGTTTTCCGAAAACATACTCGCTTAATTGCTGAGTGAGAATTAATTTACTATATATATTAAAATAGCTCCAATATACACATGAATACGTCACAGAACCTGCCCATCACACGTCCATAAATAAATAAGATCGGACGCGTGTCCCTAATTTCTAGCTTCGAGCCCCAGTTTGAGTTCATGGCACAGGGTTACGAAAACTTTCATATGATTGATAAGTCAATAGAATCACAACCATAAACTAATTTTAAAAGGCGAATGTTTATTTTAATGGCTGTTCCTCCTTCCCGCCAACTGCTGAACTGATTGACCTGAAACTTTGCATTTATGTTGCTCAAGACCGGGAAAGAGACATGCTAATAAGAGACATTCTACTTTTATCCCATAAATGATAATCCCACGTGAATGGGAAGTAAACTTTATTTTTTCAAAGAGCATTATGTTTGTAAATTTGTTACCTATTCACGGCTAAGCATCGGAACGGATCATAATGAAATTTGGAATGGATATAGTGTATGTAATAAGACACAAAATAGGCTAATTTTTATCCGGTTACCATGCGGGCGAAGCCGCGGGCAAATGCTAGTCTAATGTAAAGCCGCGGTGTATCCTCACAATTGCTAAGTTAATGTTTGCTTTTTATAGAGTAGTAGAGTTCTAGGGGTATTACTACCATACCTATTTCAACCACCAAGCAACATTACTGTGTTTCGGTTTGAAGGGTATGGTTGGCGGTGAAATTACGGGCACGCGGGGCTTAGCACCTTTATGCCGTAAGTTGACGGGCGCAATGCAGTGCAGCGTAGGTCATGTTCTTTGTGGATGTGACCTACGCAACGCTAGTTAGGCTTTGTTATAAGAGCTCCACTTAACATCAGATAGGCTGCTTGCTTGTTCTGTCTCCATGTTGCACAAAAAAAAGAGTAGTGGTTAGGGATGATTTAAGGAATGGCAGGGTAAGTCAAGTATAAGTATATAATATGGTATATAAGTATATTTTAAATAATTTTCTCTCTGTCGTTTGCACTAACTCCCTGATGATAGAGAAAAAAAAAGAAAAAAAAGCAGATCCACAAGAGTAGATCTGCTTTCTTATGCGTTTTTAAAAAATGCTGTTCTTTTCAAGTCGAGGTATCTACGATGCTTTAGTAGGAAACTAGATGTCAAAATCCATGGGCACTATAATAACCTTTGGCTGGCATTTAAACCCGGTTGCAATTTATGTCTGAATAAAAATTTGATTTTTTAGTGTCACATAATAAAATCTTTCTCTATCTGTTTTTATGGGCGTTATCAAAGTTGTATTCAGGAAATAGGTTAATAGTTCCGATTGGGCTATTATTCTGATTAAGTACTTATTTTAAGTGCAGGTATGCTTCGAACAAGTTTATTTTAAATTGATATGCAGCAGGGTACACAACCATTCAAAATATTGAACGCTGAATCAAAATACGAGATAATAAATTAGTGAAATGTATCTGCTGACTTGACACAATCAGTAATAGCGCTATAAGTCACGACACAAGTTTAGGTGTTAAACTAGCTAGTTTGGCAAAAAGATCAAACAATGAGTTAATTGTAACGTAGGTACCTTTTACCAGCCAGTGACTTGGGCACGCTTCCGTCTGGTATTAGTATGGAACAGTTGAGTTATCTATAGACCGTTTAAGGCGCGCTACGCAGCTTAAATCGCGGCAGAAACGATTATGAGAGTTGACAACGGTAAGCTGTAGGTGGCGCATGCGTATCGTAAATAAAAACTTTTGATAATTCTTATTCTGAGATCGCGTTGCTGGTATGTAGGTAGGTAATGTGACCATATGATGGTACCTTTACTGGCACGGAACAAATAACTTATTTAAATTCGGGCTAATATTTATTCTAAGTCTAGGTGTTGTCTGACCGCTGCGAGGACGACAAGCACACGTCCAACGTCGACAGTGGTCACAGAGCTACTGATTGAAAGGCGGGCGCGCGGTACGCCTGTAGTTTTTCAAATAATTCATGATTAAAATTAAATTTGAATTGGTATCAAAAAACTAGCTAAACATTAATTTAGATAAACATGTAACCTATCATTTAAAATAAATCGTAAGTCAATATTCATTGTAGGTATCACAATATTTCACTTGTAAATTTTGAAACGTACCATTTTCAATAAATATTTTTAACGAGAAATTTTTCAGCTATTATGTTTTCAGCTTACCTTTAATGTAGATAGGTACCTGAAGTAATAGATATATAAAAAATAGACTCGTGACTTGTTCAGAAGTACTATAATTTTCCATTGGAAAAAGAGGAAACGTCAAATGACAGGGCCTTAACAGTAATTAGGTAAGTAACCCGACAGCTACCCTTGCTTACCCTACCTACTATGTAGGTAAGTTTAATTGTACATAGTTATTACAATTAATAAAATCTAATAATAATTTTAGAAGTTCAAAAATGATTTTTTTGTTGAGATATAATATAACACTGGCTATGACTGTGCCAATGCCACAGTACCACAACATCGGAAAGTTGGATGCTGGAAAGAAGACAATCTAAATTAAACCGGTGTAAATAATTAGCACAAGTTAGTTCATAAGTATTTATTGTAGATTGTAAAGAAATGCTATGATAATAATTATTATTATATTATAAATGCACCAGTCCTGCCATAAGCCATTCATTAAGAAGCCTGCAAAATTTCACCTCAGCGATAAAACTAGCGAACGTACCTACTCTAACCTAATTTATATATCACATCAAAAAAGTTACGATTTATTTAGAGGCCATTATTCTACCAAAACATGGCTATTGCAGCATCGCAAACGATATAGCTTCGCACCCCATTCCACATTTCCAAACGGTTATTTTAAACATTCCTCCATTGTAAAAACTTTTGAATGCAAAATAAAAGCGTCCGGCGTGCAGTTTTAACTCAGACTTTTATAGACAACATAAACAAATAGTTAAAGAAATAGGGCGTAGCAACAAAAATAAACTAACGATGGAACTGTCAGTTCAACTCATGACATTCAAGATGAGAAAGCATCCAAAATAAGAAAACTGATGTTACTCCAGCGGGCCCGAAGCTGCCAATATGTCGACGTAACTAGGACAGGGGAAATTCTCCACCGATCCTACGAGTGGGCAGGGGATCAACTAACTTTATAATTCACGCAGGCTATTTGAGGAGTAGTTTAAATAATAAATCAATATCGGAGTTTTTCCCACATACCCAAGTTTAAGATTAAGCAAATTTTTTTTATGTTTTTCATTCGATAACACATGAATTTATACGCAGATATATATGAATATGTACATGTATTTTAGAGTGTATTGTCATTATATTTAGTAGGTATTAAACATATTTATGTTATATGAAAGTTTTATTTATTTATATCTAATTAAAGATTTATTTTAATTCAGGTACATACACATTTCTACCATTTCCGTGTATCGGCAACATCTCTCTCTCAAACGTTTGCTGATAAAATTTACTGATTATTTATTCTCATACGCCCTTCTTTTTTATTGTATTTATGTTTACAGTAAATAATTACATGAACAACAAAACCAGAACGCTACTAAACTTTAACTCCTACACAACCGTACTCATCAGGTCGGAAACGTACAGATTACGTCTTCCAATTTTCCCCCAGTATTGAGGACATTGACCGCGTTATAACGTGCAATAATGGGGCAATTACCTGTAAAGCTTAGTCATAAAATTGTGGAACAGATGTTAATCATAGTTGAAAGAAAAATGTAGAGGAAACTGTACATAAATTAACGACAGACCGAGTGATGTTCTCACTGGCTACATTTTGTGTTTGTCTGAACATTTTTGAACATAGATGACCTAGGGATCAAGCAAATAAGCTTTATAATACGTACTACATTCTCCAATACGTACAGAGAATTTCAGGCAAACGTGGGTTGCGTCTATCTATCTAATGGTCTACCGCGGGCAGCGGAATCATTGACCTTGAGTCGGTATCGCTGTTGTTGCTTGGGTTAGGTGTGACTATATATGGCTCCCGGGATGACCGACAGTACACAGTGGCACAATGCTGCCCCAGAGGTGGTATGGCAATATGCGGGGAGGCACTGGAAGAAGTTTTACCAAACATCCCAGGGACTTCGCATCGAGGCCGGCCACATATATATTATTATAATATAATAGGGTTTTAGTGAGTCATGTTAACCTCACATAATCTCATCGCACCGTCAATGCGGTGGGGTATCTTGTTTCACATTTCACCATCGAGAAAAAAATAAAATGTGTCCTGTCTACCCGGGCTGCAGAATCTCCGGCTTTTTTTACCTGTTACGACTGCATGAATACAACATTGGTAAGAATTGTAAAGGTTCACCTAGCTAGCGACAGATTGAGATAACGTCTGTGAAAGAGCCAGTGCTCTGGCCTGAAGCTCCTCCTGTCGAAGTCACCAAGCAGTTAACTATGTTCCGCCGGTACCCAAAAGTGCCAGATGGGTGCTGTACGTCCTACTCTCTATATAAAACACACCGTGTTTTACAGCACCCTAGTTAATAGATAGCTTCTTTGAAAGTTTGCTCCATCGCAGTCCTCATCCCGGCACAGGCATGCCCGGGCAAGCTATTTCAAATGATCTTCACATCAACCCTTTACCAGCTGTGGTGATAGTTCTCACTGTACGATAGAACGAGTAACTGTAGACAGTAACGTGATTTCCAAAGTGACTTGACCGCTAGATGCTCGCTTGTCTTCTATACCTAGTACATAATAATAGTCTTTTATTTGAAACAAGAACAAGGTATTTCCACTTACCTACAATACAGTTTGGTACAAATTGATTTTGGTAAGTATATAATGGATAGGACATTCCTTACGCGCTAGTTTAAAAACTGTGTTATGACAGGGAAAGAAATCCTACTATACTGTAGGAATAGATAACCTACACAATAAACTACGAACACAACAGATCGTTTCATGTTGCTGCAGTGAACTTATATTTTATTTTACTAGGTAGCTTACGCACACTTAATCTTATTTTCTGCAAAAACAATAAATATTTAGCGACACTTACACAATTAAAGCTTTCGAAACGCAAGAAAATTTATTTCAAAACAAAAAGTTAAATTTCCTGATATGTGACAAGCATGTTATGATTATGACTCATATCGCATGACACATTTAATTTTAATAATGTTATGTTTTCGAATTTTTGGAAAACATATCGAAATAATATAAAATCTGTAGTCGCCGGATGCTAGTTTACTCTTGACCAACTTTCTCTAAGTCGTTTTCCATGTTCCAATATTTTCATGTCTTATGATTACGAATGTTTCAAAATGTAAAGTTTACATTTTGTAACATATACATATTAATAAAACGGCCAAGTGCGGATCGCACACCGAGGGTTCTAGCACACATTTTATGGCAAACAATCATGCCTTTGATGTTTGATTTTAACATTTTTTGTTGGTATAGTGGCAATTGAAATACACTCTGTGAAAATTTCAAATGTCATTTTTTACGGTTTATGAGATAGAGCTCACTGTCACTGATAAACGAGACGGACGAGCAGTGGAGGCATAGTAATAGGGTCCCGTTGGCATCATTCGGGTGAGGAACCCTAAAATACATTTATATTTTATAATATCCACCCTATTTATTCAATTCTTTAGAGGTGTAGGAGTAGGACTCACCCGACAAAAAAAGACTTAATTGAAACTTAATTGATAATTTTTTCACAAGTTTTTTCACCACTGGACAGATATTGATAAAAGTAAATTAATATTCAAACTAGAATGCTATTAGTGATCGTGGTCAGCCCCTAGGCTACGTTTTCGAATAGGCAGATTGGACGATTCAAAATGATCCCAAAAGTTCCACTAAAAAACCGATATCAGATTTTGCCTCTACACAGTAAAATATTGCGCTATAACAGCTGGTCTTACATAACTCTGTTTCATTAAGATATCAATAGGTTTCAATAAAAATGGCGGCAATTCTCAATGAATTGCCGCCATTTTTATTGTTATTTTTGTTCTTGACTTTATTGAAACTTTATTGATTTTATTGAAACCTAAATGAAACAGACTTAGGTCAAAGGCCAGGTGATATTTTTTTTTGGTAGGCTAGCCTTAGATATCTTACATGATGCAACCTACGATGGAGCGCGCGGGCCTAGAAGGAACCTATTCTCTCTTGACTTCATTTCATTTTTAAACGCCATATGCACATATACCTACTCCGTGATTGAAGGCCGCGGGACTTCATCGCAATTGGGTCATATTTTCCCACGACGCTAATCCATCTTACTTATGTAATGGCCACAGAATTAGCCCGCAAATTATTGGAAAGAGCAGCTAATGCATTAACACGGTTAGCTCAATTTATTTTGATTTGTTTGGCCGCGGCGACGCGTGAAGTCTTTATAAATCAGCAACGTTGACCTTCATAGCTGAATCGCGGCTTTTGAAAAAAAGAAGTGTTTCAGTCGGTAGGTATGCACAAAAGCATATACTACCAGGTACTTACTGGCAAGAAAATGTTTTGTTTTTTTTATTCAGTTGGTTTTGGAACCAGAGGCCCGATTCTACTAAACCAATCGCTTCACAATGACAATGGCAATTGATTACAAAAAAAATATGTAAGTATTCTACCCGTAATCTTGTTCAAATATTACAAGCTATGTTTAGTTTGGGCCTAGATGGCGCTGTGTGAAGTTAATATCCATTAAAAAAAAATGTAACGTCGCAGAATTGGCACTATAGGTGCCTTTTGTTACTCTAGTCGCCATTAGCCGCCATTATTATTATTATTCTAGCCATTTTGCGGTGATACCATTTTCATTGTGAAGCAATTGGTTTAGTAGAATCGGTATCCGCTTCTGTGGTCTAGTGGTTCAACCCACCAATTTCAGATCCAGAGGTCCCGGGTTCGATCCCCATGGGGAGTACAATATATTGTGCTTGGTTTGTTTGGTGGTAGGACTTTGTTGAAGTCCGCCTGGCTAGCTACCACCATCTTAACTAATTCTGTCGTCATAATAACAATTCTAAAATTGTTGTGTTCCGGCATTCAGAGGTAAGATAGCCAGTTCCTCAGTTTGTTGAGGATTCCGGGTGAAGTGCGCCTCCACCTTCGGCCTTATCTTTACTTGTTACCAGGTGAGATGAAGGCCAAGAGCTTCCCAGTCGTACAATAAAAAAAAACGGGCCCCAGTTTAGGATATCTTGCCATTGAATAGGTATCGAACATAATGTTTGCAGAATATTAAAAGTATTTGTGCAGCTTGATTATTGAAAAATTACATGGACACTGACGATAGGGCTGGTTAACTATTTAAAAGTATATAATATACATAGTACACATAATAAGGTGTAGTAATCTGTAGTCAAACCTAGATTCACTTTTTGATATCAGTGTATAATGTTAAAGGATAGTGCAACCTACCTTTCCCCGTTCTTTCTTCCCTTTCCTCTAGGATGTTTCTTCTTCGGCCGGCAGGCGAGCTTGTGGCGCGCAGCCGACGTGTCCAGGAGTTCAGCCTCTACGTCCAGCGAGGAGTCGGTGACCGGCCTGGACGAAGGGAGGTGTTATTGGATGCGACAGTTAGAGCATGAAAACAAGGGGACATGACTCACTTATTTCTGAATCTTACAGACATCAAGGGAAGAGTCAGTAGGTAAAGAGAACAGGCGTACTGACATTGCATGGCAGTGGAACAGTATACTATAGGTACATCCCTTATTAGCCAGTTCTCTTACAACAATGACGCTAGATAATATATCACCCATATTCAATGTTTTTAGAAATCAAAAAGAACTTTAAAACCAGATTGCCTCGTTTTCAGTCATAAAAGATTCAGAAATAGGTGAGAGAACATATATCAATGCTTATGTTTAGGTCTCATTCGTTGGTCGAAATTTGCGTGTAGGTCGGTAAATGTGTCTAATACTGTGCTTAGAATATTATGTGTCCACCTAAATACTAATATAACTGTTCAAAGTTTATGCGTTTTGTATCGCGTACGTAAGCTGAAGAAACAATTTAAGTTGGTAATTATGTTAAAGATTTTTAATTATTATATCGAGCTATATCGGTTCTACAGCCATATTTGCCGAAGAACCGAGTAAGCGAGTTCTAGAGTGGAGACCACGTCTCGCAAACGTAGTGTTGAACCACCGGTATGATGGAGCGAGGACTTGCGAAGGAAGCCAATAACTGGATGGGCAGAGCCGCAGACCGGGCTCAGTGGCGAAACTGTGGAGAGACCTATGTCCAGCATCGGATTGTAATAAGATGATAATGATGATGATGATGGTATATAAAAGGGTAGCATTCAAACGAGAGATTCTAATTTAAAATTTCAAAAATAATAAATTTGCGTTACGATAATATTATGAGCGCGACTGACTGCAAGTCACGTAAAAATTTCAAAAAAATCGACGTATAAACATTATTTTGAATTGTTTGATTTCTGTTTACTACCTATATGAATCATACCATGTACCTACTCGCTATGGGTGGCGCTAGGACTACCCCTGCCGCTCCATTACTGCTACAGTATGGACTCATAAGAAAATAAAAATCCTGGTCTTTACTCTAAAGTTCTAGTTTACTTTAGTTATATAAGTCGAGATTTTAGATAATTTTCGAAAACGAAATTAAATATTCAATTTGGTATTAAAGATTTTCATAATATTTATATGTCACCGGTAAATGTTTGGTTCGCCCGCTTAATTATTTCCTCATATTCAATTCTTATGCATGTGCAATTCTACTAAAATAACTCTTTGGTTCTATTTTGTTAAATGTAATTCATTTATTCTAAATTATTTTGATACAGAACATTTTACACCGAATTATGTAGGTACTTACCTATAATATAGTTTTTTATTTTTTATTGCTAAAAAAAATTGTTACAATTGTTTGACTTAATTTAACTTACAATAGATCTAATTAGTGGCTATTTTAATGTACTCCCAGAAGGCAAACAGGATCTGCAACACAAGTCGATGACTTAGTGTAGATCCTGATCATGCAGAAAGCAAGCCATTCTCTTGTAGGTTATAGATATAACTACCTCTCTATGTGTGTAGATATATATAAAGATTGTTGTATAATAATTTAAAGAAATAAATGAATTGAATAGAATTGAAAAAATGTAAGTAAATATATAAATAAGCATTTACTTTAAGCTAAAGAAAATACTATCGTGATAAGATAAATACAATACTGAAGAGATTCGAATTGAATGGAGCCGGTACAAAATTGTTACAATGTCGTGGTCGCTTATACCTAAATGGCTTAATCTTAATGTAAGTATCAGAAATCATATATTGGCCTATGTATCAATGTGAAATTTAGGTAATGTATAGGAATGAAATTTAGGCACTAAGGTGTCCTATAATTGTTAAAATAAAGTAGTTTTTCTGTTTCTTGAATTTCAGAAAAACTTAAATTCCAATTTAGCAGAGTGTGACCTCTGGTATAATTTAATTTGAGAGTTCAACTGTACTTCTCTTCTTCTTCTTCTCTTCCGTACCTACAAACATTATAATTTAACTACCGATGCGTGTGTAAATAATTGTAAGAATTTAAAGAGTCGTTATCACATTATTATTCTGACACCGAGTGGTTCTTTGCCAAATGAGTGTGGCCAAAATAGTTGCATTGGAATGATGACAGCATCCGTGGCCAGCCGGCCAGCGAGCACCTCGGAGTGCAACGTATCTTCGGGAATTACAACAATGCCATGTCATTATGATAATAAGTCATGTTTCTTTCGCGAACTCTAGCCCTCAAGACATGAAGGGTAGCTTCCTTCTGTGATTTAGAGACAAATTAAGAGTACCTATTACTGCTTTTTTAAAGTTTTTTCTGGTGAAGAGCTTTCTGGTTAAGTCTGGTCTCTAGGGGTGCCCACTAGAAGCTCTTCCGCGCACCAACGGAACAAAACAAACTGCTTGGCGTTGGCCTAACTTTGGCAGGAGGGTAGCTACCCAGGTGGGTCTTTAAGGTCCTACTATCAGAGTTGTGATCATTCAGCCGTAACCGCTAGAGGCCAGCAAATACCTTCCCCGGGGCAGACCATTAGGAAGTCGATCCTACTCCGGTATGGGAAGTAGTCTGACTGAAGAACAGGCATAAATGAATGAATTTTATCTTAATATAATAGTCTTTATACCTCATATTCATTAATTCATTGCATCTTGGCCTGAGGGATTAGGTTTATGATGGAGCAAGTTTTCCCTTAAGGCTCTGGCTTTTTTACGCACCGACGGAACACGGCAAGCCATTTGGAGCTAGAATTCGGCAGCGGTCGATATCCAGGTTAGACCTTTACAGATTCTACCATCACTGGTGTGTTCATTTAGCCGTAACCGCTCGCGAAAGCCGGCGGGAACAATAGGAGGTGTGATCCACCTACTCCATTTCTATAATTCTAGTGATAAATATATAATCTTAGGAATGTTTTTATTCTGCTTTACAGTACTTGAGTTATGAGAGATGTCTCAACTAATCTCCCTGAAGAATCGTTCTATGTAAACAACTCAGGAATATTGTACTTGTGTACTAGTTATATTGTGAATGTAGCAAAGCGAGCAATCTACCGGATCAGCTGCCGACCTACTTCGTATGTTTGGCCATGGGTCGCAAATATTGTGCGGGAAACTTGTATATTCATCGATCAATTTTACAGCTGGAAGTGTTGCACTTATTGGTATTTATCACAGACATCTTGCCCTAGCTACACGTGCTTTAAAACATCGATACTATTCTGGTATCGACCTCTCATATGGTGATTAGCCTCTTAGAGGTCCTTAGTTGGGATGGAAGGGAAGCAGCCTTATGGGTGGTGAGACCTTAACATCTCTGGACTGTTCTGGATATGTGATACGTGTGATTTGGATGGTAGTGTGCTGTTTGGTTCACGTGCTACTCGCTTGAGTTCCGAGCTGCAGGTATACTTGCTGCTTGGTGGCACGCTACCTCAATTGGTCCTGACCTCGATCAGATATGGTGAGCTTTTCGGGTAATCTAGAGGGCCACTATAACACAATGCGTTGGGATTGTCCAAGATACAGTCCTACATAGTTATCTAGCTCGGTAGCAAAGCCGATGTCGATTTCTCGCGCTTCTTGAAAGCTTTGAAAGATGCTCCCGTATGTTGTCCCTAAAATTGTATCCCGTCGCCGTCAGTACCATTCTCGCTCACCGATCACATAAGTTTGTAGAAGTACCTACCTATATAGTGGAGACTTGAGTCTACACAGTGCCGGCAACCCATCAATCAAATTAGCAGACTGACAGGGTTTGACACCTGCACGACCACTCAATGTCAGGGCTTGACGAGGTGTAGGTTTCCATCGGGTGATCGCTATTCTGGAGTGGAGGTCATCGAGATCAAGAGCATCCTTTGCTGTCATAGACTGTGTCTTTCAAACATCGTATGAACTCCACTTTCCAGAACTAAATTTTAATAGTTCTATAATGGTCCTTTCGGTTTCCGTTGTTATTAGTGAGAAGATTTTTTTTTAATAAGGATATATGAATCTATTTGAATCGGTCCTGATTAAACTAAGTATATTTTTACACAGTACGATCCTAAATATTTCAAAAATACGATTCATTTAGATATTTGGTTATCTCGATATCTTTAAATATATCACATTGAACTTTTTTTGGTTATATATTCTAAGCAATACCTCTATAGTAGGTATATCTTCAAATACTAGCTTGAATTACATATTTTTGAATCTAATGTTGGATTACCTGTCTTACCATCATCAATTTCCAGAATAAGGGCAGGAGAATGATGATGCCTCTTTGAAACTTTGGTAATAATAAATGGAATGGTTATTTTATTGTACGACGCGACCTTCATCTCACCGGGTTACAAGTTAAGGTAAGGCCTAATAGGTCTGCGTTTTTCTACTCCCCTGGGGATCGAACCCAGGACTCTGACCACAGAAGCGGTATTATATCTTGACTTAAAGAAATGGCGTAAGATAGAGCACGATTGTCTAAAAAACCTGTTCACTCTGGACTTGAAGACAAGATAGTGTGTTGTGAATTGTATTATCGTATATGTATTATTGGGGTGATGCGAATCTGGTTATGTTCAATGTTAACAAGACCCAAGCGTGTTTATTCTCCGCCAAACGGAGTCAATTCCACCTGAATCCTACTTTTCGAGGTATATCCGTTCCGATCTCTGACCACCTTGAGTTTCTTGGTATCATTAAACCTTTCCTTGCTTTTCTCCTTGTGTGCCGGTCGCGATTCCGAACAGGTGGTAGATTTGACGTTTCAAAATGGTCCTAAAAATCTTAATGAATAAAAATATTTGACCTTTGACTTTGACCCCAACTCTCAATTTCGGATCCTACATTGAATCAAAGGCCCAGTTAGCTGCTAAGAAACTGGGAATACTGGCAAAGGTGAGACGGTACTTCACGCCGGGACAGCTGCTCAACTTATACCAAGCACAAGTCCGCTCTTGTATGGTGGATATACCTTCCTCGCGCACTAAGCGGGTTTCTTCCTCATTTATAATGCGCACCGCCAAGGAATGGAACGCTTTGCCTGAGTCTGTGTTTCCCGAACACTACAACATGGGAGTCTTCAAGTCAAGAGTGAATAGGTACCTTCTGAACAAGCGTGCTCCATCGTAGACTGCATCATTGCTTATCATCAGGCGAGATAGCAGTCAAACGCAAGCCTATCACATTAAAAAAAAAAAAACTTTGTACCAAAGAGATAAAATCTATTGAAACGTTCTTCCTTGGTTCAGTGTTGGTGTTAAGACATCGGAACATCTGGTTCAGCTGGGTTTCCCCATAACACGTCAGCCCCACTATCGGTTTCACTCGATCATGCATCGTGCTATTTCAGGCGGCCTAGAAACCGTGTGACGTCAATGGTGGCACGGATTAGAGGCGCAGGACACCGGTGCTTTGCTTTTGACTTACTCTTGTTTGGGATAATAGAGGATGTTGAAATATGTTTATTAATAACCTATCCGATGTCTATTTTACTAACAGTTCATTATATTATATTTTTTTTGTATGATAATTATGAAACCATTTTTTTTTATTGTAGTTCGGAAGTTTTGATAAGGCCAAAGGTGGAAGCGCACTTCACCCGGAATCATCACAGACTGAGGTGATAAGCTAAACGCCAGAACACAACAATTGAATAATTGTTGATAAGGTGACAGAGTTAGGTAAGATAGTGATAGCATGTTTTAACCTAAACAAAATCCTACCACCAACCAAACCTAGCACAATATTATATATGCTATAGTTTTAACAGACTCAGTGGTCTAGTGGTTCCACCCACTGATTTCAGATCCAGAGGTTCGATCCCCAGGGGGAGTACAATAATGTGCTCGGTTTGGTTCGTGGTAGGACTTTGTTTAGGTCCACCTGGCTACCACCATCTTACCGAATTATATCGCCATAACAACAGTTCTAAAAATTGTTGTGTTCCGGCATTTAGAGGTAAGATTGCCAGTTACTCAGTTAGTTGAGGATTCCGGGTGAAGTGCGTACCTTCGGTCTTATCTCAACTTGTAACTAGGTGAGGTGAAGGCCAAGCGCCATCCCGTCGTACAATAAAAAAAAAATATATCTTTCGTCCAATATCCTACTTGGTACAAAAAGTAGCGAAAAACTCGTTTATTAAAATTGAGGGGTTTTACTTAGCTATCTATTTAATCGATAAATTAGCTATTTATTATTTAATCAAAGAGATAAAACAATATTCCATCACATTACGGACACAAGGACGATTCAAATAATAATAGACTTGACCTTGAAAACGGAGCTCACTTAAAATAATTATGAATTCTAAATGTATCAATCTCTTGCAAGAGAATCGAGTAAATCTCGTGATTCAGGGAAACATGACTAAGATTTAATGTGACATAAATCACCCTGATATTCGTCGACCAAAATTAAATTTAGTTTATCTTTCAACCCAAAATGGCCGAGTCAAAAGAAATTCTGCAGGTATAATTGGATAGGGCTAATCTATCACTTTAGTTTACAATTAAACAAAATACATGCTAAAAAATTAAAATAATTTGCCTTTATTTCTATTTTGATTAATGTGTTTATTAAAAGTAAAATACTTACTTCTACGTTCTTCTAAGTTACCTCATTATCAATTGCCAACTTGACTATATAGCAATGCCAGTGCTAAACATTGTACCTACCAACTATTGGTACTTATTTGTAATTTCCCATTTACATTTATGAATTCCTATGAAGTAAATGTTCGATATGACTCTATAATTCAGAATGGCATCGTCTGCTTTACCTGCAGATTAGTTTTGGCATCTGGCCAGTTGAAAATTGGCACCTAGATTTTCAGGTTACTAGCGTATGCTGACGGTTCTGTCTGCTCCTTTTATTTTTGTACCCATTGTTTAATTATACAGCAAAATTTCCATGTCTTTCTAGGTAAGAACAGAAAGGTGGGCAGTTACTTGGCAACAGAACTGAGGAAAAAAAAACGTTTTTCTATCATATTACTATCTCCATTTTGTTTATATCCATATAGAGGCCAGTTTAAGGCCTCTGTTTTTATTAATTAAATTGCCTTTGAATGCGGTCTGATTGAATAATAAAAAGGAAGAGAAAATTGTATGGTAATCCAACGTAAATGTGATATAAACCTGATTGATTTATAACGGAATACATTTCTTAAATTATTTAAAATAGCCTGGTTATTTTTAGTGCTGTCTGATCGAAAATAAAACAGGACATTGATACTCAACGTAAATCTTATTTTAACTTGAAATCAACCAAGTTTAAATAAATCATCACAATTCAATACATCGAAAATGTCGGACATTAACCCCTTTTATTTATAGTAAGAAATATATTTTATGTTGTTTTATCAGACACCACATCTCCAAAATTAAAACATAATGAAAATAAGGGTATGTAAATAAGTACTCAACATCGCGTATATCCTAACTACTGACAATAGCTTCGAGTCGAAGTTTCCTAGTACCAAGATAAAGCTTCGATTATGCTTATTACCTACTTATTTTCCTAAATCACAAGTAGGTATATTTTCGTGAACAAAACTAAAAGAAACGACACCAAATTCATTACCTTTATTACCTTCCATCGATTACATATAATATACAAACGAACTGCCAATAGTTATCACAATAGTTATAATTTTGATCACAACACATAATGATAAATGTCTTAAGCTATATAATGGCTATATTTACAATGCGATCGCTGCTCGTGGTGACGTTTCAATAATAATACATTTTGTAAGTGGGGACGCTAAAGACGTAGTCTAGAGATGGACCACGAGTACTGAAGAAGTGGTTCTCGTAACAATAGGCTCGGCCTCTGTACCTGTGCCAAGAGTATATCTCATTACATCAACCGATGATCAATGATTGAGGGTGCGTGCGGATGGCGTTTGTTAGGACAGGTGATCTTGGGAGTTATGTACCGGTGGTAACATGAGGTGCCATATAAAGAGGTAGTGAATGTCGAGATTACTGAACTATTAATGTATTGTGCAAATTTAAAATTATATCAAATGAAGTGATGCAAATGATTTGTAGAGCCAATACAACACCGAAGGAAATAATTTCTGTTGAATGTTATAGCACCAAAATCAGCAAAAAGATCGCGTTACGTAAGCTCGGTGCAATGAACTCTAACCTAAAATTATCCCATGCGGAATGTTCGCCGCGTCTATTAAAATGCACGTAGAGCATTTCCTGCATGCAGCTCTATTCTCGGTATGCATTTATATTGGACTTTGCATATATGGTACAACGAATTTGTTTCTAAAGTTTGAATTCGATGAAACAAAAGATGATTATATAATTCCGATAGCTTTTTAAAATATTTAGATAAATAGTCAGGTACTCGTATGTTATTCAATTACAAATATACAGAATTGTTTTTTTTTTTTTTTTTTTTTTTTTTTTTAACGAAGGGTCAGCTCTTGACCTCGCTTGCCTGGGCAAGGATACGGTCTACGTTGGAGCGATATTTCCCAGAAAATGCTTACTCTTTTTGAAGGAGTTGGGGTTGTACGCAAGTGGAGAAACAGCGGCTGGCAGCTGATAGAGATGTATAGTTTGATGTAGTAAATTTGTGACATGAGTTAGTATCAACAACTGTTAGTCAAATAATAACGATCTAAAATTTAGGCTCAGAGTAATAACTGTAGTTACACAAGCTCATGTCGGTGGTTATTTATGTTTATTTACGATTTATCCAACGGGGGCATACTCGTAGTTGTGCAAGACACATGCTATTAATAAAGAAATGGACACTCACTTGGATCCAAGACCGCTCTTTGTATCGAGAACCTCAACAATATCACCAGACTTTAATGAAACCTCGTCGTCAGCAGCGGCAGTGTAATCCGTGGAAGCAACCACTACATCTTCGACCTGAGAACAAAAGAAACAGTATTAAAATCATTTGAAACGAGGTATGGAAAAGGTTAGGATGTTTTAGACGATGTTTATGTTATTACCTTAGGCGGACTGCCCAAACTAGACCTAGACCTCGATGTTGATAAAGATCTCGAGGAATATCTCTTATAGCTCGGTGTATTGTCCAAGCTACTCATTCTGCTGCGAGTGTTTTCTCTGTCAAGCAACACGCCGCTGTATCTCCGTGACCAGCCACCAAACTTTGTTATTCTCTGATTGTTACTTATATTGCAGTAACCAGTAAATGTTTGCAAATCTTCGTCATTGTCATCGACAATTGGACAGCTGTACATAGAGAACCGATGAGCCGAAGGTTGGCTTAGGTTTAAAGCGGAAAATACGTGCATAGGTTCGAAATGTTTGATTCCACTTTCATCAAGGACAGTGTAGGAAACTTGTCCAGTAAGCACCGCTCTGCTGGCTTCGCGTGGAACAACAGCCTGTAAACCTTTCTTCATAATAAGTAATGCTCCTCTATGTTTCTTACGCTGAAATAAGAAGTCTTCCATAGCTAGGCTATTTTCAGGCTGAAGTAAACTAAGTGGAACATCTTCGGAAGTCATTAGTGGCGTTTCTTCAGGGACAATCATCAGCGCAGCACTCTCTCGGACCAAATCCCTTAGGTGAGGATCTGTGCGAGCTAGTGTTGGGTTTGATTCCAGTTTACGTAATGCTGATTGTAGACTTGTCGTGTTATCCGCCAGCTTACGCATTATTGTCAATCGTTTAAGGATATTCAGGCTGGTAGAATCTGCAGCTATTTTTTCCATGCAGTCTTCATCGTTTACAAGCGACAGTAGGTTAGAGGCAACATCTTTCAAACCAAGTATTTTTGCAAGACCTACAGACTGCACAATCAACTCTTTTATGTCGGTCTTATTATTGTTGGAAATTATTGCTTCTAGCTCTTTAGTACTGGCTTCTTGTACAGCATTAACAATAGCTTTTTGCAATGTTTCAGTTGCTTCATGATCAGTTTTTATGAAAGAGATCGAGTCCGAAATACTACCAAGAACGCTGTATAGCAGACTGGTATCACTCTTGGAAATATTTTTAAATGCTGGTCCTAACACTTCATTTTCAGAGCTCAAAAAGTCAGCAAATTTTTCTATTATATCTTCTTCGGAGAATGAGCTTTTATTAAGGGCTTTATTGAGAGCAATTTTGATCAATTCTACTTTTGGCTCTGAAGAGTTTTCCAAAATTTCTTCGCATAGGTTTTCTTTATCTTCTTCTTTCTGAAGAATTTTAAACATAGCAGCCACTAAATCTTCATCGATCGATTTGCCTAAAATAGTATCAATTGATTTTAATATTAACTGATATTTATCTTTACTAATATTGTTATTGACTTCCTCAAATTGTTCAGCGGTAACTAAAGCGGCAAGCACAGCAGCAGCAATCGAATTTTTAACGTGTTCCTGATGAGAAGATTGCCTACTCTCATCAGTGTATCTACTTTCCTGCAATTCTGACTTCTTTTTACCATTTTTAGATTTCTTGGAATCACTCGAATGCTCTTCGCTTTTGCCATTTTCATGTAACTCAGATTTTAAGTGAGCGCTCATTTCAATAATTGATGAAATGACGTCCATCAACTGATTTGCAACATCATCCTTTAATCCAAAGTCGGTAACGAAAGCTTTTAAAACTTCAGCGTTTCGGGTTTGGTTTAAGAGAACACTAATAGCGGGGAGTTCAGCAGGAACTTGTCTTCCGATAGACATTCCCGCTTCGGAGAGTTGTCTAAGCATCTTCGTATCGATAGTGAGTTCTCCTTTAGTCGAAGTTGTATCATTTGGATTCGTTTTCACCTTCAAAAGTTTTAACTCTTCTGGAGTTACGACAAAACTTTGTACAGAAAATTCAAGACCTTCTTCGCCTTCGGTGAGATCGGGAGCAACAAATTTTAAACCTTCTGGCGTTTGTACTATTTGACCAGGGACGAAAGTGACTCCATGGTTGTCGGACTCAATAACTCTACCAGGCACAAATCTAGGTCCTTCTTCGGTATCAACGACTTGTCCAGGTACAAATCTTGAACCTTCATCTTCAGTATAAATGACTTGTCCAGGTATAAAGGTTGGGCCAGCCTTCGTCTCGATAATTTGTCCAGGTACAAAACGAGGTCCATCAATAGTATGTATAGTTTGTCCAGGTACAAATTTAGGTCCAGATTTAGTATTTACTACTTGTCCAGGCACGAACTTAGGTCCCTCGGCAGTTTCAACCACTTGACCTGGAACAAACTGTTCTCCGTTTTCTGTGTAAACAATTTGCCCAGGTACGAAAATTCCTTCCACCATTGTTCCGGGGACGAACCGAGATTCATTAGCTTCGTTTTTGACCAGGCGTCCAGGAACGACTTTGCCATCTATGTTAGGTACTCGGGCACCAGGGTAGAATTCAATTCCATTTGATGTCTGCACCATGTGCCCAAATACGTATAAGGATTCTTCAGATAAAGAACATGTTTTTATATCAATAGGTAATCCAACAGGAGCACTTTCACTAAAAGTAATTTCTTCAACAGATTTTGCTACTGAAAATTCGATGTGGCCATCAGCTTTTACAATAGTTTTTCCAGGCATAAATTTTTCTCCAATATCAGTATGAACTATTTGTCCTTCTATAAATTTAGGTCCATCAATAGTTTCCACAGTTGTTCCAGGGACAAAATCCAACCCATTGCTTGTGGATTTGGTGATTCCAGGCACGAAACATGTTTCTCCGTCCATTACAACGGTTTGTCCAGGAATGAATTTGAGACCATTTGGTGTAGCAATAGTAGCACCAGGCAAAAAGTGAAGCTCATCATCTTGGTGCACTACTTGACCGGGAACAAATTGCCACTCACTTTTTATTTTGGCGTTTTGACCTGGTGTGAATGTAACACTATTTGTTTCGGTAATGGTTTGCCCAGGAATAAATTGAATCCCTTCTGGTGTCATTATGGTTTGACCGGGGACAAAAACATCTTCGGTACCGGTTTGAATTATCTTTCCTGGCACAAATTTAAAGCCTTCTTCAGACAACACCGTTTGACCTTCAACAAATCGGTGAGAATCATCTTTGTTTTTAAATACTTGACCACAAACGAAGTCTTCTCCATCTTTTGTATTCAAAACTTGGCCAGCCAAGAAGAATGGTTCGTTGGTGTTTTCGTTACTCACTATGTGACCTGGAATGAGACTTGGTCCATCAGGTGTGTTGATGCTCAAGCCCGGAACAAAAACAGGCCCAATAGGAGTTTCAACTGTTTGACCTGGCACAAAAACTGGGCCTTGGGGCGTGTTGACAACTTGGCCGGGTAGAAATTTCTTAGCTTTGTTTATATCTACAGTAAGGCCAGATATTTTTGCGATTTTTTCTCTTTTACCTTTCTTAATGTTTTTAACTATATCCGGCAACATATCTACAGTTGGGAGCATATCCATTTTATCACTGTTCATCAGCTTTACAGTAATATCAGACGTTTCAACTAAACGTTCTACTGGTATTTCCTTAACGGCGCTAAGAATCATTTCTGATGGTCGTGTTGATATTGGTTTTAATGGGTTTACACAAGGCACACATTCTAATGTACTAGACACGTCACTGATATTTCGATCCACTTCAAAAGATTCTGCATCACAATGATAAGGAGTGATTTGAACTGGTACCGGTAAAGACGTCACTTTTGGTATAATATGCTCATCATTGACGTTCTTTTCAAAACCGTCCCAATCCCATGATTCAATAAGTGGATGTAGTTGATCCCTCCATTCACCACTGCACATGATAATGCTGGATTTTGAACGCATGTGACGAGTATCAAAGCTATTGTATTTAAAAGTTTTTGTATCGTGCTTTTCGTGACGAAACTCTTCCATTTTGGCTTTCTTAGCTGTGCGCACTTGGCGAACTTTTTCCTCTTCTAATTCTTGCACTTCAGCCAATTTTTCTTTGGTTTCAAATATTTTCTTCATAGAAGACAAGCCAGCAGCTCGCTTTCTCTTCTTTTTTCTTTCCTCTAAATCTTCGATTTCTCTCTGTTTTAATACCTCAGCATTTGGACCTTCGCCTTCAAATATATCAATGTCTTCCGTAAAATCCTGTAAGTCCATGGAAACACTGCGTCCTTGTTTTGTTTTGATGAGAACCGTATCAGAATCCTTCGCAAGCATGACGTCCCTGACATCACCGTCTCGTACTGCTGCTTCCATTTGCGCAGAGAAAACCAAACTGCACCTCCTTTCTTGCACCGTGTACACATAGCGCTTGTCATCTGTCACTTGCTTTCCTAACAACATTTCCATTAAGCATTTCTGAGCTTCCGTGGATCCATCCAACACTGGGAACACGTATCTAAAGTCCTGTAGTACGTCATGTTTTCTGTTGCCGTAATTTATTTCAGGAGCGTAATGATGTGGTCCAATTTCACCGGAAACGTTAGTAATCTTGCATTTCGTCTTCGAGGATCGAGCAGTAAGAATTACTGGAATGTAGTGATGCGAAGGCAGCCCGTAGGACTTTCCGGTTATCCTGCAGCAACGTTTAGCGTCAGCCGGAGAGATCGGAGTCAGAAGTGGAAAGTAGTTGGGCTTCGGCAGCCCCCTGCTGCGTCCGGTTATTCTACAGAACGACATTATTGTTTGTTTTCAGGCCGGCATTATTGTTTGTACACTTAGCGGATAAAAGTTTATGTTTGTTTGGGTATCGCGGTAAATATTTCGTGCGGATTTCCTTGAACGAGTGTGCGCGGGTTATCTGTGCTGAGGAGGCAGAGCGACTGAAGCCACGAGCTTGAAGCCGAAGCTTCAATCTGTGCGAACGCTTTCGCACCTTACACTCGGACGGTGTGCTGTGTACATTGTTCCGGATTCGAGTTATTTATAAACAGAAGAAAGACTAATGTATACCGAACGCTACAAGTGACACAGTTCGATGACGAAAACAAGGGAATGGCGGAACTCATCGTTTCAGGTATGATGTTAACAACGACTGAAACAGAGTATATTCACATGAGTTGTTTGACAGGTAGATACTGAAAACCCATCCTAAATAAGCCAATAAACGTTTCATTTCTGCTTTTGATGGAGGTACATAAAACTAAAAAACCTGCCTACACTGAAAGTCAAGTAGATGCCGATACTGTGCTACGACCCTAATGTCTTCAAGAAGAGAGTTAATAGGCACTTTCTGGGTAGGCTCGCTCCATCGTAGATCTCATTCTTACCTGTGTAAGTTTCGTGGTCAAGAGCCGACCCATCGTAAATAAAAAAAACTTTTTACCTACCTTGTTATCTTATCTTATCTTGTTCACAAGAACAGTTTAGGAACTGGATTTGGAAATCGATAAGCACAATTCGCAGCTCTCAATTACTACGATGTTATCTTGTTTTTATCAACCATAACGTATAGCCTCGGTTTCAGTTACTAGCGCAACTCACGAGTGTCAAGATTATTTTTTTCTATATTTATAAATTTAGTTATAATCTGTGGACCTTCAAGCCGAGCAGACGAGGGTGAACCTGTTTATTTTCGTTTTGTTGAATTATATCGAAAGAGACGGACTAAAGTAAACGGTACCGATACAAAACGAGTGCAAACATTTACAAACGATTCATTTCTCGAATCGATATTGATCGAGGATACAATCATTGGTAAATATACTCGCTGTAGAACCGTTCGCGTTCCTGTGCTACAGAAATAATCTTTTGAGAATCCCTTGGATATAAAATCACCACTTATCTTGAGGCGGCGTGCTAAAATAGAAAATAGACACTGAAATATTATGCCCGGTTTATTTTTGTATATTTTTAAGTTCAGGGTTAGGTTTCTCAAACTGTGATAGTGATAATAAATCACAAATCATTATGTCATCAACAGTACAAAGAAGATCGGCGAGAGAAAAGCGTCTGGTTTAATTAACCTTGAAAATTATATATTCGTAGATAAAAGTGTATATTTAAGCGAATGTGACGATAACTCATTTGTTATGTGATCATAATCATTGCGCAAGTCTTTGAAGTGCTTCTGAAATGACTTTACTTTATATTATAACGTATAATTACATATGATCTTGCTATTAATAGCAGAAAAATCTCGTCAAAGTAACTCAACTATTAGGATTAACTGTATGCTAATGCATTAATTATAGAAAAATCTAGTCGAAGTACCACCACTATTAGGATTTACTGTATATATTTAACCGCCTCTGTGGTCTAGTGGTTCAACCCACCGATTACAGATCAAGAGGTCCCGGGTTCGATCCCCATGGGGAGTACAATATATTGTGCTTGGTTTGGTTGGTGGTAGGACTTTGTTTAAGTCCGCCTGGCTAGATACCACCATATTACCTAATTCTGTGTCGCCATAATAACAATTCTTTAAAAATTGTTGTGTTTCGGCATTCAGAGGTAAGATAGCTAGTTCATCAGTTTGTTGAGGATTCTGGGTGAAGTGCGCCTCCATCTTCGGCCTAATGTCAACTTGTTACCAGGTGAGATGAAGGTCAAGCGCTTCCTCATCGTACAATAAAAAAAAAAAAAATACAGGACATTTATTTCACACAGCGCCATCTAGCCCCAAACCAAGCATAGCTTGTAATATGGAAACTAGATTACAGATAGAATACTTTGTATTATTACATAAGTAATATTATGATACAACATTCAAACACAGAACAAACATCTTTATTCATCACACAAATGTTTGTCCTGGGTGGGAATCGAACCCCACCCTATAGCGCAGAAGACAGAGTCACTACCAACTGAGCTATGAGGCTTGTTGTCCCCCTAGACTCGCATTGGGTCAACTTTTGGCAGAACCTAACATAGGAAAACGTAGCGAAAAAAGTCTACATAGGAGTTAAAGCAAGTTTCAGGTGGCTTCACTGTGGTCACCCTTCGTTTTGCCTTTACAAACATCCACGAATGATTATCACGGGGCCCTTTTTCTTTGTCGCAGCCACAGGTTTCAAGGTTTTTACCTTTTTACACCTTGTACATGATAATAAAAAGGCAATTTTTTCTCTAAAATCCCAGGACTTAAATGAATTTCAAACGCGAACCGATCTGATAGATCGCTTTTAGCGATAAGACCGCCCATTGTGCATAATTTTTTTGTAGGATGAATTAGTTCATAATTTTATTTACATTTGGTGTTCAATAAAGAATATTGTATTGATCTGCTTTCAATCGCCGAGTGATATTTAGTTGTGGAACATTGCAAGCCGCTCTTTGATCAGTTGTTCCCTTCGTAACTGACACGTGAGGTTACGGAGAGATGGCATTTGGCAACACTTTCCGAACCTTCAAGCTTCACAGAGTAAATTGCAAAAATATCAAAAGATACACGTCAAATACACATGGATGACGAAATACTTAAATAAGATTATTAGTGTAACTACTTATTGTTTGCCGCAATTTCGCGGCTCGAGAATCAACGGCTTCAGTCCGTGGATGTCGTAAAAGTCAACTAAGGGTAACAAGAAGGGCAGCAGTTTTTTGAAGTAAAACTTTGTATTGGTTTTGAAATTCTGTACCGCAACTTTATTATGTGACGAAAAATGGTGGGGCACTGTGTCGAGTGGGAGATAATAAAAAAATGCATCATGTAATACAAAAGATTCACTTCTATCAAGTCACATCCTGTTTTTTTAATAGAACTACGTTTGGCCACATTCTAGCCTGATAGGAAGCGACGATTTGACCTACGATGTAGCACGCCGGTCTAGACGAAGTCACCTATTCACTCTCGCCTTGAACAGACCCGTTTTGTAATTTTCAAGACAAACAGACGCGGCAAACATTTTCCACTTCTTCCTTCGATGTATTATCTCTCCATTGTCACTAATGTCTTTACCATCACCAATTTATGCATAACCAATGAACAATCAGACGATCTATTTATGGCAAACCTTGTGTTTCTAAGAGACGTGTCCAACGGTGGACATTGATGGTCTGCTAATGCAATTGCTCCGTTTTGTGGCTAATGGAAAGTAGCTTATGCTGTGTCCGTGAAATTAGAAGCGGAAACAGTTCAAAATAACATTTTCAAGACTGAATGTTTCACCTGCGCCCGCGCAGCTATATTTCTGTTTGACACTTCCGCCGGACGGCAGGTGTGGAAACTACAGAAATAGGTTTATTTAGAAATAATAGGTACCTACCTAAGTCGTTTCAGAGTTAAGGCATACAATAGTTACAGGTGAATACAAAAGGGAAGCAGTCTGGTTACCTTAGGACCGTTACTACTAAGACACTGATTATTTAGCCACATCTGTACAGCAATGCTAATTCACTGACTGAAATAAATATAAAATAATAGCGCAGTTTTTCACATTCTCACGTATACTGAGAAAGTGAAATCTCAGAAGGAAAATAGAATAATTTTGATGCAGACTTTAAAATCCAGGTGATTCATTTTCACAAGAACAGTTACGCAGCGTTTTGTATTACCATTGGCACGTGACATCGGCTTGAAAAATTTCCTTGAACATTTTTACGACCCTCTGCTTTCAGGAAACAGCCTCGAATATCCTCTCACAATGTTACGAGTGCCTCAAGCGGGGAACGAACGCATAAACAAACCACTCGCTCCGATTCCAACGTGTTTACGGAAAAACTTCCACGCGAGCTGGCGGGAGAAAGGTTTGACAGCTGTCACAACTTCATTCAAATGGCGGGCAAACGAACTTTCCAGAAGTAAATGACCGAACGAAATGCAATTTCAGATTTTTCTTTGACCTATTTAGTTCCATATTCTCAATAGATTTTTACGAATCTTACGAGTTTGTATCGCTATTTGTCCTTAGAAGGGATTTGATCTTCGCACAAGTCATTCACCTCAAGTCGTGTAAATCTTATTGCGTTTACATGCAATAAAATACTTATCACACGCCAGCACGTGGGCCAACAAATTATTATCAAAGCCAAGATAAAAGACGCAAGACAAGACTTCGTAAATAAAACAAGGCACATTGTTCTGCTATTGAAATGGGTTTGCATCGTGCATAAATCAAAGAGAACGGACTTAAATCTAGATCTAATCTAGTTCTCTTAATAAAGAACTTAGGCCGTTTACTGCCGAGAAGCATGTGGGGAAATCATAGCAGTCTTTTATTTTATACGATGATCTTAAACTTTTTAGATGTTTGGTCGTGTTTTAGTGTGACGTCAATAAAATAAAACATAAATCGACACTTATGTGACTCAACAGATTTTTCAATGAATGTGGGTTAGTGCTTGATCGATAGGCTTGTCTAACTCTAGGCCAGAGCAAGGATGAGGTGAACGATAAGCGAACTTCCCCATAGCACACTGACTCTCCCACGAGAATTGACGGAACATGGCAAGCCGTTTAGCGCCGTGTAGCCTCAGGGTGGTCGCTAGCCATGTGGACCTTTACAGGTCTCAGTGTTGTGACAGGACCTGTCATTCAGACGTAGCTTCAGGCAAAAGCCAGCGATTCCAACATGGAATCGCTTTCCGCTCGCTAAGACTAAACTGTGTTATGGTTCAATCTGTGTGAAGCTACCTATCTATTGTTAAGTATATAAACTTCTTAATAGCAAGCAAGCGGAGATGCAAGCAGACTAGTCTTACAGGTAAACATATGATGAAACTCAAAACAATGCCAGTTGTCATCACAAAGGCGTCATACGCCGTTCCATTTAAATAGCCTGACGATGGATGGCTATGGTAGATTCTGTCACAACAAGAGTTACAGTGAATATAATTATTTACCCACTAGCTGTGACGCGTTGCCCACGTTGAAGTCAGTTAAGACTGTAAGAGTATCAATACAATATCAATATGAGATACCTACAAAATTGTTATATCACTCACCTCATATTTAAATTAAAAAAATATAATATGATGATAATATTTAGCCTTTTTCAACCCTGCAAGTCTATTCTAAATATTGGTGAAAGGTTTTTTAATTGGAAGGGTAGTTTAGGAGATCTTCTACATACCAATTCCAAGCTTATAAAGCTTACCTCTTTATAAAATCGATAAAAAAATATCTACGCAGTTTAAAAGAAATCTATGACACACAAAAAGGTTTAATAGCGCATCGCTGATGTTTGCAGATGCGCGAATTGATCACTTTTATGCAGTCAATGCGCATATACACTCGATAGGTACTTTAATATAAGGTTTTATTCAGCCCTACTCAGTGTTAATCAATAATAGAACTCCATGTTGCACAATTATTCTAATGGAACTCAATTTATTCGATTCTCAAATATACACAAAATAGTTCGTGTATTTGTGTGTATGATAAAGTTTTCGGATTGGAAACATAACTTTTTGTCGGATTTGACTTTTGAATCTGATTGAAATGTCATTTTTTTATATTTGTATTTTCAGAATAGCGGAATCTACATCGGAAGTTTCCGAATTAGATCCGATAAGGCTTTCCAACTGTTTGAGAATAGCTATACAGGTCAATCCGCAGCAGACAGTCCGTCACACTTCCACCACTGTCGCTCATGTCGTGACGATACGGACAAGACTCACAATATGACACGAGACGTGACGGTTGACTTTGTCTCGTTTTTAAGAAAGTCAAAGATTTTTCCTCCGCCCAGTTCAAAGGACAGTAACAGCATAACCAGTGCGTGGTGGGTACTTGGCTAATGTCCCAGGACGTGAATAAAAAGTGCCAAAAATTATTACACGTCGAACTTGCGACATTCCAAGAAATTTGACAAAACGAAAATTCTGTGAAAATATTACCCTCCATAAAACTCTTCTGACAAATAAAAATTTACTAAGTTTAAACATTTTACTCTCAAACCAAACTTGTAATATGGTAACGAGATTACGGAGAATATTAATACAAATTTGCATTTTGTATATTAATATATTTTCTCATTTAAAGTGATTTGTAAATTCTTATGAGAATTCATTTCTTTAACCAGAATAATGCTATACAGTTTCATTCAAATGTAGTAGTTTCAGCGTCTCACCGGTAGGCGAGACACTAGACCAGAGGCGGTTAATAATTATTTGTTATACAAGAGTGCAAAGTTGCTTTTTAACCGCGTGCTCAATTTTGATGACCGAGCAAGCGAAGGATTCTAAAAGTGAATCACGAGCGCAGCGAGTGATTCAAAATTAGAATCCTGAGCGTTAGCGAGGGAATCAAAAGAGCACGAGGTGAAAAATCTTTGCACTCGAGTGCAACACGTAACTTTTCATTCCACCTCAGCGAGGAAATGACTAAATGCAAAAAAAAACGTTTACAATCACAAGATAGGTACTTTTATTTCAGTTTAGGTATTGACTACTACATTATGACAGGTAAGTATTACAGAATAATCTTTAAATTATAACAAAATAATAATAAGGTATAATTAAGAAAATTTGAAAGTAACGTTGCTACAGTTATTTAAATTGAGTGTAATATTTTTGTTTGGTACTGTAATATTGGTGTTAGTCACTTGTGTACTGTTTTTCGGTAAACTATCTGTCATACTTTATAGTTGTACCGATTCATCGGATTCCCTTGGCGTAAATGTTGGCATGAGAGGTCGATGGTTAGGTGTTTAGTAATGGCTCATTTTTGATGTAGAAGGGCCAGTCCAAGGATCTGACTGAGGCTCTTTCAGTGTAATGGCTCCTACGATACCTTTACAAGTAATACACCAAGGTTCCGATTTCGAGTTTTTAACGAATTAGAAAAGGTTGTATGATGAATTCGGCACCATGGAGGTAGAAGTAAATAGGTTTATTGATGTTTTTAATTCACAAACTTAGTGCACACGATGTTCTAAATTCAATTTTACTTAAACCTCTAGCGGATAAAAACGGCTTTTGCACTCGGATATCGAATAGTAAAAATACTCTTTATAAATATGTTTTATAATCACAGGTCAGTTCACAGCTTGAGGCATCCTGGATAAGATATCTAAGATGGAGCTAAAGAAGCTGAGATCGTACGCTAGTAAAATCCAAACGCTTACAGTTGATTCCAAATATTTGCAGAGCAAGTGAGCCAAGAACATTCCTAATAACCTAGATGGACATAGTCATCTGTTACACGAGAACTAAAACATCTATCTAGAAGGTAACGATTCACACGACAAGACACCGAATTGGGTCGCACCCAAACTAATTTGAAGCCCGTAAATCTGAACAGACAGCCATAAGTTATTTGCGGCCCTTACAAATGCACTCCATATTTTACTGTCCGGACGCTGCAAGGGAACCGAGTGGCAGTTGCGACGGATTGCTGTAAACGTGACCGCCTTTTGGTGAGTTTGGGACTTGAACAAGAAGAATGGAACTCCAGATTTAAGAGTAGGGCTTGGAATGACTTGCAGGTATAAAACGGGTGAGCCACAAGTATGAATCACGTATTACAACTGTATATCTGCTTTATAATTTTGCGGTACGGTGCTGTTTAAAATATGAAACGAAATATACAAATATTCGTGATAGTCATGGCCTCAAACAAGAATGACAACAATATTGGCCCCGATGGATTGACAATTTTCTTTTCTCAGTTCTGATATTAGTTTAAAATCCACATGTTGTCATGAAATGCCTGCTTGCAAGGCTCGTTTATATTTTACGTCCATAGCTACGCACCATTAAAAAATATTTGAGAGCATCTTATGAAATAAATTAGGTCAGAAGAAATTTGTTGCAATGTTGTGGTCGGCTATAATGTATCAGAAAAAACCTACTCATCAATGTGTTTTTTATTGTACCTACGACGAGGACGCGCTTGGCCTTCATCTTACCTAGTTTCAAGTTATGATAAGGCCGGAGGTGGAATCGCACATCACCCGGAATCCTCAACAAATTGAGAAACTGGCTATCTTTCCTCAAAATACCGGAACAAATCAATTTTAGAATTGTGGGGACAGACTTTAGGTTGTATGGTAGCAAGTCCTACCACCAGCCAAACCAATAAAACAATATTGTATTCCCCTGAGGATCAAACCCAGGACCTCTAGATCTGTACCGATGGGCGAGCCACTAGACCACAGAGGCGGTCATAATTATATGTATGGATGCACGAAACTGTTGGTCACCATCTATCTATTTATCTATATTGTTTGTTTGTGCATGCGTATTTCCGGATGGGCTCATCCGATTTGGTTGTGGTTTTCAATGATGTGTTGTGTATGGTTCAGGGCAGGATTTGAGGATCGATTATTTTGAAAAAATATATACATAAAAAGTTGTGTTGACTTTTATAATATTTTATAGCATTTTGTTTGAATGCATGCATATCTTTTTAATTTATTATTGGATTTCGATAAATTAAACGATGAATGTTAACCCAAATATTACACAATCTACCATTGAAACATTACTTTCGGAGATAAGCGTGGTCAAATAAACGTTTTCGGCGTGACGCGTGTAAAGTAAACACACTTTTAACTTATATGCATAAGTGAAAGGTTAATGACGAGTGATGAGTTAAATACTCTTTGGAGATTTAAATTTTAACTTAGAATTTATTATTAGTAGTTGTCAAAGGTATGCAAAGTCGTAAAAGGTACCTAGGTAATATCCAACATTAAAAATGTAGAGTTGCTGTGTATTTTTGTGTATACGCTTGGTAACGGAACATCACGGTACATTTTTCAAAAGGTAGTTTTTACCTATGCAGTCCATAAATGTCAGTTTATCATAATCAACTGTTATTATCCTGCCTGTATCCCTCATTTTATAGGTGGTCAGTATCGTCATCATAATCATCATCGTAAACGAAAGAAGTTTGTCATAATCACCATGCAGTCGTACTGATGTCGTTAAGTTCCTAGATATATACTACTCCTCATCTCCTGGTCACCTTTTACAACATTTAAGATTGCATATCCCATACTCCTGCCATTATCTTATCTCATTTCATTACTTCTGAATCGCGGGCAAAGGCATATAAAACATTTTTTTTACTATACCATTCTGTGGCCTTGCTCTGAACAGAACGACAGTCATTGCCACTACGATTCGTAAACGTAGGTACTAGAGATAGTATGAGCGATTTTTGTTCTGGTCTCCTTTTTAGGTTTTCGTGTCATAATCATAGCCCAAAAAAGTATGCATGCACTGCATGACATGGGCCACGCTTGGCAAGCGATTCGGTAATCGCAGTGTTGGTATATATAGTAGGTGATCCTCATAAGATCTACGCTCTGAGTAGTGATCATAGGTGAATCCACAAAGGGGAAAAAGTGATTCTGTTTATTTGTAGAATAATGGGGGATTCATTGCCACTATCCTTGGCAGGTAATCACAGTGTCGGTGTTAGGTAGGTAGGTCTAAGATAGATGAAAGCTTCTGCCCATCTCCTGGTGAAATCCCTTGGTCGAATCTAATGACATCCAGGTGCCGTTATCTGAGGGAACCTAACACTCTAAGATAAAAAAAGCTGACCAAAGACTAATTGACAGTCACCAAAGACTGTCAGTGGTGTAAAATCAAACTACGTAGGTACGTCTTTCTAAAGGGAAAGCAGAATAGATCAAAGCTTATTACTTGGCGTTTTATTTTATGTGCAAGTGATACTGCACGGGTACAGCCATTTTCTGGGCCTTATGTGCCATCAAGTTACTGTTTTGGAATCTGTTACTTTTGATTTCTTGCGTGTGAACGTGTAGCACGTTGCCATTGCGCGTATTCGTACTAACTTTAATAGAAGTCTATACGTTATATGAAAACTTATATTCTGGCATCGTTTTAGGAAATTTGACACATCATTATCACTAAAAAGTAAAGGGTGTCTCACAATGTTTTTCGTTTTTAGATGTTAAATAAAAAACAACAATATCAATTAAAACTAGTTTTATTTATTGTTAAATCAAAGAGCAGTTCTTGAAGTTTATTTATGAAAAACAACCGTTTGCAAATGCGCACCATTTACTTGTTCACACTCATTTAACCTGGAGCAAAAATTTTCAATTACTCGCTGGAGCATCGCTCTTGGAATAGAGTTGATTTCTTCAGTGATTCTTTGCTTTAAAACATTCAGATTGGGTGGCAATGGATTGTAAACTTTACTTTTTAGGTAGCCCCATAGGAAAAAATAGGCAGGCGTTAAATCAGGGCTCCTCGGTGGCCAGTTGATGTCTCCTCGGCGACTTATAACTCTTCCAGGGAATAAATCGTGAAGAGCAGCTAATGAGTCATTTGTAACATGAGAAGTGGCTCCATCTTGCTGGAAGAAGGTGTTGCGGTTGTAGCCATACTGGTTTTGCATTTCTGTAGCCAAAAAAGTCCGGATCATATGGCAATATCGATCAGAATTAACTGTCAATTAACCTCGGTCATCCTCAAAAAAATAAGGACCGATAATTCCTTGACTTGATATGGCAGCCCAAACAACAACTTTTGGCGAGTGCAAGGGCTTCTGATGCAGTTCTAGCGGATTCTCGGAAGCCCAGTATCTGCAATTTTGTTTATTCACGTGACCATTGATGTGAAAATTCGATTCGTCGGAGAACCAGATGTTATTAAAACTCCTAAAACGGTTTTTCATAGTCCTGCAGAATTCGACTCGTTTATCAGGATCATCAGGCTTCATTTCTTGAACAATGTCAATTTTATAGGGGTGAAAATGTAAGTCTTTCGAAATAATGCGATGAACCGTAGATTTGTTCAAATTAAGAGAAGCTGCGCGCAATCTCAAAGACTGCCGTGGGTCGTCCATAACAGACTGGCGAACGCGATCGACGTTCATGCTCGTTCTTGATGTCCTTTTGCGTCCAGACGATTTGTCCGGCATTGTATTCCCAGTCTCTTCAAACTTGCACACCCAATGCTTAATTAAATTAGCACTTGGCACATGTTTTAAGCTTGTCAAATTATTGTGTGTCCTGTAGTGACGACGAACAATAGTGTAGAAATCGTTGTTTTTATAAAATGCTCGCACGCAAAACGCTCGCTGCGGTCCCGTGAAACGATTCATGGCTACTAAACTTAACAAGCCGGCCAAGCGTTTGAGACCACTCCCCTCCCCCTGCTACCTTCGGGTGGCGCATATTTGTCAATTAAAAAACGAAAAACATTCTGAGACACCCTTTATTACTACAGAACATGAGCAGAGCGTAGCAAGCTAGTCAGTATTTGTGGTGTTGGTATCTCTATGACAACCGTGGAAGGCAGTTTTTTTTATGTACCATGCTCTTTACCTCTAGATATGCACAGACAAGTATTAGGTCTACGATGGAGTGAACCTACCCTGATAACCTACCTATTTGAGTGTATGCTGCCACTTATCTCTCAACTCTCAAGTCTCAACGAGTGTGACTGGGGGATTTGTCATAACCACTACGCTTGAAAGGCGAGTTGATGATGGCAGTATTTGTGTTTAGTATGTAGGGTATATATTATGCAAATGAATGTAAATATAAACAGAGATAATCTTTTAATCTTCGCAGATGACATGGGTTGGTAAACTAACAAAATAAACAACTCCCTGCGAATTTGAAGAGCATTAAGATGCGTTAACACTGCGCTAATACATCATCATCTTTCTGTCCTAATCCCGCTCTAGGCCGGGTCGGCACAACATCTTCTCTTCCATTCACTTCTATCAGCCGTCAGCTCATCATCTACCTACTCCTTTAACACGCATGTCCTCTTTTGCGTTATCCATCCATCTCTTTTACGGCCTTTCTCTACTCTTACAGTCTTACTCTACATTTTCCTTGCAACGCGGACTTTCGTTCCTCCGCATAGTGTTCATCTAAACCATGCTAGTCTGTTACTCTTTATCTATTCAGTCACCAGCATTACTTTTAAGCTCCCTGTTATTAATTTCTAATCTTAACCATTCTTGTCACACCACACATCCATCTCAACACTCGCTTCGCGGTCGCGTGCGTCTAGTGGTTCAACCCACCGATTTCAGATCTAGAGGTCCCGGGTTCGATCCCCAGGGGGAGTGCAATATTGTACTTGATTTGGTTGGTGGTAGGACTTTAAGGCCGCCTGGCGAGCTACCACCATCTTACCTAATTCTGTCGCGATAACAATTCTAAAATTGTTGTGTTCCGGCATTTAGACGTAAGATAGCCAGTTACTCAGTTAGTTGAGGATTCCGGGTGAAGTGCGTACCTTCGGCCTTATCTCAACTTGTAACCAGGTGAGATGAACGCTTCCTCGTCATACAATAAAAAAAATAAAAAACTTAATCTAGTTTGTAAAATAAAAAACACACATTCTCTCACTTATGGCGGAGCACAGTAGTTTGTTAAGTTTTTTTGCACGCAGAAACAACTTGCATATTTAAGTCACTTTGCTTGCTGACAAAAAACATTTTGGAGCTGACCCAAACCATTTTTTTAGCTGACTATTTAAATAAGTTTGATTTGTTATTTCGATGTGGACTTAGCTTTATTCAGAAAAAATACGCGGTGCATACACAAACGCTTGTTTTTTTTGCATCCCAACTCCCAAGATAATTTATGACGAAATAAATTGCCAAACGCTTTACTGAGAAAGTTAAAATATTGATGTAAATTATGCGAAGTATTATATATTCAGTAATAATTTGTCTTCAAGGAATTTAGTTTTTATTTAATTTTATTATACAAGCCAGATTTTTCATACTTAACCTTGAATACTCTTCATACTTATCTTTTCATACTTTAACTAGCTTAACGATTGTTCGTTTCGGAAAGAAACCTTCGTTAATACTCTCAAGAAAGATCATCACATCTGGAAAGTCCACTGCAGAATATGGGCCTCCCCTATATAATAATGCAAGGGGAGGATTTTGCCACACCTTGTTTTTTGGTTATTTTACGAAGTCAATTAAAGGTGCTCATGTGTAGGTTACTGAATTGGATGAAAAAACTTAAATTGGTTATGTGAAAAAAAATACAATAGACAATAAAAGTACAAGAATCCATTCATTTGGGCCGTTAACAATCTTATCCTGCTATGCTGTGAAGAATTCTCTGCTCAGCAGTCCTCGTGCTGAGGTTGCGCTAGTACAGAAAAGGTCCAAATCATAGTGCCTACTAAGCTTAATTGGCTTTCATCTCACCTGATGTCAAGTTATGATAAGCCTGAAGCCTGAAGGAAGCATTCTTCCCCCGGAATCCTCAATAGACTGAGGAACTGGCTTTCTTTTAAATGCCAGAACTGTTGGCATTGTTGTTACGGCGTCAGACTAGGTGGTAGCTAGGCAGGCGGACGTAAAACAAGCTGTACCACAAATCAAACCAATTGGTACCCTGGAGATCGTAACTACGACCTCTGGACTCTGGATCTGATACCAGAGGGCGAATCACTAAACCACAGCGGCGGAGATCTTATATTGGCGTTAAGTACCTACTAGTAAGGATAGTGCTCCCATTTCCTGGTGTAGTCCTTTCACACTATCGGGGGATTATGGGAAGGGGCCCATATTCCATTACGCCGCTGCCGCGGTTTCTTATTTTTAAAACATAATTTCACCTTTAATCCCAGCGACTACACGAAAAACGTCAGCCATAATCCGTGTTTTGTAATAACCATGATCTTTTAACAAATGATGATCCCGAGTAATCGAGTCAACTCTACGGCTTGAGCAACATAATTATGAACATGTTTTGACTACTATGGTACCGTTATAGATATCACATAACGTAACTCCGTCCAAAGGTCGTCTGGTAGAGATAGCTTTTAAGCGATAAGACCGCTCATTAATTATCAAGCCCCATAGCTCAGTTGGCAGTAGCTCTGCCTTCAACGCTGTAGGTTGTGGGTCCGATTCCCACCCAGGACAAACATTTGAGTGATGAATATTGATTTTATACCTCTACAACACCTAAACAGGGTGTTGTAGAGGTATTGTATGATATAAATACCGATTTATTTGAAAAAAATATATAAGTGTATATATAAGTATTATATCCGTAATCTAGTTCCCATCAATCAATGGCGCTGGGTAAAAATAATGTCCTGTAATATTTAATTTAAAGTTACACTATTTTGATTTTTCGCCTTGTTTCTTTTTTGCTATTTTTGTTTACTATAAAGAATCTTCTAGCTTCTATCTATCTTACTCGTCTTTTGAAACTTAGCTCTACCAGATATATAACTTACAAGTAAAATATCTTTCATATTTTTTAACAGACTAATAAATAGAGCGAGTCAAATTTAAATACAAGAGAACTAGCATAAACATTGTTTTATTGGGGGTTGGGTTTTACCTCCAAGTGGTCTACCCCGAGACCTAAAGAACCTGTAAAGATAGTTATAATCCTCCTGCCGAAGTCCGGCGCTAAACGCTTGGCTGTGTTCCATCGGGGCGCGGAGAGCCAGGTGCTTTCTGAGAAAGCTCGCTCCATTGTAAGCTTGAGATGTGAGATGAAGGCCAGGCGCTTCCACGTCGCACAATAAAAAAAAATAAGTTTCATCCTAGCTCAGCCCTAGAGGTCAAGAGTTAGCCATAACAATAAAACCATTATATATTTTTTTTCTGGTTACAAGTTCAGATAAGGCCGAAGGTGGAAGCGCACTTCACCCGAAATCCTTAACTAACTGAGGAACTGGCTATCTTAAATCCTTTGTGTTGTTGGACGCGGATCTGATAATTCGTGAGTCACGATAATTAATTCTCTGAAAAATACTGGAACGTCAGGCTATGATAATATATCAACGCGTATTGTCAAAGAAAATAAATGTGTATTAGCTGGTCCCCTAACCCACATTTGTAATTTAGCTTTTAGACAAGGCCTTTTCCCTAAAGCATTCAAAAAATCTATTATCATCCCTATTCATAAAGGTGGAGCAAAGGATGTAATCGGTAACTATAGGCCAATTTCTATTTTACCCACTTTTTACAAAATTTTAGAACGACTTATAAAGAATAGATTAGTCACATATTTGGAGGCAAACCATTTATTGTCTGAAAATCAATTTGGCTTTCGGCAAAATTTATCCACCGCTAACGCAGTTAGCACCTTATCAATCATATTGCCCAAGTATTAGATACAGGTGACAGGTGTCTTGGTTTTTTTTTGTATTTAACCAAGGCATTTGACACCTTATCAATTGCACGTCTTATCGATAAGATGGAGTATAAGGGAATACGAGCATAACAATTTAAAATTTTTAAAGATTACTAACGGACAGATCACAATGCGTTAAAATAGGTGATTTTATCAGTTCTCCGCTTCCAGTAACTCACGGAGTTTCGCAAGGAAGTATACTGATGCCGATTCTCTTCCTCATGTATATAAATGAGCTGTGCGATTTGTTTTTACCAGATGGGATGATATTTACATACGCAGACAATACCGCAATATTTTTTAGGGGGCAAACTTGGAACATTACATATAATAACGCGCAAAAGGGTTTTAATAAAATCAACTCATGGCTCTCACAATTTTTTCTCAAACTTGATTCTGATAAAATGAAATACTCAAGATTCTCCATAAATAACACTAAACAACTCTCAAAATATGATTATACTATAAAAGCTCATGATCATAATTGTTCCAGACTTTGTGCAGATGACAACTTGAAACAATGTTTTTGTGAAGGACTCGAAAAGGTTAATAACCTGCGCTACCTTGGAATAACATTAGATTCTAATCTGTAATTTGGCTATCATATAGGAACTTTAACTGGTAGAGTTTATAAACTTATAGCTATTTTCAAAAATACTAGACATGGTGCTGACAGAAAATTATTAAAACGGTGTTTTATTCTCTGAGTCAGAGCCTTTTGAGTTATTGTATTGATTCGTGGGGTGGAGCCTCTAAATCCATTATAATGCCGTTAGAGTGCCCAACGTTCAGTGCTTAAAGTGAGCTACTTCTTGCCCTATAGGTTCCCGACAGAAGCCCTATATGAGGAGGTTAATGTCCTAACAGTGCGGCAATTATTTATTCTGGGAATTCTTATAAAACAACATAAATTACGTCCATTGGTAGTGGATCATAATCGGCGCTTTGACAAAGTTTTTAATGTTTCACTTTTTAAAACACGTTTCATCAATAGATTCTTTTGTTTTCTGGGTTCATTTTTATACAACAAAATTTCAAAGACAAAACGCTTCGTTAAACTTAAGCTCACTCGAGTTGAATTCAAATCTTACAAAGATACCCGGTACTTACACGTATGATGATACCGAGGATATGTTCATAATTTTACAATAATCTGATAATTAATTATTTAATAAAACATATTCATTTACTTAATTAAATCAAAAAAATAAATTAATGCATAATTTGTAATTTACATGCTAATATTGTAATCTAGTTCCCATATCACAAGCTTTGCCTAGATGGCGCTGTGTGAAATTAATGTCCTGTTATGTTATTTATATTAATTACCTGTGTGTTTTTACGTGACAAGAAAAAAAAACGTACTATGCTAATTAAAAAAAAAAATGGAACCGACTTCAACACTAAAAACCTAAAAAATAAGGGTAAGTTCATTTTATTTGTTGGTGGTGCCGAATTGCCAAGCAAATCAACATGTATATTATATGCCACCTGGCGCCTTCAAATTATATGAACTTATTACCCTTAGAGTTATTTTTTATCTTTTAGTGTTGAAGTCAGTTCCATTTTTTATTTACAAAAATTACTTATTTAAACCTTTTCTCGTTAAAAAACCTACGATACTACCACGTCTACTACACCCTATTTGAGAGTCATGTGAGGGTACAATAATACGGGATTCTGGAAAATACGCAATGATGGGAACTTAGTGCCAAGGTGGTTCCGGGTAACGGATAGGACCCCTCCATTTCCTCCTGAGGATGTCGTAAAAGGCGGCAGCAGCATCCGCAGTACGTAACACCAATACTGCGATCACCAACCCACCCGCCAAGCGTCTTGATTATGGCAAAACCCTCCAGTCTAGGAGGAGGCTCATGTCCAACAGTGGACGGTTACGGCTGTTATGGCGTGCTGTTATGATGTTGAATATGGTGATGATGGGAACTAAATAAATACAGATGATTCCTATTACTGATGATTCCATAAAAATAAAATTTAACATGAAATATGACAGATTAAGATTAAGAATATGATATAATTTCGTTTACCTAGATGACGTATTTTTTCCAATTATTTTGATGACAGATGGACGGACAAAAAGACATGTGATCCTATATGTGGTACATGTTTTCTTTACTTTTGAGGTAATACACCCAAATCGCTTCAAGTGTGCATATACTATTTGAAGAGTTCCCTCGATTTCTCCAGGATTCCATCATCAGATCCTGACCTGATGACAATGGGACCACCTGTGAAGTACATGAACCCTTTCAAGCAAAAAAATATTTTTCCCAATCGGTCTAGGCGTGTTCGAGTAATCGGAGAACATACAAAAAAATAAAAAGATTTTGTACCTATATCTATATCAATATTGCCAGTGTAAGTATACTGTTGTTGTTTGAGTAAATGCATTTTTATTGTTTCTTATTTATCAGTTGCCGTCGTGAAAGATATAGAATCTAACGTCAAGAGCTGATCCATTTATAAAACATTAGCCTAGTTATATTTTGAGGAACCTTCTCCCAATGCCAATCATATGAACCTCGAATTAACTAAGAAAACAGCGGATGCCCGAATAGCAGTAACCTTCTGAGTTTGCATGATTGCCTGACGTAACAAACCACTTACATTTATAATTAGTTAACTGGTTCATGGCCGCGGGTTCACTCGGGACGGTTCTCGGAATCGCGTCTATGTACGAGTATTATTGTGGCAAGTGTTGACAGGAAACTGATGTTTTTACGTGCTGAACAAAAGCAGCGCGCGATCCGCCGAGCTCTGCAGAGGTTAGGTCGATACATCTTGTGAATGGTCTACTGATGGACTTGATGGCTCCCAGAATATATGATGCGGCGATAAGCTACAGTATCATGTTTCAGTTCATTTTGTATCATGTTCAGAACAAAAGGTATTTCATTCGTATTACTTGGTCGGTGGAAAAACAACCAACTCACGTCACAGTACTACAATAATCGCAAAAGTACTCACAATAATATAACGTGGTAAATGTATTCTCATTATGGAAAAAAAGACACTTGTGAGAAAGAGATGTTTAAATGTAAGCGCTTGTCTTTCATCTCGCCTTCAAAACTATGGTTAGGCCGGTGGTAGCGCACTTTACCCGGAATTCTCAAGAGTCTGATGAACAGGATATCTAACTTCTAAATACTGGAACACAACAATTTAGAATTACTATTATTAGTAATTCTAAATTGGCGATAGACGTAAGTGACAGACAGTAAGATGGTAGCCAGGCGGACATAAGCTAAGTCCTACCACCTACCAAACCAAGCACAATATTGTACTCCCCCTGTAGATCGAGCCCGGGACCTCTGGATCTGATATCGGTGGGCGAACCACTAGATCACAGAGGTGGACATTCATCGGAAAAACCGTTGAACCAGAAAATTTACTGAAACTCACTTTCCTGGCATTTCACGGGCACGAAGCGTGCCCACGGTGTTGTAACACCAGATTAATTTATTACACCGCTTAGGAATGCGCCATTTCTGAAAATAATTTGGTTTTCAGGGTTTCGTATCTATAGGGTGCCAACGGGACCCTATGATCATTTTGTTTCTAGGATTTCGTATCCAAAGGTTGCTAACGGGACCCTATTATAATTTGGCTTTTAGGGTTCCGTATCTAAAGTGTGCTTACGGGCCCTCCTCTCATAATTTGTTATTTTTGGATTCCGTACCTAAAATAGTACCAACGGGATCTTATTATAATATGATTTCTAGGGTTACGCAATAAATAAATAAAAAGAAACGCGATGCTTACTTTAGCTATTATCGTAAAATAATTAATAGTAATAATGCTTCATAGCTCAAACTTGGGTGTGATAATGGTCGACAGCGCAGCACTCATTAAGGCCCTGTCATTAGCCGTTTCCTCTTTTTCCAATGGAAAATTATAGTACTTCTGAACAAGTCACGAGTCTATATTTTATATTATGTATTTGTTCAGGTACCTATCCACATTAAAAGTAAGCTGAAAACATAATAGCTGAAAATTTTCTGAAAAATAAAAATATTTATTGAAAATTGTACGTTTCAAAATTTACAAGAGAAATATTGTGATACCTATAATGAACATTGACTTACGATATATTTTAAATGATAGGTTACATGTTGATCTACATTAAAATATAGATAGAAGAAAGAGCTACTGATTGAAAGGCGGGCGCACCGCGCGCCCGCCTTGCAATCAGTAGCTCTGTGACACTGTCGACGTCGGACGTGTGCGTGTCGTCCTCGCAGCGGTCAGACAACACCTAGACTCAGAATAAATATTAGGACGAATTTAAATAAGTTATTATTTCTGTGCCAGTAAAGGTACCATCATATGGTCACATTACCTATCTACATACCAGCAACGTGATCTCAGAATAAGAATTATCAAAAGGTTTTATTTACGATACGCATGCGCCACCTACAGCTTGCCGTTGTCAACTCTCATAATCGTTTCTGCCGCGATTTTAGCTGCGTAGAGCGCCTTAATGCTCTCCGCAGGCCAGATACAAAGTCTGAATCCATTGCGACCACGCTGATTGCCACCATGCTGTCCAGGAGGTGACTAATGAACACACAGTCAAAACAGCATGGACAAAAAGTTACAGCTTAAACCGAAGCAACAACAAAGCTGAAATTTTAGCAAAAGAAGGGACCAGGATCCCGCCAACTCCCGATGACATCAGACTGACCAGTCCGTCGTCGTCGGAAATAAACATCCCAAATACCCACAAACACAAAACAAATGATATCGAAGATAAACAGAGAGATAAAAAATACCATGTTAAAAATGAGACGTGAAGATCTACGCACGATGGTCAGCATTGTCACAGGACATTGTGAACTCAACCACCATCTTGGCAAAACCGGTGCCACAGACAGTGGCTTTTGTCGCGGATGTCTTCAAGAAGAAGAAACGGTGGAGCACGTTGCTGCGCGACAATGGAAGCCAGAATAAAATCTGGTCTACAAAAGCTAGTTAGTAGACCCACCTAGCTAGTAGACCCACCTACTGAGGAGCAATCGGCATCAACCCCAAGAAGGTACTCTAGAGCAATGATGTCAGCATCCCAGGACCCTTCTTCGTTACTCCAACGAGTTGGGCCTGCTGGGCTCAGCATGGAATAAAATAAAATATGAGTCGGAACCCTCAGTGTGCGTGCCCGACTCGCTCTTGGACGGTTTATTAATGTCGTAAATAGATTAATGCCGCCCACGCAGATTCGTTGTAGTTACCGAAACCACAGAATAAATAGTACCGAAACTTTAATATAAATATATTGTATTGTAAAATGTTAAATATGACTTGTCCTTAATTTATTTATTATTATCTTATTATCTTAATGTATTTTATTTGTAAACAGAAGCTTCAACTTAACACTAATATCCATACCCCGAACAAATAGGCATATCAACCTTAATTTTAGGTTGGTACCTAAAATAACTACTTATGGATCTTCAAAATAAATCTGATATGACTGCCTTTTAATTGTTATCAAAAGCCCCTAACACCAATTTCATATACCACCAAAAACGACTAGAACTCTACCTAGGTATGTTTACGTATCTAGTAAGTTTTTCAGAGAGAGTATAAGGAATAATGTAAAGCTTGTAATATTATATATCCAGTGTGGAGTCCAATGACTTTTGCTCTACTATGTTTTTCATAAATCATAACACTGTGTACGTATATTTTACAAAATAAAGATCGGACTAGCAATAACACGTTCAATTACTCTAAATTGTTGTGTTCCGGCAATTAGAGTTTAGATAGCCAGTTCCTCAGACTGATGAGCGTTCCGGGTGAAGTGCGCTTCGGCGTTATCATAAATTCAAATCAGGTGTGATGAAGAGCAAGCGCTTCCCAGTCGCACAATAAAAAATAAAAAAATAAATGTTCAAAAGAAAATAAGGCCCGTATTTCAGGAATATGTCGGGCATAGAACACTAATGCAGAGGGAAGTCACGCGAACGTACTTTACAGCTCATAGCTATTTATGATAAATAATAGGTTATTAAATTACGATACTCATGTTATTTTTGAATAAACGATACTTGAGATGGGAGCTCACACTATATTCAAATCCAGATTCTAAGACTCATGTAAAGTTTTAGTACATACATAGTACCTATTACTATATTCATAATGTAACTGTTAAAATAAAAATAAAAATACTACATCATTTTAACAAAAGTATTTAGATGAAAAGCAGTACAATGTTGCAGTCAACTTTTTCTGTATGATAAATACAAGAGGTGCTAAGAGCGCCATCTCTTGAAAACTCTGAGCACTGCGGTGTTGTTTCGAGTGGCTGATTCCGATGCAAACCAAGGTTTGAATATTGGTTGTTCTGTAGAGCATCGTAATACATCTATTCGCAAAGAGATGGCGCTAAACCGCAATCACTGCGAGGCTATTATTAGTATAAGGGATAAACACGACTATTCAATACAAAGTCGAATTTTGGCACCTATTGACCATCAGTGCATAAATTTGCTAGAATTACCGTTTAAATCAATTTTATGATGCCATACCGAGCTATGAAGGAACACATTAGAAATAACAGTTGATGACAACTCATTACAAACAACTTAGATATTACACAACTAACGGCCCGGAACTAGCAAGCATCATTTAGTATCCTAGAGCCAATTCTATTTTCTAGATCCCGTAATATAAGCTTTGTTTAGTTTGGGACTGGCTCTTTTTTAGGCCAGCCAATCAGCATAGCTATTATGCGTGGCAGTACAGCCAGTGTCTTGGACACGCATCTCGTACTGGTCTGGATCAGTTGAGTTTCCTATAGATCGTTTGTAAGATCCTTAGGTAACCTGACTGCTACCCTTGTATAAAGTTAGTTAAATTGTACATACCTACCACCTAATATGTTTTTTAATCTCATCACGCCAACGCTTGCACGGCCAAGAGTTACAGCGTTTGCTCACTTGCCTATACACATTCAGCATATCATGGCTTGAACAATATTAAATAATGTATTTGAAAAAAATGCTTTAAATAATTAAGTATTTATATTGTGATATTGATACTTTTTATTGAATAAATGTATACGAATATTGTGATAAAATAATAATAATATGAATGTTTTTCATTAATAAAGATATAATAGCATCATAATCGTTTTTCGGGCCACTTTTTACGTATTACCTACTTGTTTTATATTGAGGAAACGTAAAAAATGAAAAAACAAAACACAAAGACTGAAACGACCAAGAATTGACTTTATTCAAATACCCTTTTTGGTGTCCGACGAAGCGTGTTTCGTTTTCATTCGTGTTCATGTATCGCCAAAAGTAGGTCTTATGACCTGGGATTGATTTTCTTGTGACAAGGACAACTAATCCATTGTCTGATGCACACACCTACCCGCCGAGACCAAGATGCAAACGCTGCTTTTTGGTAGAAAAACATTTTTTTAAGATTTTTCACGGGTTAACCACCGTGTCAAAGTCAAAGTCAAATATTTTTATTCGTTAAGATTTTTAGGATCATTTAGAAACGTCAAATCTACCGCCTGTTCGGAATCGCGACCAGCACACAAGGAAAAAGGCAAGAACCTCGGGCTGATTAATTTTTTGATGATCCATTTAACATTTAGATACAGTGTTTATAATAATTTAATAACATTACAAGTGTTACCTACATCATAAAACTAAAAACTTAATATTATCTTAAAACGCGTTATCGTGCACGCGAGAAGTACATCTTCACCAATATCCGATCGCCATCGAAATACTACCGACTGTGTTGTGTGTTATTGAACCTATGAGTGACCAAATTAAAAACAATAATTAGGTATCTACACCTAAAGCACAAGAGTATCACCGGCCGGTGCATGTGAGACTAAACGTGAGTGCCTCAATCAACCTACAGCTCCAGGTCCTCGTCTCCTGACTCCAAGGTACGTGTGCATTATATGTTTACAGGGTTATCGATTTTTGTACCAGTCAATATAGACTACACGGCGATTACATTGAAGTTTTAAAAAAACGGTAATTGACCCAGGGTGACGTGGGTACACAGCTGTCCGTCACAAAGCGCTTGGCCTTCATCTAACCTGGTTTCAAGTATTGATAACGCCAAATGTGGAAACGCACACTACCAATAGGAATAATGTGGTAGAAAATACCGATTATGAAACGTATACCTAGGCTAGCTATAAACATAACGCTTTTATGTATACGCTATACTTTCCAGTTTAAATCACATCAACAGCCCATTAGTGTCCACTGCTGGACAGAGCCTCCTCACAAATAGGAGGGTTTTCCATAATCACCACGCGTGGCGTACGGATTCGTGATAGCAATGCTAAAAGGTGTTGGGTAGTATACAGAAAGAAACTGCTGCCCTTCTGTTGAAAAAATCCCTTAGTCGACTCTTACGACAACCGCGGGCTGAGTTGAAGGGGTCGATTCTTGAACGATCGCCACGGCGCGGCGTCAGTATAAATAGATACATGTTATTCTCCTTCAGACGCTGGGAAAGTTCATAAATGTCAAGGTAACGATATAAGTGGAATAGTAGCGTTTGAGATGCCGCCCTTTTATCACGAAATTTTTGTTTCTGTATTATATCTGATTCTGTATACCTAAACCAATAACTTTAGCAACACATGAATGAATCCTCAGGAAGCTATACGCGTTTGGTGTTATAGGTCATAAAACGAGCGCTATTAAGGTTTATGATACCTACAGTTTTATATGGAACTACAGGTTATGTTATGTTGTGCTTTGAGTGTTATTTTATTCACTTCTCCAGTTTAAGAGTCGATAACGGTCAAGAACTACTAAATTAAATAATGATAACACAAACTTCCCAATTAAGTTAACGAGTTAATTTTTAAATCTGTATATTTAAAAATATATTTGTGTAAGTATTGTGTATGTTCCCTATGGGCTCCAAAACGGCTGGACCAATTCTGATAAGATTTTCAGGCAATCTTCAGATTAGCCCAGCCGGGTGATCCTGTGAAGTTTGGTAGCAATTGCACCAACAGTTTTTTTTATATTTTTTGTCAACTCTGCGCAAGTGTTACTGCACACGGTCAGCAAGTATTAGATAAGCATTATAGCTTACATTACTCACTTAAAAACATCTTGTGACAAAAAAAAATATCGAGTGATTTTTCGCGACATTGCTTATCTTTTACTGAAGCCAAATAATTCAACAAAGCGTCAACAAATTTTTACAATGTTTTTGAAGTCTTGATCATACATTATTTTGTTCAGTTCTTAATAACTTAATCCCAATCGAAGAAAAATATACGACAGCACTTATAGCTACTTATAGCCGTCAAATTCAAAAGGAACTTCCTCCAGCTACCTCACTATTATATTGCGGAATGATACCAAGGTTTTCCCTACTAGCTACAGTGTGGGGTTTTTCATAGAGGGCGTTTTGAAACGTTTAAAGGGTTGGCAATGCACGAGTGATGGTTCTGGTGTTACGAAGGTCTATAGGCGACGGTAGCAGCTTCATCAGGTGGGTCGTATGCCTGTTTGCTACCTTTTTGTTAATAATAATTTTAAAAAGACCCACTCATAAGAACCACCATGAATAATATTTTTTTAATTACAGATCAAAAACATATTCTAATCTCATCTCACGCTTGTTTAAAGAGATTTAGGCAGTGATTTAAAAAAATTAAAATGAAGGTTAAAATAAATGGTACGAGTAAACTTCGAACCTCGATAAAAGCTTGTAAGATTTGGCATAGTTCAACTTTACATAGATGAGGAATGCAGAAAGCTACAAACACACATCATATATAGTCTCATCTCACGCTTATTTATAGATTTAGGCAGTGATTTAAAAAAAGTAAAATGAGGGTTTAACTTAACGATACGAGAAAACTTACATTCTGTTGTCGCGTCACTAATGAACAGAGCTCATGACGTCTGTGACCCTGAACATCTGGAGCCGGAGTTAGAACATGTTCGGGAGGTTCTCGTGGACAGCGGTTATGTAGGTGGACATAAGCCAAGATCTAAACACGCAGGTAAGAACGAGATGGAGGTATGCAGACAGCCTACGTACTTACCTTACTGAAGGAGGTGACGGACAAGATCGGAAATATTCTTCAAAGATATTCCATTAAGTCGATTTTCACTCCTCTAACGAAAGTGGCCAGGATGTTGCAAACTCCCAAGGACGTTATACCATTTCAATCACCTGGCGTGTACAAGATAGACTGCAGTTGCGGCCGTTCATACATTGGACAAACCAAACGCACTATAGCCGAACGCGTGAAAGAACACATTGCAGCTGTCAAGAACCGCCAGGTGAATAAGTCTGCGATAACGGAACATCTAGTGGACTCAGGGCCAAATCATTGGATCGAACTGCACAAACCCAAGATTCTGTCCAATAAACTCTATTATCATAGGAGAATGGTTCGTGAGACGATTGAGATTAGAAAGTACCCAAATTTCAATCGCGAAGACGGCTATAGACTCTCAGCTTCTTGGAACCCGATCATTAATAGGTGTTTTCGCCGTGACGATACATCGCAGTGCGAGGATGTAGTGAGTGTTGTGTGCCGCAGTGTGAACACTCACTCATCTGTTTCCAATAAACAAGTGAGGGTAGTTGGAGAAACTACCTCACTACGACGACGACAGTAACAGCGAGTACTTCAGTCTACCCGTGACCACTGTCGGGAATATAAAAAGGTGCGCGATGAAGACCCGTTTTTGTTCTTAATTAGATACGAGAAAACTTCGGACCTCTTTAAAAGCTTGTAAGATTCGGAATGCAGAAAACTACAGTACTCTAATATTACGGTCGAATTTAGACCACATTTTATTACGTGATGAGATAAATTCGGACCCCTTTTTAGGCGTAAATGCGCGCAGGGAACGTGTTAGATTTGCCATAGCATATATATCAAGCCTAATGTCCATTTTAATACACTTCCACTTAAATATTTCTAATCAAATGCATTCTACTCTTTTCAAGAGTTCCTGGAATATAAACAGGCAATGTAGGCGCGTAACCTACAGTTTATTTTATACCCACCTTATTGTTAAGCTGTAACGTAATAATGCTAAATACCTAATTGACAAGTAATTAATTAAATTTTTACCTGTAATTGACATCATTAATAAACGAATTTGAGTTGAAGTTTACGTACTCAGGGCAACAATATTTTTTGTATTGTTTGTCAGGGAAGTGATTTGTCTTTATCTCGCCTTTTTTTAACTTTAAGTTAAGGCTGATCGTTGGGACGCACTTCGCCCAGAATCCTCAACAAACTGCGGAACTGGCTATCATACCTTTACATGCCCGAACACAATAAATTAGAATTGTTGTTATGGCGACAGAATTAGGTAAGATGGTGGTTACTAGCCAGGCGGACTTAAACAAAGTCCTGCCCAAACCAAATCCAGAACAAAATTATATACCCTGTCTGTGGATCGAACCCGGGACTTCTAGATCTGATATCAGTGCGATAAACATTAGATCACAGAGGCGATTAAAAAAAGGTTGAAGAATTTATAAATGTATAGTGTTGAAAGCAATACTCACATCCATGTTGAGGCGTAGCGTGGCAGCCCTGCCGCGTCGCTCGCTGAGCCGTCGGCGCGCGCGCACCAACCCTGGCACCGCCACGCGGCTCACCCACTCGCCGAACTCTGCACACAACACTCGCGATCGATAGGGCTGCACTATTCCTCACTCTGACACCAATGCACTATGAAGCTAGGAAGCTACTTGCACAAGCGACGATGCTAATCAGATTCAGGATACTATAAAACGAGAGTGAGTGAGTTAGAGAGGTGTCAAAGGGAGGAGATACGCAACTACTTGCGGTGGATAGGGCTGTACTATCCCTCACGCTGACACCAATGCACTATGAAGCTAGGAAGCTACTTGCACAAGCGACGATGCTAATATGATTTTGAATACTACAAAACGAGAGTGAGTGAGTTAGAGTGGGGTCAAAGGGAGGAGATACACAACCACTCACGGTAGGGCACTATCCCTCTCACTGACACCAACGCACTATGAAGCTAGAAAGATACTTGCACAAGCGACGATATTATTCTGATTCTGGATACTAGGTACAAAACGAAAGTGAGTGAGTTACAATGGGGTCAAAGGGGTGAAGGTTGAACCACGTCTGCATTTTAATTTTATGTGGTTTACGTAGCTTAATTATTATTTAGGCTAGAGGTTCCAAATACATTTTATTTTGGAACTAGATATACATATATTCCTTCTAGTAGCACAAACATATTGCCTTCATATACAAAAGAAACTCCGAAACTACAACTGAAGTTAAATTGTTAAATTGTGTGTCTACCCTACAAAACTAAATAATATTCAAATGATGATAATTATTACTCAAAAGCTGATTTCAATGGATGGATTTTAAAATGCCAAACAGGTAAAGGCTATTCTCCCTATGGAACATTCACTGTCAAACTCGGCGATTTGCCACTTTTAGCCACAGCTTGTTCGGTGCTGAGAAACACACTATTAACAATATCAACGGGATATTTACTAAGATTTTTAGATGACAACGAACAAATTTTGTCGACACTGCATGTTTCAAGTATGAGAATCACCTTGATAAGATGAATGGTATATAAGATAATGATAATGAAGCTACGCAAATCGATGTATGAATTTAAATCAAGTGATTTCATCATTAATGTGAGGTGGATCAAGGGTTTGAAAGTTTACATTACCATTGCAACATCTAGTGCGTCACGAAAGCTTTTAACTACAAAGCTGTTTATTATATTTGATATCTATGACAACTATCTACGAAATACCAAGCAAATGGATAGGATTTGCGGATTTTTCATCGTAAAGTTATTTAGAATAGTATTTAGTTTGAAATCTACGTTATTCTCGGGTGTTTTAATATTTTTATTGTAGGTATTAAGTTTAGAATAGAATAATTTTAGTGTCTAGCCTAACTACGGAGTAGGCCCGAGTGTTTGGTAGCCCTTGTGCTGTCAGTGTATGTTGTTATTTATTGCTGTGTTAAAACGGTCAGCGTCTTATAAAATCAATTTAGTATCGTTAAAATTTAGTAAACACGTCCAATTATTAAAACATGCCAATCTGCGTCTTCAAACGATACGATAAAAATCTATTTCTTTCAAGCTTAAATATGAATTTTATATAATATAGATCGATTATCCAAAGCTGGAACGTAAACGCTACCTACTCCTACCAATTAAATTAAATTAATAGTTTCCCTACATACCTACACCAATGTAATTTTATAATAAATTCAGAAAACGCCGGTCGCGGCTTCAGAATCGACCCCACAAATTCAGCCCATGGTTGTCATAATAGGCGACTAAGGGATCCCACCAGAAGCAGGGCAGCTTCTTTCTATGCATTATCTATACCTTTACTGCGATCACTAAACCGCCTGCCAATCGTAGTGATTATGTAAAAAGCCTTCCAAAGCCGAAGGGTTTTGCTCTGTCCAGCAGTGGACACTAATGTGCTGTGATATATTGATATACACAAGCGCATTGTATGAATATGTTGTACGTGCCAGCTCTCTGTAATACACCTATATCATATATATCTATAAAAACATATGAATCAAGTTGGTACGGTAAATGTCTTGCACAGGGAAAGACAATGTGTAACTTTTTATATATTGATGTATACATATTGCAAAGCTGGTTCAATAATTGATAGAAATAGATAGCTATCATAGTTTGCACAGTTTTGTCGTAACTGACCTATAGCTTCAGCGGTCATCATGTCTGTGTGTTGTGTAGTTTCCATGTGTGTTTGTTTGTTCGTGTAGTGTTGCAGCACTGTTCCACTGAGTCACTGTCACTTTAGTAGCACTTCAGACTTGTTATCGTATTTTTATTGTATTTTGTAAGCCAAATCATTCAATTTTGTTTGTGCATAATATTCAAAATTATTTCTGTTTAAAAATTGTTAAAATTAAAATATTGTTAGATTATATTAATGTGTTTGTTGAGTGTCTTTAAACCCAGAAAAAAAATCTTGAAGAAGTTGTCTGAATGTAAACGAAATTGTAATCTTCATTGAAGTCGGTTTTGTTATAAGTTTTAAAAACGTAATTATTAAATTTAAATTGTAATGTTTAGATTTTTATATTGGTTAACAGAGCAAACTTCGCTCGTAGAATCATTTAGTGGCCCCGATGTGTTTTCAAGCAACAATTTACCAAAACCCGTCTCTCGCATATCTGGCCCTGGGGGTCCACCTTAAACAAACTATTTGTCAAAGCTGGTGGTATTTGTTATTTAAGGATTATAACCGCTATAAGCATACATCATAGATGACACGAGCGCGTTTCGTGAGATTTATAATGTTTGCATGAGATCAATGAACTGTAGCGAGTTCGGGCTGAGTACACGATTCGAGAACGCATGAGATCATTGGTGAAGTAACCGGCTCGGTCTATTTGTATTTAATTCCTTTGCATTCTGCGCTGTAGCTTGTGGGTTCGATTCCCACCCAAGACAAACATTTGTGTGATGAATATAAATGTTTGTTCTGTGTTTGGGTGTTGTATCATATGGTACGTATGTATTTACAAAAAAAAGTATATAAGTATTATATTCGTAATCTAGTTCCCATATTACAAGCTATGCTTAGTTTGGGGCTGGATGGCACGGTGTGAAATTAATATCCGATAATATATTTAGTATAGATAGGTACGTAGACCTGGACTACCACTGATTGCAGTTCGCCAGTACAAACGAAGTTTGTCGTTCATGAAACGGCCGAATCAATAGAAATTACAATCTATCCAAGTATTTGCAACACATCATAAATTCATTAGTAGGAATCCTAGGAGTAGGGATAAGAATTATCTATGTTTGCAGCACTTTATTTTTTTACCGACTTCAAAAAGGAGGAGTATCTTAATTAGTTTTTTTTTATGTATGTTACCTCAAAACTCCGGAGGAGGAGGATGAAAGTACTTTCAGATTGATCCCATAGAAATTGTATCAAAATCGGTACGTTAGTTTTGTTTTATTTTTTTTGTAATGTGGAGAAATGAGTATAACAATTAGTAATTACATGTAATAACTAATTTCTCCGCGAGCTCTTATCCAATTTGCGAAATTATTTTTTGTTCGATAGAGGTAGGTCTGAAATTGGTCCGTTGTTGAAAGTCCAATAAATATCTATAAACCTAGGGACCAACACTGCACAACAGACTCACCAAATCATAGATATCTCCGCCAATTGACTGATGCAACTGATTTGCATGATTATTTTGTCGTTTGATTGGTTACAATGTCATTTGTCGTTTGATTGGGAAAATGATTTTGCCTTTATTACGATTTTGATTATGTTTTCAGAATTAGGCGATGCAAACATAAATTAAACCTATCATAATAAACTTGGCCCGTAGAGGTAGAGCTACGAAATTTCGTAGCACATCTACGCGACCCTGCGTAGACGGTCTACGAAATAAGTATCTTCGTAGATAGCCGATAACACTTCATTACCATTTTGCCTAATTCTCGCCATAACAACAATTCTAAACATTGTTGTGTTCCGGCATCTAGAGGTAAGATAGCCAGTAAGAGAGTTTATTGCACGACGGGGAAGCGCTTGCCTCGAGCAAGCGATTCCCCGTCGTGCAATAAATAAAAATAAAAAAACATAATCTGTGTCGATCCGTCTATAATACGCTAGCCGTAAAATATTGGTACACAACAAAGTGTGAGATTATTAATAAGTCGTCACATTTCCTGAATGGAATATAACGCAAATAGAAATAGTACATCATATTCCAAGGTTCTGATTCACGGCATAATATTATCCATTTGGCAGAGCCATGACCGTGTGCAGCTGCATGTTGTGCCACACGTGTTTTTATTGTATGACGGGGAAGCGCTCCGCCTCCATCTCACCTGGTTTCATGATGTGAAAAAGGTGGAAACGCACTTTACCCGGAATCCTCAACAGTCTTAAAAACTGGCTATCTTACCTGTAAATGCCGGAACATAACAATTTAAAATAACATTTTGTGAATTAAGAATTGTTGTTATGTCGACAGACTAGAGAGAGAGAGATAGGTAAGATGGTGGTAGCTAGCCAGGCGGTGTCCGTTGAAATAGTTTTTCATGCCCTTATCCCACACGTAGGCGAGGCATAGCACGATCTCCTCTTCCACTCCTTTAACCCGTCAAGTCATCATCCACTCCTCTCATCCTCGGTGTACCCAAACTCCTACGTACGTCCACATTCATATACCTAACATTATTATAGTCACGTGTCTTTCTTCCCTCCCATGACCTGTCCATACCACGCTAGCCTATTACTCCTTCTTTCCGTCGCTACTTTCACACTTCGTATATTAATTATTGAGATTAATATTGTGTAATTACATGTACTTTTTTACAATGCCATGCATTGTACGCGAAATTCATCCGGAACTAATATTACAACAGCGCGTTTTGAATGTCTTGAACGAAACGGAAGCTGAGATATTTAATATTTGTTAAGAAATCAAAGAACTTGTATATGGATAGATATCTGCTGACAGTCTGATCCAGAGAGTATTACAGTAATAGCCTTTATAGTGAACTTGTATTGCGGAACCATCGATAGTTTACCTATCGATAGTTGACCTCTAGAATATTCAGGATATTGATAATGGTCTTAATAGTATCACCACGTGTGAACAGTATCGATATTATCTAATATCGCGCTATATGAGCAATATTATTGATAGTGGCAATACAATCGATATTATCGATAGTTTTAAGTCCAATAGTATCGATATTATTGATTTAAAAAAATTGACACATTACATTTAATTAGGCAGCAATACTATCGAAACAAAGCTGACTATCGATAGTACAAAAATATTGATAGTATCGATTGTTTTTGGTTAAAACTGTTGGAAATCACAATAATATCGATACTATTGGACGTAAAACTATCGATAGTATTGATACTGTCGATAGGCTATCGATTCTATTGGTTATGCCATAAACTATCGATAAGCAACATTATGTGAACATAGCTGCAAGTTTATTTATACTTTCAACTAGCTCAGTTGCATATGCAACACAAAATAATAATAAAGAACGCATAGAAACGGGAACAATAGCCAGCTGTAACATACAAGCTCGGTCAACGAGGAAAGACAATCCCTAGCGTCATATTCATCCAAATTCTCACAAATACGTGCCGCCCTGTCAGCCCGCCAACTCCTTATGCCAAATCGCACCAGAACCAGTTAATCTTGAAGATTGGTGATAAACCAGCCAAGATATATGGCTCAGCTGGAGGTCACTGTCGAGGATGATGATTAATGCGCTGCGGACAATCAGTCAGAACAAACTAATGACCTCAGCATATAATCACTCATGAGCGCGTCAATGCATACCGGCTTTATTCGCTAGAGTAGCTACTATCTATATGATAGAATGAAGTCAAAGTCAAAATCAAAATTTGTTTATTTTTTAAGATTTTTTAGGATAATTTTGAAACGTCAAATATACAGCTTGTTCAGCATCGCGACCAGCACACAAGGAGAAGAGCAAGAACCTCGGGCTAGTTAAATTTTTGATGATCCATTAAGCATTTAGATGAAGGAGGTCTTTACCCGATAGCCTTTAACTTTAACTAATAATAATGAACGAATAAACATTAAATATGGATAATTCCGATAGCAATTTTAAAATTGGTAATACTTAGGTAATACTGTATTTTAGGTCGGTAATTATTTATATAATAATATATATATATATACATATTATTTTAGGCATATAATTAGAAACGTAGGCCAGCAGATCTACACCGTGATAATATTACTAAACTTTCGGCTTACTGTTGACTCATTAAACTTCGGAATAATTAGCATTAAGTAACAAGGAGACAAAACAAAAGACCCATAATCATAAAAATGTATTAGCAACAAAAATGAACCTGAATAATGCAGAGATACCCTACTATAGTTTACGTCGTCGGAAAAATAAGAAGAAGTAATGAGATACAGAAATTGAAAGAAGAAGACAACAAACCTCGTTAGGTGCTGCGCGTCCCGCTCAATATAAAACACACCGTGATTGTTTTAAAGCACCAATCGAGGTAAAAGAATAGCATCATTTTAAGCCAGTCATTAGCCAGCAAGAACGACAATCGATCGATTTATAAAAAGCAGTCACTCGGCCCACTTTAAATGCGTCTGTGTACTCAGTACCGGATGCCGATAGCGTCTGCATTCCGGACGTATGTCATAAAACCCGCGGACCGCGACAGCCTTGGGGGTATATTCAGAAGACATGTTTTCTACTGTTCACGGAACTACTCCTAGAGACATTATTAGTAGCATATTAAACACGATTCTATGGTCAATACCAAAATTTTTACACACACACACACACACACACACACACATTCAATCTTCACACATGTTGGTACAGCTCATTAAGTGTCATCAAGGTTACTTTATTGATAAATATTGTAAGTTCATTTTCCCTATAATTTTTTTTTCAACCATTTTACCCGCTTTATTGCTGTAAACCTTTCGGTGAATATCCATCCGAGTGGGGTGAATTTAAAACCAGCGCTACACTCCATATAGAAATTACCCCATTTGCTCAAACATAGTGTTAAATTGTAATAAACATTGATCTTATTTTTTTATTTTAGATGTTACAAAAGATATTTAATTTACGTATTATGTTGTTTCACAGTGCACCGTGTGACATTTTACAAACAAAACCATTTGTTTTATTGTACGACGGGGAAGCGCTTGGCCTTCATCTACTGCGGTACTAGACCACAGAGGCGGTACTAGACCACAGAGGCGGTACTAGACCACAGAGGCGGTACTTTAAACATGAGAAAAAATAGCGAGCTTCCACAGATGACGGTAACCGCTAACCATTAGGTTATGCCGCTTTGTAGTGATATAAAAATAAAAAAATACGTCGGTAATAAAAGTGTTTGTGAGACGATCTTTACCGCTTTCTACTAGATTAGCGAGTCTGCCAAAAAAAATTACATATTCGATTTTTTTCGTTTTTTTTTAAGCTGTATTTGTTATGACCTCAAAACTCGAAGTATAAGTTTATGTTTCTAAATAATAACTATCTGCGAAACATCTTAATATAAAATAAAACAAATATCTGCAATTTGTATGCACGATAAAAAAGGTCACTACTAAACATTATCACCGTTTACATTTTTCGTACATAATTATACTTAAGAGAGAGAGAAAATAAATACAACTAAATAAACCCAACATTAAAAGAATACTAGGACTATAATTAAACTTTGAGTTTCTCTCACTCTCAGAGACTCACGCAAGTAGTATGTTAATGCCAAATATAAGTGATCTCAAAATTTTACTCGGCAGGTATAATCGATGCATGAACTTGAAATAGCTGCTATAATTAGCGACGCCTACGAATTGCGTCGCGTTTCAGTAAATACGGGCGCCGTAGGATTAGTCACGAGAACAGTTTTGCTGGTCTATTACCTAACTCAGTTTCATTTCGGTTGCAATCGGTTCCAATTCGAAAAGCAGGCATTTCAATTGAAACCGATTGGAACCTAAATAAAACAAGCCAGCCGGTTTCGCGATGGTCGGCATTTAGATGTAAAACAGACAGTTTCTCCCTCCGATAGATCTAGACACAACCGAGGTTGATCAGTAACAGCTGTGAGCAAAACATCATAATTTTACGATGAAGATAATAAAATGTACGATGATCAAGACATTGGCATACAAATTGTTTAAAAAGCACCTTCAAACAAATACACTATTGAAGTAGACCTTGACGAGACACCACATTCTAATAATAAATACAAATTTTTAAACTTATCTTAATTTTAAACCTATTTGATGTAATTTATGTATAGAATTAAGCGTTCATTCATTCAATAATTCGTTAATCAATTTGCTCATTCACTCATTAATTCGTTCGTTCATTCATCTTCATTTAACAAAACAAAGATGAAAAAACACTGATATGCAAACATTTCTTGAAACAAAAATATATATAATCTTTATTTATCAAAAAAGTAAAAATAAACTAAACAGGTCATCATTGTACCCCTTACTAGGGCTAGCCTGTTTAGGCAACCGACATTTAAGTATTCATGATAATTATCCATAGCAAGAAATGAAATCTGCACCTTTTCAAAAGAAAAAGAGATTCTGCGAACGGGGTTTTCATTCATTGGGTACTTGTTTTGAATAGGATTATTGCAATATATCTTTGCGGTGCATGTGAAACCTGAAAATAATCTTGTCCAGCGTCGTCATAGTGACAACAATACATCAAGACACATTTACTAAACCAAAATCATGATAAGGGTAGTAGAGCTCCTTGAAGGCTCGTCCGGGGAAGTACTACCACCAAACCTACTACGGCCGCAAAGCAGCATTGCTGTTTTTCGGTTTGAAGTCCCATACGGTTGCCGGTGTAATTACGGGCACGCGAGGCAAATCAATGCAGCGTAGGTCTTGTGTGTGTTCTTTGTGAATATGACCTACGCCGTATGGCTTTGTTGTGGGCAAGAGTTCCACTTAACATTAGGTAGGCTACTTGTTTATTCCGTCTCAATGTCGTACAAAAAAAATAAGATAGACCTATGTTCAACCACAATCTCGCCTGATGGAAAGCGACGATGTGGCATGTCGTTCTAGAAGACGCCTATTCACTCTGTCCTTGATGGAATTTTCAGGGAAAACCGACGAAGGCAACGTATTCCACTCTACTCACCTCTGGCCGTTCGCATGATGAAAATAATAAGTCGGTTATCTTTCATGAGATGATTACATCAGAGAGGAGAGGAATCCAACAAACCTTCAAGTCAAAATCTACTGAGTGAGAAGTTCTAGAATAATCAAAATGGAATCACCATATACGTATGGTATAGGCTGTTCCATTTCATATTGATAAAAGTAATACCTTTTAAGGTATCTCGGCACAAACCAGGATACATCTGGATGGATCATCTAAGGATCATGAGGATAATTCTATTGTCGATTAAGAAGCGATTGAAGGGCAATAGTGTAGTGACAGAGCGGTGTAGTGTGAAAGAGGATGTCATCATCATCATCACGTGAATGGTACATTTGGGAGGGGAAGACCTTGGCAAACGTTATCTGAACAAGCAGGAGATGTTCTTGAGAAAGGCCAGCTCAGAAGTACCACAAACCGTGAAAGGCATTAGACTAACGAACCCTGGCTAACAACATTTTCGCCTTCCGAGGTTACACCTATGATCACTACTCGAGCATATGGGGGTACGTTCAGCACCATCATGCCCACGGATTGCAAGTAGATTGTATTCAATACGTGACAGGCTGCAAGCCTATCGCCGCTTAGCGGAATACTAGCCAGTGACATACGACATTCGGGTTTTTGGTCCTAGGGACATGCCGGTTGTCACAGCATGTGCATGTGTCAGAACTGAACCCATATTTGTGCAAAAAATAAAGGCAGATTGAAACGCATAATGATGATGAGAACAAAACACTTTCACAACAGCAGCAATCGTTCAATGATGTCAATCTCGACAGCTGAAAAAGCTGAAGCGATCGAACCGGCCCAAATGTCAATGTGCATCGAGTCCGCGTTCCTTTCACTGTGTCCTATACTCAACATTAACACAACCCTATCTCAACGTAATAAGACTCACAATCCTACGCGCCGTGATGCTATAGATCGGTTCGTGGAATCATGTTCAGATTGATAAGTATTCTTATCAGTAGGTGGTAAGGTTTGTAATTGATTGATAGGCGGTGAAGAAAGTTCGGCACGGCCCGGTAGGCCGGCTAAATGCGTCCACGAGTTGGCACGCCAGTAGGGCAAGGACGCCTACCGCCAATGCAGCTAACTGATTGACCGATTAATCTTTACTAGACAAGGGTTTATGCAATAACTGTCCAAATGACATTAATTTGACGATTATTGGACATTTATTAGGACGATATTAATGACACGTTATTTATTCGCGATTTAAACTTGAAATCGCACAGGTATTTCAACTCCGCATTAGTCGTTGGCAGAAGCTGCAAATCTATAATTTACCTGGACATAAATTGACCTATCTTTGCCAAATTTAAATTCGCTGGTTAGTGAAACGCTTTATATATTTTCAAATCCAGATGGTGCATCTTTCCCATTTATCATTGGCTAGCATTGAAGTATATTCAAGAAAAGTTTGAGCTTTACAAATAAACAAATGTAAAGTCTTGAAGCGTTGAAATATATGTGTATAATTTGAGCACAAACGTGTCAACAAATAACGCGATGGAAAAACAGATATAATAGAGGTACACCTATTTATTTGTAGTATTCAATGTCTGATGAAACGTTACTTTTAAATCGAGTTTAGTTGTGTAGATTTATAACATGTTTTGAGGATATCTGTCGATTTAATTTGTGTATTTGGAGTCACATATTCACAAGCACTTTAGATTTGATCAAGGCACGCGAGGGATGTTATGTACACATGGGGTGCAGGCACTTTTACCGATCGGGGTTACGAAATCGATCGCGGATATTTCGAGCGGGCGTGCGTCGCCCGACGCCGTCGGTACAGTACTATGCCTGCTTGGAATGCACGGGGAACAATTCGCTACGGGACTATTTAGTTGAGATAGCGGATGTGCCCTTACGCCGCTGGCTAGCCATCTTTTTACCCGACTGCCTAAGAAGAGTTATGTTTTTAGAGAGTACGTATATCTATTTTAATGGCACGCAGCAACAGTTGTGTTTGTGTTTGTGTGAATAAACGTTATATCTAATATCTATCAACAGCTTGATAGATTTTTACGTGTTATGTGTCGTTAAGGCGAGTGTAAGGCGATGGGGTGAGTAGGGGGTGCGAACCTAATATAAGGAAGAAATAGTATAATTCACAGAGGGGAGAATGTGACGCGAGGGCCTTAACACACGAGTTTGGGATAGCACTTTCTTTCGAAGGCTAGTTTAATGCTATACAAAACCTACGATAAAGTAAAAGGCAAATTCAGTAACTGAAATTATTTTTTTAAAAAATACAGCTATTAAAACTGTTCGGACATTGTTCATACAAGGCAAGTGGCCAGTATCATTTGAAGACTCGGTGATAAAACCTTTGTTTATTGGCAATTTATAAGGTTTCATATTCACATAACAAAAAGAAAACAGCACGATAACAACGAATTTCCATACACTTTTCCCGCCTGCCTCATTTACAAAAAAGAAAAAGGAACTTTTCGAGTAGATATTATATATAAAAAATATGTTATTACTACATCATATAAAAGAAGTAAAGATCATCCGCCAGCAAGATGGTACGACGGCAAAGTCAAATGGGCAGGTCCTTTTTGAGTTAGTTAGTTACTTACTCGCGCAGGATCGAGAAGGTTGGCACAGACGAAGAGAGGCCCAGCAGTGGGATGAGACAGAATACACGTGACGATGATCATTACTTACATTAGTTATTACATAATGGGTGTTGAAATGTAAAACGCCGATTATAAATATGCACCTGTAGATTGAAACACTTTTTAAACCCGTGATTTTTAAAATCCGTTATATTTTAAATTTTACAGTCAGGTTTTAGTCTGGTATTCTCAATTGGTTGTTAAGTAGGCTGATAAGTAAGGTTAGACAGAATGATTTCAATATTAATATTCTAGCAATTATTATTATTTCTGTTATTTTATTATTATATAAGATCTAAAGTTAATAAATATTTTTTGGCTTTGTAGTGCCTTTCAAAACTAAATTCATAAACTTGCAAGGTGAAAGCTTAGCCTGAGAATATTTTTTTGTGGCTATTTTGCTGTCCAGTTTCTGAGTGGTCCACGGCACATCAATCCACGTTTTATTTTAATCGTTCGGCTCGGGGTAAGATTAAAGAAGATTTATCAACTCGATATGACTGATCGTGATTGTAGACTAGGCCTATCTCTAAATAACATCAAATCACAAAACATTTTTATGTATGTTTATTTCCGTGTTTTTTAAAATTTCAAATTTTATAAAATAAACATTAATGGTAGAGTGGACGGACACATTAAAGATCATTGGGAAAAAAATGAATACACTAAATTTAAAAGAAAATTAAGAAATAGGATACTGTAGAAGGCATCCCAGAGATTTTCAGTCAATCTGAAACAAAACGAGATCTTCATGTCCAAAAACACAATCACATATTAATAAGCTTAAAACCATAATGTCAAGACGTCAGTAGTAAGTGGTGCGGCGGCAGTGAGCGTGGGTCACTGACGCGGCGGGTGAGGTCGCGGCGCGAGTGAGACAGCGTGGGCAGTAGTCGACGTGTGTCATACATACCTCGTACATCGGCAGTATGCTAGAGTGGTGCGGCGGCAGTGAGCGTGGGTCACTGACGCGGCGGGTGAGGTCGCGGCGCGAGTGAGACAGCGTGGGCAGTAGTCGACGTGTGTCATACATACCTCGTACATCGGCAGTATGCTAGAGTGGTGCGGCGGCAGTGAGCGTGGGTCACTGACGCGGCGGGTGAGGTCGTGGCGCGAGTGAGACAGCGTGGGCAGTAGTCGACGTGTGTCATACATACCTCGTACATCGGCAGTATGCTAGAGTGGTGCGGCGGCAGTGAGCGTGGGTCACTGACGCGGCGGGTGAGGTCGCGGCGCGAGTGAGACAGCGTGGGCAGTAGTCGACGTGTGTCATACATACCTCGTACATCGGCAGTATGCTAGAGTGGTGCGGCGGCAGTGAGCGTGGGTCACTGACGCGGCGGGTGAGGTCGCGGCGCGAGTGAGACAGCGTGGGCAGTAGTCGACGTGTGTCATACATACCTCGTACATCGGCAGTATGCTAGAGTGGTGCGGCGGCAGTGAGCGTGGGTCACTGACGCGGCGGGTGAGGTCGCGGCGCGAGTGAGACAGCGTGGGCAGTAGTCGACGTGTGTCATACATACCTCGTACATCGGCAGTATGCTAGAGTGGTGCGGCGGCAGTGAGCGTGGGTCACTGACGCGGCGGGTGAGGTCGCGGCGCGAGTGAGACAGCGTGGGCAGTAGTCAACGTGTGTCATACATACCTTGTACATCGGCAGTATGCTAGAGTGGTGCGGCGGCAGTGAGCGTGGGTCACTGACGCGGCGGGTGAGGTCGCGGCGCGAGTGAGACAGCGTGGGCAGTAGTCGACGTGTGTCATACATACCTCGTACATCGGCAGTATGCTAGAGTGGTGCGGCGGCAGTGAGCGTGGGTCACTGACGCGGCGGGTGAGGTCGCGGCGCGAGTGAGACAGCGTGGGCAGTAGTCGACGTGTGTCATACATACCTCGTACATCGGCAGTATGCTAGAGTGGTGCGGCGGCAGTGAGCGTGGGTCACTGCCGCGGCGGGTGAGGTCGCGGTGCGAGTGAGACAGCGTGAGACACTGCCGCAGCACGGGCAGGTTGTCGACTCTGACGGCGAGCACCCCGCACACCCCGCCCCGCACCCCCCGCACCCCGATCACCTCCGTGTACCCGCCGCTGCCGCCGCTGTACGCGAGCACGTCGCCCAGGTACAGGTACGCGTATCTAACAAAACAAATAATAATGCTCTGATAAGAAATGTCAAACAAATTGTAACAACGGATTCCCTTTCCAACATGTTTCTGCACACATATTTTTTAAATCAAGGTAGATATCTACATTAACCACAATATCGCTTAATGGAAAGCGCCGATGTAGCCACCGGTAGAAGACACCTATTCACTCCCGCCTTGAAGACTCCCATATTCAGGGTCATTTTCAGGGTAAACAGACGCAGGCGACGCCTTGCATGATGAAATTGAAACCAAAGCTTTGAGTAGAGGTAGTTTTTTTTTTTACTAACACAACGAGGTAGGGATGGATATGGTGCGTCTGCGATTCCTGTAGTGGAAGGGAGATGAGCTTGTGGAGAACCACTCAATATAATATTATAAGTATCTTTTTTTATAAATATTAAACAGATATTATACATATTTACACGAACTTATTTTATTTACATCTACGATATGATATTATGTACCTATCTATACATGTATCACCATGATAATTTATTAGTTATAAAATATTTGAGCAACACGTCACGACAATGAGCGTCCGCTTCGTCATATCTTATCGTCGTAGTAAGGGCACAAGTCCTAAGCGTGACTACCCGCAAATTCCGTTTTATTTCGACTAGGTACAAGGTATAGTGGATTATATTCTCTGATGTCAATGAAGGTTGGCGTTTGTTATGGTATATGGTTAGCGTTTGTTTTGATTTATAAGAATCACAAATTGTGTTGTGCTGTAATTAAATCTAAGTAAACTAATAAGGTACGGACTGCACTTCAGTGACGATATATCTCACGGTTAACGTATGTCCTAAACTCCCGAATAAACTTCGTTCGTGTATTGGCTTGGAATTTATTTCATTTTTTTTTTTTTTTATATTTATTTACCAAAATAAACTTAAATAATAAACATAGTTGAAAACATAGCTTTAAAAAACCAAGGAGGTTTGTCCTAAAACTAGCTTATTGACAGAAATAGCTGCCAACAGCAAAACAGAATTTGTTTAATGTTGAACAAAAGGTTACAGGTCACATTCCCCAACTCACCCAATGTCCTCGCAGGAGGAGAGTCCGAGGGGGTCCTCGGGCGGCTCGCTGACGAGGGTGAACACGAGGCAGTCGCGAGGGTCCGTGGAGGCGCCGCCACCCGCGCGGCACCGCGACATGTGCCCGAGGAGGGGCAGGTCGCATTCGTGGAGGTGGAACGCTGGACATATTATTTTGTAATTATTGTCTTTCCTCAAAGCCATGTAGGTAGAATCGCGACAATCTTTTGTAATTCACTACTTATTATTATAGTATCCATTATTGTTAGGTATTTTATTTAATATATCATTATTATTATCAAGGTTTATAATATTATCATTTATTCAATACCTATATCTTAGTTAGTTTTTCTTTTCTCTCACTTAGAAATAGCTTACTTTCATTGTTTCGTATAGGTAGAGACCGAGGCACAAACTTTTGTTAATCAAAATGTATGACCTACACAGTACAGGCTCAGCCTAGTGTGTAGACCATAGGTAATACTATTTGTAATAATGATGCCTGTCAAATAAACGTTTTTTCATTTTCATTTTTCATTTTCAAGCACACAAGGAGGAAAGTAAAAAAGATAGGGCTAATTAGTTTTTTGATGATCCGCTCAATAGTAACAGAGATTAAAATAATTCAAACAACATTTATAAGTAAACTATATACATAAATACTTAGAAACTTATATAAGTATACTAGCTAACAAGCCCAACACCAAAGCGGGCACAAATTTGTAACTACTGGAGATCGAGCCCGGTGGGCGGTTTCTACGTGTTTCTACGCAATTTTTCATATATATGTCGTGATGGGTCATTAAAATAAATATGATAAAAAGTTACCAATTACACTGAAACAAAAAATTACGGCCAATCGCTTCCCCGTCGTTCAATAAAAAAAATTGTACTCCCCTGGGGATCGAACCCAAATATAACTCGTATGACAGTTAAAATTAATGTCCTGTAATATTTATTTATTTATTTATTTATGCTACCTATCGAAATTTGTACCTACTTATCAAAACAACCAAACCCAACACAATCGAACGATCAACAACTATGTAACAATCTACTCCAACAACTAATCTCATGTAAGCGACGAAGAAGTATATTTTGAGAATAAATATATTTAAACCCGAACCAATAACAAATGATAGTACTGACTCTTTTTAAAGTTGAAGTAGCACTTGTCAGCGTAATGTTTCGGCTTGGGCAGGCTGTTGGGCGTCTCGAGGTCTGCTCCCCGCATTCCCAGGAAGCTGTACGCCACGTACAGACGCTGCACGGTCGGGTTGATCATGGCCTCGCACTCCTCGTTCAGCGCCAGCCAGAGGATGGTTATGTCGATGCTTTGCGATCCGTTTTCATCGGATTCCGCGCTGTCCTCCTACAAGGTTCATATTGCTTTAGTGATTATATTGATTCGAAAAACGGGTATATATCAGACTTGAGTCAGTAATGTCAGGATAAGTATAGGTAAAATACGCGATAAATACCCGTTTTTCGAATCTAATCGCGAAAGTTTAAAAAATACTACTGCTTTAGAGATAATATTTTTGGGAAGGCCCCGGAGTACCGCTGATTTTCACTCGCCGGTACAAACATAGTTTGTAGTTCATTTTGGAATGAACGTTCGGTTCAAATGAGAGTTTGCTTATATAATCGGATAGGGAGTCACTAATATTCTAAGCAGTTTTGACGGAGACAGTACTAGGTCAAAAAATGATTCATTTCAGGATTTTCTCCATGAAAATAGCGCGTATAACTTTTTCCTTGTATCAAAACTTCTAAATATTATAATTTTTTATTTAGAATGGATTTGTTTTTTGACCTTGAAACATACACAGGCAAAGATAATATCTACGATGGAGCGAGCCTACCCAGAATGTGTCTCTTCTTGAAGACATTAGGGTCGTAACTGCGGAAAATCAGACGCAGGAAGCTTATACATAGTAATGTCAGAACAAGCGAAATATATTTTCTATTTATTGTATTTTACATAATAGCTCAAATGAATAATGATTTATTCAGTAAATAACTAGTTTTCAAATAAGTTTACTAATGCACTACTCATGTGGTAACTACTACTGTGATAACTACCAATGTGACCTACGTAAATGCCTTAAACGTTATAAGTCGATGATTTACAAGTAGGACTACTCAATGTAATCACGAGGTACTTAGATGTAGCGTGTGATAATCTCGAAGCAGGCTTGGAGGTCAGGGTTACCTTTCGTGGAAATTCCTGAGATTGGCTGTCTATTGTGTATTTGACAGATTTCTTCGAGGCTTCCGCTAGTTTATTTAAGCCCGGAACTCCTGGGGGAGTATAAACGTATTGATCGATAAGTTATATGTGTAACTACAGGACAGGACATTCATTTCACACAACGCCATCTAGTCCTAAACTAAGCAAAGCTTGTAATACGGGAACAAAATTACGGAGATACTACTTATACAGGGTTATTGGTAATTCGACGTATTCCCGTTAGGAGTTCATAGGGGTGACTATTTGAGATAATTTTAACCCCATATTTATTATGCAAAAGTGAACCATTTACGAGTTATCATATAAGTCAAAAATGCAACATCAAACATTCATTAAATAAATGTATAAATTTAAATCTCATTTTTTCTTATGATTTATAAGAACCATTATACACCGGTTATTTATCAATGTTTAACATTTAACAACAATTATCGGTTCAAATTTGAAAATGCGAGACGAAAAATGATATTATTTCAACATATTTTTGAGATGTTTTTGATGTTGTAATGAGAAGATGTTGTAATGAGACAAAAATTCACCCGCGATGCGTGTTGAAATCTCAGTCAGCTTAGCTTAATTGAAAATGGCACATAAATTCGCACATCACGTCAGGATCCTCTTTGCACAATTGGTTAAGAGCGTTTCCGGCTTAATGAAATGATGCGGGTTCGGGTCCCGTCGAAAGTTTTGAATTTTTGTCTTCACACCAACTTTTTTTTTTACGACGGGTAAGCGCTTGGCTTTCATCTCACCTGGTTATGGCCGAAGTTGAAGATCACTTCACTGAAATTTCTAAATGGAAACCTAAGTACTTCTAAACAGGTACTGCTGGAATGCTTAAATTAGCATTGACATTTTGAATGAGTAGGTAGTATTTGATTTTGATCTCCGACGAATTAAGTATTATATTTGACTTTTTTTAAATAGTACCATAGTAAGGCACTACCATATTTTAGTTTTTTTTTTACTATATGTGTTCAATTTTTATTTAAGAGTATATAATATGTTTGTAAGCCTGACACGGTAGACTAGAGGGCCAAGATAATTTTTAAGACCAACTGATGTTATTTACCTGGATCTACAAACAATAAAGCCCATTAGGTAGATAGGCAGTAACAAATTTGTTAAGATTAAGTATTTAGGTTTATGATGTATCTACTTAGAATATAATTACAAATTGTGTATCTATTTAGGTTTATGATGTATCTACTTAGAATATAATTACAAATTGTGTATGTAAATGTTGAATGGATCATCAAAAAATTAACCAGCCCGAGGTTCTTGCCTTTCTCCTTGTGCGCTGGTCGCGATTCCGAACCGGCGGTAGATTTGACGTTTCTAAATGATCCTAAAAAATCTTAATGAATAAAGAAATTTTGACTTTGACTTTGACTTTAAATTCATTTCCCGTCGTACTATAAAAAAATATCATTCCAATGGTGAAACAAAACCTATCAACGGTGGAAGCAACGGACCTAAGTTAAGCTGTTCTTCAATGGGTTGGAATCGTGTAATACATACCGATGTATTTGTTGACAGTGTTGGCCTTGGCGAGGGTGGGTTCGCTGTTTATTTTGGTAAACTCTTCTTCTGTGCTAGTAGTGGGCACGCTGGCAGAGCCTCCGACTGAATTCAAAAGTAAACTTTACTATACGAAATTATGACATATATATGTCATATTTTCTTATTTTTTTCCATATCTACCACTATTTTACATAAATATACTGTTTCTGTATAAATCAATACACTTAACAAGCCTCGCAGCTCAGTAGGCAGTAGCAGCTTTGAGCTGTAGGTTGTGGATTCGATTCCCACCCAGGATAAACATTTGTGCCAGAGCAAAGTTTGTACTTACAAAAAATATATATTATTAATCCAGTTCCCATGTTACAAGCTTTGCTTAGTTTGAGACTAGATGGCGCTGTGTGAAATTAATATATATCTATTTCTTATCTATGAATTATTGTTTTTGTTTGTTAAAAAAAATAGATGATACATTCTAAAAAACCAAGATGCACAAAGTTTCTCCAGGCCGTGTATATATTTATATTTTTTGTACGTCAGGGAAGCGCTGGGCCTTATTATCATCTGGATATCAAGTTATTCTGAGGCCGAATTAGGATACATGTAAGTCTTGTGCAGAGTGCCTCAAACATTTAAAAACACTTTCAAAATTATAACTCTTATGTCTCTTGTGTCTTGTAGGTTTTTTTATCTCAGTCTGTTGAGGATTCCGGGTGAAGTGCGCTTCCACCTTCGGCCTTTTTTTTTATTGGGCCGAAGATGGAACACAAATTTACCCGAATAATGTCACTGTATTTCACATATACGAGCTCATACCCAGTGGACTCTGGCTGCGGATCATGATGATGGTGATGATGAATGTCACAAGTTCGTTTAGTCAAAATATAAATAAAATAAAAAATAAATGGAGATAAGAATCTTACGAGAGGAATCCTTTTCCTTCACCTTGTCTTGAACGATTTCAACGATTTCTCTCTGATAAAAAAACAGAAAATTGTATGAATCCTATATATTTTTATTGTATATTGTTTTTTTTTATTTATGCATATATAATATAATATTATTATTTCAAATTAAAATATATTTATGAGTATTTTTTTTTATTCAGTTATTTTTGTTTGATTTATTTTTTTTACTTATAGGCCGTTTGTAACGGTCCTTAGGTAATCTGAGTGATTTCTTTGTTGATAGTTAGTTTAATTGTACGTATTATTGAGTAAAGATTCTTAAAAAAAAAAACATGACTTCAAAAAAGAAAAAAAAATCACTGGTGGTAAACTCTTGACCTAATTGTACGTATTATTGAGTAAAGATTGACAAAAAAAAAAACATGACTTCAAAAAAGAAAAAAAAAATCACTGGTGGTAAACTCTTGACCTCTATGCTTGTCCAGCTTTAGGCAAGAGCAAACATGAGGTCTACAATGGAGCGAACTTTCCCAGAAGGCACTGGCTCTCCCGCGTACGACGGGACTCGGGAAATCATTTGGTGTCGGACTTCGGCAGTAGTGTGGCCGCTAGACAGGAACCTTTACAGGTCCACCAGTGTGTTCAACAGTGGACTGTATATCACTTCCACGTGAGTAAAACCTGTGTTTTTAAATATATAATGGACTGTATTTTGGACATAATGTTTGAATATTTTTTTTTGTAAATCAAGTGATTGAAACATTTTACAAATGTTATTATGACACAAAAATTCATATTATCAGGCGCTTTAGCCGAGAGATATGACACTAAAGTTCGGAATCTGCGTCTGTACCCCCGTAGCTCAGTTGGTTAGAGCGTTTCCGGCTTAAGGAAAAGATGCGGGTTCGAGTCCCGTCGGGTGGGTTGTGAATTTTTGTGTCATAATAACATTTGTATAATGTTAAAAGTTAATATTACCGATTTTCGTTTCGGCCATCGCAACTTCGCTAGCTGATGTCGATTCACCAGGCTCCTCTGTAAACAAACAACAACGTAGCTTAATAAACCTTTTACATTTGCATCATTCTGTTTTGTAAGATTATTTTTTATTGGTTAGTAAAAAAGTATTTTTAATTAGTAAGAGTGTTAAAAAAAAAAAACAGTAACTTAAACGTAAGTCTCTATCATACAGATATGTGTATGATAGAGTATGTTTTATGTTTACTAACACAATTGGACTTTATTTGTCTTTCAATTAATATTTTGATTCGATTTAAATAGTTATATTTACTAGCTTATGTTACCAGGATAAAAAGTCTATGATGAAATTCCTGGTCTAAAACCTGTGCAAACTACCCTGGCAATGAACATAATAAAACGATACTATAGTTTATAAATAAAATACATAAAATGTAATGACAAAAATAATTTTACCTTGTGAATAATGTAAAAAAAATATGAAACCGACTTCAGTAAAAACTTTCTTCGAACTAAAAGTTCATATATTTTTGAAATTGGTGCCGATTTGCTGAAAGCCAAGCAACAAGATCGTTGTCGTAAAGTAATCTAACTAACTACATAACGATAGGCGCCGCCTTCCAAAATATCATAAACAGGTATGTTTCTATTATATTTGTAAATTAAATATTTTCTCAATCGAATTCTATCTCGAACTATAACAATAATAATAATAAAATATATAGGTTTATTTTCTCAAACAAAAGGTACAAACATATAGATATAGATAATTACAAAATAAAATTGATAGAAAATCTAATTGTAATTGTAGATACTACCTGTTTTGTAACGAGATAGGTCTAAGAAAATCTGTATTACACGTCGCCTCACTCCACAGTCTCCAAGCATAACAAACAGAACTAAAAAACTATATAACTATAGTACATCTTTGCCTTTATTAAGCTTACCACAGATCCGATACTAGAATTAGTGCGAGTAGGAGTCTGTAAATAGAAAGGATCGATTAAACATACAAAAAATACACCAGCGCTTCGCCGTCGTAAAATAAAAACACAACATACAGTAAATTAGCAACTAAGACTAACAAGTTATTTGGGGTGCTTTAGGCAAAAACAAAATGACCAGGATACGTCATTTCGGATTCAATACTTCTAATACTTTTTTATTCAAAAAGTCAGCAGCCTAAAATTAAGTGGGACTACCCGGAAGGTACTTATTTTCATCCCCACTAAACCAATCTCTTCACTACGACAATGGTATCACTGCAGAATGGCCACAAGAATACCAAAAGGCACCTGTAGTGTCCAATCTGCGACGTTTCCATTGTCATAGTGAAGATATTGGTTTAGTCGAATTAAGGCCCTGGATGACATTCCATTTATGGGTACTAAGCGCTTGCATCGATATCTTTGATCAAGTGAGCGGAGCGAGAAATCAGAGTTAAATTGAGTGATCCGGCACTGTATGTGGCGAAATTATTACGTTTTAAAAACTAAAAAAAAAAACCGATTTCACTGAACAATATGATACAATTTCGTTTACCTGGATGACGTACTTATCCCAATTATTTTGATGGTAGATGGACGGACAGACAAACACACGCGTGATCCTAGAAATAAGAGGTCCGTTTTTTCCCTGAAACCTAAAAATACTCAAATCGCTTCAAGTGTGCATATAATATTTGAAGAGTTCCCTCGATTTCTCCAGGATCCCATCATCAGACCCTGGCCAGTGGACAATGGGACAATCTGTGAACCCTATACGCTTTCAAATTGTCCAAATCGGTCCAGGCGTCTTCGAGTAATCGGGCAACATACATAAAAAAAAGATTCCGACGAATCTCCTCAAGAACCTCCTCCTTTTTTTGATGTCGGTCAACGAGTAAAACGCCACCTCGCGAAGGCTCAGGCTGTCAAGCCTTAACAACATACTAATCGCATATGAGCATATGAGCACGGGTATCTCATATTATGTGTGTGTCTAGTTATTTTATGTTGGTATCTCTCTTACGTCTTCCATTATCAGCACCGCGTTTCTCTGTAAGAAGATAACAAACAATATAATAATTTGTGTAGATATCATCAAAAAGTGACAAACAACACACCACAAAGCCAATTATATATATTCGAACGATGATCCGCAAGAACTTCTGCCATTTTTGTATTGAAAAGCGTGCAATCTGTCAACGGATCCGTTATGTTTCGTTTTTCGTAGTAGACCTTTGGCTCTATCGGTCTGGGAGGAGTGGGAAGAGGCCTTTGCCCAGCAGTGGGACACTTAAGGCGAATAATAAATAAATATGTTTAGTGTGATGTGATGACAAGCCTCATAGCTCAGTTGGTAGTAACTATGCCTTCTGCGTTGTAGGCTGTGGGTTCGATGCCCACCCAGGTCAAACATTTGTATGACAAATGTAGATGTTTGTTCTGTGTTTGGGTGTTGTATCATATTGTACGTATTTACAAAGTATTTAAGTATTCTATCCGTAATCTAGTTCCCACATTACAAGCTAAGCTTAGTTTAGGGCTAGATGGCACTGTGTAATAAATGTCCTGTGTATTTATTTATTTATGCAGTTTATTATATACTTACTTGTAATGCCTGCTTCATGTCTTCTCCGGTTCTGATGTGTGCTGGCTGTATTTAAATGAGGTTATATATTGTATTATATATCATTTATTTAAAAATTACATATTCAATATGCTACAAAGTTCATTTCAATTGGATTAATTGTGAAAATTATTAGAATAAAATTATAATTTAATTAGATGAGATTTCGAAAAATATGAATATGCAAAAAATGTTATAACTGTATGTTTTTCCTCCAGTTAATCTAGCCTAGAATTAAACAAAACAATTGACTTACTATTTCTGCGTTGATCACGACTCCGGTTGATTCTTGGTGCAACTGAAATTTAAATGTACAGTGGGTTAGTTTTAGTCAAGTTTTATTTCATTTCTACTGATTAATACATAAGTCGTAGTTTATACATTTGTGTGGTGTTACATTTATCAACGAGATTGCATCTTAATAAAATAATTATTCGATAGTATTTGAAGTAAACGCAACACTTGAGAAATTATTTTATCTTAAATTTTTAATGTTGATAATTGCACAAAAATATGTTTTTTCTAGTCTTAAATAATAAAAATCGAAGCATATATGATTCCGCAACGGCTAGACCAATTTTGACGTGACTTTCTCTGAAAGATAGCTGATGTTACAAGGAGTAGCTATTTACTTTAAAGTTCCAAGGTTCTAAGAAAAGAAAACACTTTTTTTATTAGCTTCTTTTGTCTCGTGTTAAATAACTAAGCTGTAACTTTGTAGGTACTTAAATTTAAAATGATCATTCAATATTTCATTGCTTTGCAACTTTACAATCACAAAGGTACCCTCAGCTATTCGTTAATTAGCGCTAGTCATTATGTATTAGGCCTATCGACTTACCGTTGACCAATTATTTGTTTGAAAGCCAACTTGTCCTTTTTGTCCAGCATCCTGCAAAAATGAATTCGTTCTCACCATTTTAATGACTCTTAACAAAAACGAGTAGAAAAATAATTATATTTTTCTTTATAACACGACGGGGAAGCGCTTGGCCTTCGTTTCACCTGGTTTCAAGTTACGATAAGGCCGAAGGTGGAAGCGCACTTCACCCGGAATCCTCAACAGTCTAAGGAACGGCTATCTTACCTATAAATGCCGGAACAGAATAATTTACTCAGGCAAGATGATGGTTGCTAGTCAAACGGACTTAAGCAACGTCCTACCACCAACGAAACCAAGCACAATATTGTACTCCCCCCCCCCCTCAACACTGAAACGTTAGTTCAGCAAGGCAGCGGCTGAATACAGATTTTTCGGTGTAAATAAGGTTAAAATTAGTGAGTTAACTTATGTTATCATAATTACATTGTATCAACTTTGTGAAACCTAAAACTTACAGATAGGTACTATTTAAGTCGATAATTTGTTCACATTTTTGTTTTCATACTGTTATATAGACGTGAAAACCTGTTATTAGCTGTCTGATTCTTTTGCTTTTGTTATTTTAACTTTAAGAGCTGTTGGTTTTCCAATAAATAAATAAATAAACCGTCAACTCACCATCCACCCCTCTCACCTGCACATCTCACACGCCACTTACACAATTCATACATATCTTCCTCGGTCTACCTCCACTCCTAACCCTACCTCCACGTATACAGGGTGAGTTTTTTTCCAGGGCTACTGAGGCCAAGTCTGAAACCGTGAGAGTTATCGAAAAGTCATGTCAGGAGTTATATACGCAACATTTTTATAGTTTAAAATTTTGGTATTTCAAGTGATTGCACATGGTCACAACATTTACAAATGTTATAATGACACAAAAATTCACAATCCGCGACGAGACTCGAACCCGCATCTTTTCGTAAAGCCGGAAACGCTCTAACCAACTGAGCCACGATGATCCTGGCGCAGATTCCGATTTTTTGTGTCATATTGATACTCGGCTTGAGTGCTGATCAAAGCCATCTAGCAGATTCACTGAACTGTGATCTGCCCTAGTGTTTGAAATTACACTCAAAATCACTCACAACGCAATTCACCGTGGTAATGCTACCTGCTGGCCTATTATCTAACTCTGTTTCATTTGGGTTTCAATAGTTTTCACTTCAAATACCTGCTTTTCCAATTGAAACCAATTGAAACCCAAATGAAACAGAGTTAGGTAATAGGCCAGCAGTATTTTTGCCACGTTACCATCTGGCGGTGAAAACGATCGACTGGGTATCTATAAAATATTATTTTTATAGATAATCCATGATTTACTTATAAATTACCTAGTTAAGTTTAATATAATTTCGTTTTATATTATTTAGCTGGTATAGTATAAGTTACATTGTACCTTAGGACTAAATAAATACAATTTACATATCAATGATTTAATTCCCAGGATTTGCCCAGGCCGAAGCAGAAACAAATAATCTTACCGAGGGATTAGCCTTCTGCGGTGAGACAGAGCTTAACCGCCGATACGGCTTGGGGTGTAAGGGGTGAGGGGTGTTTATCTGGAACCATTATTTTAACTTATATTATGTACATAATTATTCATTATGTGCCTACATCAACATGATCGTATACGTGAGTAAAGCCTTTGAAAGTGACTTTCAACCATTATAACTTTTACTTTTTTGAGGTTCTTGTGTAATGGCTCGTTTGGGGAAGTACTACTACCATAACAATTTCGGCAGCTAAGGAGCATTGCTGTGTTCTTGTTTGATGGTTGCCGGTGAAATAACGGGCACACGGTGCTTAACATCTTTATGCCTCAAGTTGACGGGCGCAATCCAGTTCTTTGTGGATGTGTGACCTACACAGTAAGGCTTTTTTTCCGTCCCAAGATGTATAATAAACACATTTCATAATGGTTTTGTACTAACAGCTGTTAGATTTAGTATGTTAGAACAATAAAAATGTATTACTAGTTTATGATAATCATCGCTTCAAAGGCTTTTAATGCGATCAACCTAAAATGAGCTCTTTGAAAGAGATTAGTACGCGCTAGGGGTCGAACCTGGATGCTCTTTCCATACATTCAATTCAATTCCATTACAAATGAGCACTAAAGGGTTGACTTTTGTGTTTTTTATATGCGTGGGGTCAGCTCTGGATCTCAAGGTTTGCCTGGGCAAGAATCGGATCCACAATGGAGAGAGCCTTCCCAGGAAATGCTTTGTTCACAGCACTGGGCTTTGCTTAACTTAAAACCTAGGCGTAATAGGTAATTAATAATCGGATAGATAGAATCTGCTTGTGGTGGCATTTCAAAGTTAACTGGAGATCGAAAATCAGTGATACTTTGCAACCTTGTGATAATTTAACAAGCCTCACAGCTCAGTTGGTAGTAGCTCTGCCTTCTACGCTGTAGGTTGTAGGTTCGATTCCCACACAGGAAAAACATTTGTGTGATGTTAATGATGTTTATTCTGTGTTTGGGTGATGTATGATGAGTATGTATTTACAAAAAAATAAGTAAAGAAGTATTATATCTGTTAAATCTAGTTTCTACATTACAATCTTTGCTTAGTTCGGAACTAGATGGTTCTGTGTCAAATTAATATCCTGTAATATTTATTTTTATTATTAACCTTTTCAGTCGCCAAGTTAAATGAACCTGTTTGGGAATTGACTACATTATAATTTACATAACAAATAATATGCACAATTAAACCAACTATGTACAAAGGAAGCAGTCAGATTATCTAAGGATCTATAGGTAGCTCAACTGTTCCAGACCAGTACCAGACGGAAGCGCGACACTGGCTTATTGCCTCTTTGGGAATAAATTATCTTCATCTATAAGATTATTTCCTAAAGGCTGCTAGTCACAGCGGACTTACTTCTTCATCATATCTAGTGGAGGGTTCTTGGGAGATGGTGTGGCTCGGTTGGTAGGCGTTGTCGAAGGGAGGCGCTGCATTCCCAAGGGGTGCTGGGGGTGGCGCAGCCTGAAGCAATCGCATCAAATCAACGCTTGTTCATTTATTAAAAAAAAAACAATTACAACGCCACAACAGATAATTGATCGTGAAAAGTTGGGATTTGGACATTTGTTGCAGCAAGCCCCTTGGTTGACTTTACGACATTCGTGGGCTGAAGGGGTAGAACCTCACCAGAAGAATTACAGCAGCTTCCTTCTATGTATTATCTACACCTTAACTTCGATCACCAATACACCTGTCAAGCGTGGTGAATATAGAAAAAACCCTCCAAAGCTGATGGAGGAGGTTCTTTCCAACAGTGGGCACTAATAGGCCCAATATCCTCTAACTTTGGAGGAGGTCCTGCCCAGCAGTGGGCACTTATAGGCCCAATATCCTTTATCTTGGGATGAGGTTATTTCCAGCAGGGGGCACTAATAGGCCCAAAATCATCAAACTACAGAGGAGGCTCTGCCCAGCATTGGGCACCAATAGACCCAATATCTTCAACTTTGTAGGAGGCTCTGTCCAGCAGTGCGCACTAATAGGCCCTACTGGGCCTATTAGTTCTCTAACTTTAGAGGAGGCCCTGTCCAGCAGTGGGCACTTATAGGCCCAATATCCTCAACTTTGTAGGGGGCTCTGTCCAGCAGTGGGCACTAATAGGCCCAAAATCCTCCAGCTTTGGAAGAGTCTCATTCCAGCAGTGGACACTAATGGGCTGATGGCTGTCGGTCACATTGCGAGTAAGCTACCTGCGTGCCAGCGGTGGTGGGTTGTCGGTCGCGGGCGCGGGCCATTTCGAGGTCTGCGAACGAGGGTTCCTCCATCGACTGACGCCTCACCTTCGAATCGTTTGGTCCCGGGCTCGCGTTCCACTGTTTAGACGGACGCGTCTGCGAAACGGGACCAAAAACAAAAGATAGCTGTTCAAGGGTAGGACTCTTCAAGTCCAGAGTAAACAGGTGGTTTTAGAGTAGTAGAGCCCCTTTTGAAAGGGCTCGTCCGGGTAAGAACTACCACCACACCTATTTCAGCCGCTAAGCAGCATTGCTGTGTTCCGGTTTACAGGGTAAGGTGAAATTACAGGCAAGTGAGGCTTTACACTTTTTTGGCTATGTTCTTTGAGGCATTGTGATAGGAAAGAGATTCACTTAACACCAGGTGGACTACTTGCTTGTTCCGTCTCCATGTTGTATGTATAAAAGGTTCCTTTTAGACAAGCACAATCTTAGACCACATCTTTACTTGTTTTTAAAGTAAGCTGGTGGTCAAACGCTTGGCGATCACCGGTAAAAAAATGTGTTCAGATGGCTGAGAGTGAAAAGTTCCCATGAAAAGAAGAGAAACATGAGAAGATGTAGAGACGTTTGCGGGGAATCGATGGATATAAATCTCTGGTCTCTTTTCTGGCTTCGTTTAGGGAAGGTATAATGTTCAGCTGAGGAATTGTGTGGGCGGGAATTATGAAGTTACCTATAGCCGCGTCTGTCTACCAGTTAGAATACTTAAGCGTATTAACTTCAGAGATATTAACGAGTCTTTGAGCAGGTTTTCGTGTATTGCAGAGATCTCATAAAAATTGTGCCACAGTTGACTTTTCTTTTTTGTTTTATTGTATCCTCAACAAACTGAGGAACTGGCTATCTTACCCTGAATGCCAGAACACAACAATTTTAGAATTGTTGTTATGGCGACAGAATTAGGTAAGATGGTGGTCGCTAGCCAGGCGGAGTTAAGCCAAGTCCTACCACCAACCAAACCAAGCACAATATCTTGTACTCCCCCTGGGGATCGAGTCCTGGACCTTTGGATCTGAAACAGACCACAGAGGCGGTTGAACTAGTTCAGCACTATAACTTCTCGTTGGTTGATGATATTTTCAGAGACCTGTTTAACTGTTTTATTAATCCCTATATGCCTAACCCCTTCAGGGGGTGATCTTTTCAGGAACACTTTTCTCCTTGTGTGCTGGGCAAGGGTCCAGCAAGAAAGTCATCAATAAGCAAGAGAATCATCGAGTAAAACACGATTTTATCAAGGAATCTCCAAACGAACTAAGGCCCTAAGTCGCGATCGCGTACAGACAGTAGAACTGACGATTCAAAATGATCCACGTAAATCGTTTTTTCCCTACTTGAAGACTCCAAGATTGCACTGGTGCGAAAAACAGACAAGAGCAAGGAGTTACATTCCTTACCAGTATTTACGATTAAGATACTTAATAAAAATATTTATATATATTACAAGACATAAATTTCACACAGCCGCTATCTATCCCCAAACTAAGCATAGCTTGTAATATGGGAACTAGAATATGAAAAAAATACTTAAATACTTACTTATCATACAATACATTATATCTCATAGGAGGCTTGATTGATTTGTTGATTGAAACATTTTTTGATAGACTGATTTACCTACCTCAGAGTAACATAAAGCAACGCCTGTGCATTTGCTAAATTTGTTATTACAGAAAAGTATAAGTTGATACCGTAGTCATGGAGCGGTTGATGGTCGGGATGACGGAGGAGTCCACTTTGAGCATGCACCACAGATCGAGCACGCCCAACTCCTCGCCGAGGCTGATGCAGGGCGCGCCGGTCGACCGCAGCGGGAGGCACGGCACCTACAGAACCATCATATCATCTACAGACTGCAGACTGCAGACTGCTCAGCTTCCACCTCAGCCAGAGCAACGATGAGGGTTACGCTGTAGCGAGCTTCCCCAGAAAGCACTGGCTTCCTTGGCGTCGGACTTTTGAGGGTGGACGCCAGGTGGAACTCTACAGGTGATATCTGTCTTCCAGTGTTGTGATGCAGCCGCTAGCAGCCTTACGATCCAAATGTCGTAAAGAAGAGTTGAAAGGCTTCTGGATAAAACCGCTCTCCAGTACGAACGTAGTTCCTTTTCCATTCCGAAGTGGTAAGTCGGATTCACATAAAATTTTGCAGGTATAATCGGAAAGAAGGTATATGTGTCTGTGGTGCGCTACTTTTTCTTAAAACGCAATAAAAATAAAAATATATGAGAGTTTTGGAAAAACTCTTACCCATATAGCTATTTCGGTTCGTATTCGTTTTTTAGAAAAAGTAACGCACCATAGACACAGATAATCCCTATCCGATTATACCTACAAAAGATATTCTGAATCAGACTTGCCATTTCGAAATGACAATGGAACTACGTTTGTATGGGAAAGTGAGGCTAGGGCCTTTTTATGACGTCAAGCTATAAAAAATTGTATGGTTTAAATGATGTGAATGAATGTTTCTGCTATCATTTCAGTGATTCCTAAAAAGAAGGCCCCAGAGCTGATTATACAATATGTTCCACGATTTCTGATACATAATTAGAGCCAACCCACAAAGGTAATTTAGCCTTTCATCCAAAAAATGCACTCAACTCTATTTTTTTTAATTTACGAAGAGGAAGTTCTTGGCCTTTATCTCCTGGTTTCAAGTTATGATAAGGCCGAAGGAAACTTAACCCGGAATTTTCATCAGACTGAGCAACTGGCTATCTCACCTCTTAATTCTGGAACACAACAATTTATAATCGTTGTTTTGGCGACAGAATTAGGTAAGATGGTGGGAGCTAGGCAGGCGGACTTAAACAAAGTCCTACCACCGAATAAACCAAGCACAATACTGTACTCCCCGAGGATCGAACCCGGGACCTCTAAATCTGAAACCGTTGGGCGAACCACAAGACACATAATATCATCTGGTTAGATTTCAAAATGTATTATACAATACCGTGGAGCGAGAGGTCTGGTGTCCTGTAACGTAGGTTTTTTTCTAAATCTACTTCAGGCACCAGTATTCACAGACCAGGCACTACATCCGGGCTACATAGAGTGGTCCGACCTTCCATGAACGGTCGAGGTCTGACATCTTCTTGATATAAATATGACAAGAGTTCGACGGTCACTATAGGAACTTTCAAACAGATTCTGTAACAACCCGTTTTAAGATAAGCCTTATTTTTGAAAAAAAAAGAAATGATTGATTGATTGATATAATCTTGCTGCAAAACTGACGAGCCCTCTGCCGTCGCTTCTAGCGCTGCGCTGCCTCGCGTAGAGACAAAACACGTGTCGATTTATTTCAAAGTAATTTAGCTGATATATTATTAAATATTTTTTTGTTAACATTTATTAATTTTGACTCTCAATTCGAGAATCAAGGCTTGTATTATGGATGAAGTCTTGCATCCATAAATGTAATGAATATATGACATGGAAACCTGCCACAATGATTTTAAATCGTTTGTGTGTCGCGAATCCCAACTGAACATCTATCATTCATCAATTAATAACTTTGTCCGAACTAAACTTTGTACGAAAGGTAGAGGTTGTGTTTATAAGGTATCCCGGACGATTATTAAACACAAAACTAGTAAGTCACGTACAAACTTTACGTGCTAATAAATAGTTACAGTTACTACTGGGCTGTAGACTAAGTTAGGATATGTAATTTTTCTGTTGTTGCTTGAAATATTTTTTATGATTATTTTGTTCTTTGATTATTATCAACTGAACTTTAAGTCGGAACACGACGCACACGGGCTTAAGTCGAGTGCACGTAAGTGACAGCGGGCCTGGAAGTAAATGATTGCAATGATGATAACATACCAAAGCCAAGGACATGTCCACCCGCCTGTTCGCATGCAGCATCGGTTCTCTCAGCGGCAGCGAACACATCGCGAACGGCTCGTCCGGCTTGTTCGTCTCGCAGAGCACTATCGTGAGGTTACCCTGTTGCCAAGAACAGAATCATCATCCCATTAACATCTGCTCAGTCATTCAAATCTTGAATAAATAGCTTTATGCTATGTGCACCACCAACCACCTCTTTAGCCATGAAATCCTCTCCATCAAAAGGTTGTCTGGAAGAAATCGCTTCTTAGCGATAAGACCGCCCAATGTATATACATATATTTTTTTTAGTTATCTAGTTCTATTTTTAATATGTGCAATAAACTATTTTCATTAATTCATTCATTCAATCGTTCAGTCATTCATTCGTTCAGTCATTCATTCATTCAAATCATCAAATTTAACCGCCTCTGCTCTGGGGTCGAGTTTCGATAGGTTCGATCGCCAGGGGGATTACATCATTGGTTTGGTTGGTGGTACCTTACAGTCCGGCTGGCTAGCTACCACCATCTTAGCTAAATCTGTCGCAATAACAACAATTCTAAATTGTTGCGTTCGCTACGGGAAAAAAAGCTAAAAAAGCTATCTTAATAGCCAGTTCCTCAGTTCATTGAGGATTCCGGGTGAAGAGCGCTGCCACCTTCGGCCTTACATACCTGATCAACCAGATGAGAAGACCAAGCGCTACCCCGTCGGAGAATAAAAACAGCTGACAATCCAGTGTTCCGCATGCCTTCTGTTACGTAGGTATATATGCACCTAATTATTGTTTTTTGATTCTGTGGATCGCACTATGTTTGTTTGAGGGGACATCACTATATTTGCATCCTACTCTTACCTCGTTTCCCTCCCTTTCCCTTTCTTACAATCAGCCCGTCGCGCGCGCATCAAGTAACCGAGCCTAATGATAATTATGTGAAATGGCTTAGCTTCAGCGATCATATCTTCCACAATACTCTAGCATTTACTTTGAAATTAAAATATGTTATAGTTCAGGATAGATGCTAGAACGCTTATGTTTCGAAAACACGATTACATAAAATTTTCTCTATAGAAAAAAAATCCAGTTGACTAATGTGTACCAAAAATGTTCGCCATTCAATAAATACCATCATCCAATTAGAGCTTGAAACTTTGTACAGTAAATAAACACAGTATACAGCAGACGTTCTGTGTTTTCGATTTACAAAATTCATATTTGTTTTACCGTAAAAAACAAAACGTAGAAATAAGCACATATTTCTGTCATCTGGCGGGCATAAGCGCCGTGGTTGAGCGCACAGCAATGTCACCTTTATTATCACTATATCTTAGTTCGAAACTAGAATAAAGTTGCGTTGAGTTGCTTATCAGAGATACTATAGCCCGTTGAAACTCAACAATAAAGTGGTTCCCGATCCTGCCCATCCTATGGTAAGTCCTCAACATCCCGAAAACCTTCGTCCATCACTAGCTCCTGGATACCTACACTACCACACTAGACCAGACAGTAGAGATGTACACTGTACATTACATGTTTCATATAGTCGAGGAAGTCTTCGTCCATGGAGACATCGTACTCCGTGCTGAAGTCGAAGAGCGCGACCCGTCCGGCCGGCACGCGGGACATCGCCGTGCTTTGCAAGTAGAACTTCCACATCAGCGCCACCCACCGCTCGCGGCAGTACAACACCGCCTGCGGACATTATACATACTACATACTTACTACTCTCTTCCTGGAGTCTCCCAAGTTCACCCAGGGAAGCCTGCACCGGCATCGGCGAGCTGTTGGCATTCTTTTTTTTATTGTACGACGGCAAAGCTCTCGGCTTTCATCTCACCTGGTTACAAGTTGAGATAAGGCCGAAGGTGGAGGCGCACTTCACCCGGAATCCTCAACAGACTGAGGAACTGGCTATCTTACTAAATGCCGGAACACAACAATTTAAGAATTGTTATAATGGCGACAGAATTAGGTAACGGGCTTAAACAAAGTCCTACCACCAACCGAACCAAGCACAATACTGTACTCCCCCTGGGGATCGAGAACCTGGGACCTCAGGATCTGAAATCGTCATAATCAAGTAGCTTGGCCTCTTGGTATTTTTTACGGGGAATAAAAAAAATTGATTCTTTTTCTCCAACTTTTCTCTTTTTTATCCAACGTCGCCCCATAGCATGAGACCCTTATGTAATTTTTTTTTTATTTAGGACGGGGAAGTGCTTGGCTTTTATCTGACCAGATTTTTCAAGTTTCATAATATTGACCTCGTCAGAGAGTACAAGAGTGCCGATGTGCAGTGTGAAGACACAGCAGGGCGCGCGGTTCCCCGAGATCTTCCTGTTGGCCGGCGTGGGGCGAAGGCCTAGCGTCTCCTCGCTCGGGGCCGCCGCGAGACGCTTCGAACATGATTCCAGGACCTGTAATGACGCTCAAAAATAAAGGAAACGACAGTTTTGTTCAGTTGTAAACTCTGATATTTTTTTAAACGTTGTCTATCATCCGCCTTACTCACCTGTCTTCATTTGTGCGTATTTGTGACATAGTAACATATATAACGTGTAAAGCTGAAATTTTCAAGATATAATTTTCAACAACCGCTCTAATTCTAAGGTATAAACTCACATTCGTGGGTTGAAAAGGTTTTTTGCATTTTGACGTCAAACATTAGACATTAAAAGTTTTGATCTAAGCTATATTATTCAAAAACGCTTGTATGTACCTACATTCCTGTTTTTTTTTCCTTTTTTATGGTTGCATAGAACAACAACAAGTACCGAATACCGTTTACAATGAACTTGTATGTTTGCCCATTTAAGAGCTAGACACTTTTTAGGGTTTAAAAAAAAACTAGATTACTTAAAAACGGTATATATTTTTGATGATATTACTAATTCACAAATACGCACAAATGAAGAGCTACTCATGTATGTATATATTACGGGTGCACATCTAATGGTTTCCGAGAAACACGATTCTGCAAAACGTTCCCCCAGCAGGAAATGAAATATCTCAAAAACCTTAAGGCCCAAAAATTCCATTTTTCGCGCTCTTCTATGCACAAATGTAAGCTATCTGCCCATATATGTCACTTATGGCTACGGTCATTCGTTTAGAATCTTCCTGCTGGAAGAACGTTGCTCCAGCAGGAAACGTTTTTCACGTTTTATTCCAAAACGGTATCTCGCACTAATTTCATACTTGGCACACTAATACAGCATATATCGCTCTAAGTACGTGTTGTACTCAATTCGTTCTAGAAGATACTTTCCTGCTGGAGTAATGCACACCCTCTGTGGTCCAGTGGTTCGCCTACCGGTATCAGACTCGGAGATTCTGGGTTCGACTCAAAAATAAGGAAAATCTATACTTGCTATATTGTTTAAGCACTGTCTGTCTGTCATCCGCCTTGACCGACTATAAGGTCTAGCTAGTGGTTCGCCAACAGAAAGCTCAGAGATACTGGCGACACAGGGGAATAAAACTTTGTGCTTGGTTTAGTTGGTGGTAGGACTTGTTTCAATCCGCCTGGCTATCACCATCTTACCTAAGTCTGTCGCCATAACTACAATTCTTTTTGTGTTTTGCCATTAAGAGGTAAGATCGCCAGTTCCTTAGGCTGTTGAGGATTCCGGGTGAAGTGCGCTTTCACCTTCAGCTTTATAGTCTTATATAATAACTTAAAACGAGGTCAGATGAAGGCCAAACACATCCCCGTCGTCCAATTTGTATTAGGAAAATTTATGTTTATTCTGTGTTTGGGTATTGTATGTAAGTATGTATTGACAAAAAACCCAAATTTCCATAATCTAGTTACCATATTACAAGCTGTGCTTAGCTTGGGACTAGATGGCGCTGTGTGAAATAAATATATTCTTGTAATTAAATCTGTCAATAAATAAACCTTGTCTCCTTCATTCCACACTAATTGGGGTCGGCACAACGTCGTCTCCCTCCACTCCCCTATATGGGACGTTATCTCATCCCTCACTCCTTTCTTGTCCATATCACACAATCCATTCATCTCTTCGCCCCTTTACCAATATATCCAACCCTTCCACTCCTCTCATATTCAACTCTGCCCGTTACAAGACCGCCATCTCTCCACATCACGTGACCATGCCACGTGACTCCTACCACTTCTCAACGTTTCAGTCACTGTCGCCACTTGCATCCTGCCTTTAGCTCGTTGGGTGCTGAGCGTTCCGCCCTCTATGAAAAACAGACAGTGCGTGTTTTACAGCCCCCAACGAGTTTTTATTATACAACTAGGAGACTGAACCAGCTTACCAACCTGATGTTAAGTGCATCTCTTACCTATAACAATGCCTTACTGCGTAGGTCACATCCACAAAGACTATAGCCTACACAGCACTGTATTGCGCCCGTCAACTTAGGAGAGCTTAGCATGGCGTGCCCGTAATTTCACCGCCAACCATACAGCCGCTAAGCAATGCTGCTTGGCGGCTGTAATAGATATGGTGGTAGTACTTCCCCGGGCGAGCCCTTTTCACAAGAGGCTCTACTACTCATAATATCGTTCCCTATCTAATCCACATATCCTCCTTTCGTTTTATCAACTTTTATAACCTAACCGGATTCCACTACACAACACCAACCAATCGCTTCACCATGACAATGGTATCATCGCAGAATGGCACTAGAATACCAAATGGGACCTATAGTGGCAATTCTGTGGCAATACCATTGTCATAGTGAAGCGATCGGTTTAGTAGAATCGGGGCCCTGGGTTGGGGAACATTTTTCCTTCTCAATTCAGCTACACTACACATATCAAATATGTTTACCACGTGTATATCACAACTAAATAAACTATATTGGATTTTTATTTTGCAACTATTCGTTTTTTGCAATATAAAAATGTTACCACGTGTGTTTTTTTCCAATCACTAGAATAAAAAAACATACATTTTGATTATACCGTTTATTTTCATGACAATTCTTAATACCAAATTGATTAAATCAAACGGATTACATTCACAAAATATATTTTTACCATTGACTATTGGGTCTTTATGAAATGTATTTCAACAATACATAATTTACTACTGGTTCCATCATCCCGTGGCGATCACAGCGCCACCTAACGGGTTCAATTATGAATCGATACCATCATAGGACCCACTCACATATACACAAAAATTCAATCAAAATCGGACCAGCCGTTCAGGTCAATGACAAACACACGTACATAAGAACTATATAATGTATGTATATAATTTCCTTATTTCAAAGTCCACTAACAAAAATATTAATAAGTATAATACTGGAAGGAACTATCAAATATTATTAAAATAATATAAATATTATGAAATGAAATATTTCTATGCTTAACAGATATGGAAGATACAAGTCCATCATATTACAGGCATTATACACGAAAGAAAAACACTTTCTGCTATGTATATATTACACAGGTATAAATAAGTAACTGGATGTATTTCTAGTTCATAATGTTAATTCGAAAGAAGCTTATTTCTAGCTAAGAAGCTACATTTTTTTTAGCAAATGTCAAGTAATTAGTACAGTCTGACCACATGAAGTCAGTAGGGGCGCCTGTGTCTTCGTGAAACTACAAAAGTGACGTTGCTTGTCTTGGTTTCATGTTAGTTCCGTTTTCTGCCGCGTTCATTACGATCGTGGTCACGCTGAATGTAAGGAATGTCAAAATCGGAATCGATTTCTTTTTTTTTACCTTGGAACACTGACAGCAAGCTCTGGGCGTAAAAAAAGACTTCTTTATGGGCCTTAATGTTGATTAAAGGTATAGTTTGTTTTTAAATTCAGCACACTGAGCCACGGCATAGATAATAAAATACTAACGTAACGGCCACGGCAACTCTAGTAGCTTGAATGTGTAATATATTTTTCTTGTAAGAGACCTCTAAATGCTGAAACACAACAATTTTAGAATTGTTGTTATGGTGACAGAATTGGGTCAGATGGTGGGAGCTAGCCAGGCGAACAAAGTCCCCCCACCAACCAAACCAAGCACAATATTTGTACTCCCCCTGGGGATCGAACCCGGGACCTCTGAATCTGACGTCGGTGGGCGAAACACTAGACCACGGAGGTTTAAAACAGTTGAGTTATACATAGTAAGTTTAAGTGTACATAATTATGTTTTTTTGTGAAATATTTTTTTATATAAATTAAACTGACGAACAAATGTCAACTATTTATCAGTATTACATAAAATGTCAATTATCTATCAGTATTATATAAAATGTCAACTATCTATCAGTATTACATGAAATGTCAACTATCTATCAGTATTACATAAAATGTCAACTATCTATCAGTATTACATAAAATGTCAACTATCTATCAGTATTACATAAAATGACAACTATCTATCAGTATTACATAAAATGTCAACTATCTATCAGTATTACATAAAATGTCAACTATCTATCAGTATTACATAAAATATCAACTATCTATCAACATAACAATATTAACAAGCCTCATAGCTCAGTCGGTAGTAACGCTGCCTTCTGCGCTACTGCGCCAGAACGAAGCTAAGCTTATGAACGCCTTTTAATATGTTATAGTATAACAAAAATGTATATAAATAAAGGTATGTGAACTATCTACGAGTATAACATGCAAGGGTCACCTCCGGTCTCTGGCTGAGCAACAGCGCGCGACACCTCGCCAGCTCGTCGCTGATCATCTGGAGAGTCGACTCCATCTTCTGCGTTGACGTTTGAGACACGCTGAAAGGGGGGAAGTCTTTTATGCATCAAAGTCAAAATTTCTTTATTCATTAAGATTTTTTGGCTTCGGACCCCTGGCCCCCTTGTCAACCCTCTGGGGGAGCCATCAGTAATCTTTAGTACCGGTGTCTCCCCTTCAGACATCGGTACTAGATTTTGAATTATATTTTAAGTACTCGTTTATATTAAGTACGTGTTTATGTAATACATACCGATTGAGTTAAAATTTAGTAAAAGTACATATGAAAGTCGTCGACAATGTTTTTTTTTTTTTTGCGCGCCACCTTTCATATCTCGTTTAGTGGAAATGGAAATGCAATACAAGCAACATAATGCTGGATAACAAAACCTCGCAGTGTCCGATTTGATTTTTTTTTCTACTATCACTACATCTCAAAAGGTATCCAGGTAGCGTTCGAGTACATAAAATATAATTCAAAACCTAGTAAAAAAATACCGATGGCTCCCCCAGGGGGTAGACCAGGGGGGCCACGGGTCCGAAGCTGATTTTTAGGATCATTTAGAAACGTCAAATCTACCACCTGTTCGGAATCGCGACCAGCACACAAGGAGAAAGGCAAGAACCTCGGGCTGGTTAATTTTTTGATGATCCATTCAACATTTACATACACAATTTTAAATTATATTCTAAGAAGATACATCATTAACCTAAATAATTTATCTTAAAACATTTGTTATTCTACCTAATGGGCAGTTTGTTAACATTGAGAAATCACCATTTTGCTGTCAACTGGTATAGCAACATCGGGCCACGCGTTCTTATCGACGATATAATCACTAATTTTGTAGTAGGCACTTTTAATTAAATTACTCTTTATATTTTATTTTCATTTACATCATGCAGCCACAAGTCTCAAAGTTCAGTCCCTTTACAAACGAACTTATTATGATTCTTATAATTTTTCTATGGAACTTGGCCTTCATCTCACCTGGTTACAAGTTGAGATAAGGCCGAAGGTGGAGACGCACTTCACCCGGAATCCTCAACAAACCGAGGAACTGGCTATCTTACCTCTGAATGCCGGAACACAACATTTTTCTTTAAGAATTGTTATTATAGCGACATAATTAGGTAAGATGGTGGTAGCTAGCCAGGCGGACTGAAACAAAATCCTACCACTAACCAAACCAAGCACAATATTGTACTCCCCTAGGGATCGAACCCGGGACCTTTGGATCTGAAATCGGTGGGTTAAACCACAGGACCACAGAGGCGGTTAAATCCTTAGTTCAATCTTTTGTTCAATGTAGTGCAACCCTTACTTTGATAACAAACATTTTCATTTCAGTTGGTAGTAGCCCAGCTTTCTGCGCTGTAGGTTGTGGGTTCGATCTGCACCCGGGACAATGGGTGTTGTATTGTAACTCACGATCTTTCCCCTTCGAAAATTCACCTCTGATCACTACTCAGCTTGGATCTTATGAGGATCACCTACTGCTCAGTACAGCGCCCACGCCTTGCAAGTAGCTAGCATTCAATACGTGACAGGTCGCAAGTCCATCACCGCTTAACTGAATACTACCCAGACACATGTCATTCGGATTTTTGTCCTCGGGACATACCGGTTTCTTTAAAATGTGACCTTCACCGTCAGAGCTTTTGCAAATGTCAATGGCACATTTGTGTGTGACCCGTGCACTTGGCCAAACAGCATTTTTTTTACATTTATGTATTTTTTAATTGACCTATAAAGTTAAATGTCACACTCGAGACAGTGGAATAAGCGCTAAACATTAAAAAAAACAAAAAAAAAAAAACACTTACTGCGGGGTAGCACACGTCTCTGGGTTGGTCTCACCAGCTGAGAGCCGTCGAACTGGAAATCCAAATACACGTTTAAAATTACATTTATTTGTCATTGACACTGTGGCTCGGGATCGCTGTTTGTGGCGTCGATTGGTAGGCAATGTAGGCAGGAGGCCGTGGGGTGAAATGATGATGATTTTCGTACGAGGAGAGCAGCGAACGAAGACTAATCTACACCAGGAGATCAACAGCAGCATCTGCCTGGGTATTTAGCACAAACACACACAAACACTGTCACCAACCCGCCTGACAAGTGTGGAGAATATAGCACTCTTCCGTATATCTGCAGTTTACTATTCATGTACTAGCTGCCGGTCGTAACTCAACAGGGTTCAAAAAACCGTAATACAGTTTGACGGATCCAGGCAAACGTAGAATTAGCTGTTTTGCTGCACAACTTTTTTTGTTTTTTTTTTTGCATGTGCTTGACCTATACATAACCAGAATTTTCAAGTTATTTGAAAAAAAGTTTAAGGCCGAAAGTGAAAGCGCACTTCACCCGGAATCCTCAATAAACTGAGGAACTGGCTATCTAACCTCTAAATGTCGGAACACAAAAATTTAATAATTGTTGCTATAGGGACAGAATTAGGTAAGATGGTGGTAGCTAGCCAGGCGGACTTCAACAAAGTCCTACCACCAACCCAACCAAGCACAATATTGTTTCCCCCATCTTGGGATCGAAACGCGGTTAAAACATAAGATATGTGGATCAGACTTACCCTGGTCAACGGTGAGCATCTCCCCCTCGCTAAGTCCGTCCTCGGTCTGTGGCGACATCTGTACTGACGAGTCCGTGTACGTCATCGTCGACTTCTGCTCGCCGGGCGACAGTGGGCGGGGCTTAACTGGAACGACATTTATACAGATATTGGAAACCAACAACAAAGAACACAGTACAAAAAAAAACGAATTAAGATTACAAAGCTAATCATAAGTTATCACGAGTATCACATGGTGGAAACAATGCATGTCATTTGAATTTACCTATTTCGACTGCTAAGCTGTTTCGGTTTGAAGGTACGGTTGCCGGAGGTGGACACGCGGGGCTTACCACCTTTGTCTCAAGTTGATGGGCGCGACGCAGTACAGCGTAGTAGTGCCTCGGTTTATTGAGGATTCCGGGTGAAGTTAGACCTCCCAGTAGTACAATTTAAAAGGTATTTTAATGACCAACGCAGTATGCTTGTTGTTATAGGCAAGATGAGCACTTAACACCAGGTGGATTACTTGCTTGCGCCGTCTCCATGTTGTATTAAAAACTTACAGGCTACTTTGTATGCCGGTACCACGAGGGCGAAACCCCACGTCCTGGAATGCGTGGGAGTCACAGCACAACGCAAGGAAACCCTCAACAACCCCGGGTCACTCCGTACAGTCTGCAAAGACCCCAGGAATATTCTGCGCTTCTGTATAGCGATTTTCAAAAACGGAAAGTTTTCGGATCGGAAACATCACTTTTTGTCGGATCCGACATAGAATCCGATAGATTTCAACGCTGTTCTCAAACCATTTATGAAAATCTTCTGTGGGAAGCATCAAATTCAAGATATTTCGATTTCGAAGTGAAGAAAAGCGTTCTCGGAATCTCCATTGGAAGCATCCGAAATCAATCCGATACGGCTTTCCGAATGTTTAAAATAAGGGTCACTGCAGAATCTAAGGGCGGAAACGGAAGTAATTTACATTTACCAGGGCGAAACCGCGAGCGAACGCTAGTATTGAATAATAGGTACCGTCTTTTTCCGGAGGCAGATCGGTGAGCGACGATATCTCGTGGTCGGTGTTGTCGGGCGAAGTGGCACGTGACCTCGTCCCCGGTACGGTGTACGTATGCGGCGCGTCCGCCGTGAACGTGGCGGAGTCGCGGCACTCCGGGGGTCGCGGACCTGGAATATTTTACTAGTACTATACAGGTTACCGCCTTTAAGGTCTAGTGGTTCACCCACCGGTGTCCGATCCAGATCCCGGGCCCGATTCCCAGGGGCAGTATAATGTTGTAATTGCTATGGTTGATGGTAGGATTTTTGTTTGTGCCCAAATCCACAAAACAGATATAAGTAATTGACTGATAATCAACGCCCAAGCCAGGTAGGTGTCTTAAATAGTTTACATTTTTATGGTAAGGTACCGTAATAATGTAAAGTTTTTAAGTTTTCTTCCTTTCGTGGTCTGTACCACGAACACTAAGTAAGGAAATTGTGGGAAATTTTCACGGAATAAGGGAGACGAATTCCCGGGCATTTGCTAGCACGATTAAAAAACAGAGTCACTCACTTTAACTTACTAAAGGCATACTCCTACATACTCTAGCTAGCGTATACTAAAGTAATGGAATCAATATCATAAGACACCACACATTCAATAGATTACACAAATACAAGCGGGGCACTGGTCTATACCCAATAAACTTTACCGTAATATAACTTGACCTACAACTGTGAGATAGCAACAGAAATGATATCAACTTATGAACCGTACTGCTACTGGGTTACAGGACCTACTCAATCAAGTGGACTGTAGAGCGAATACCAGAGCATCCGGTTCCCAGGTGGCGGTCACAGCCGCAATGCCTCAGCTTGGTACTAGCGAGTGTGGTCTTAAAGCAAAGGGTGCCGCTACACGAGCGGAACACTGCCACGTCTCGACGCTCCATCAGCGGACAGCGGCACAGGACCACGTGGGATTCACACAGCTCTGTGGAGGACAGGTACTTGCTATCCTGGGTAGCTGGGTGGGTTTTTTAATTGTACTACGGGGATGTTTCAGTTCATTTCATTTATTCAAAAAAAACAAAATAAATTTTGTGTGTGGAGTTCATACAAATACATTTTAAACATAGACATAAGTTCAATTAGGTAAGTATTTAAAATTATAAATAAGTATCGGGTATTGGTATTTTAAGGTAGGTATTTTATACAATTATCGCATGTTATCAAAAAATATATAAATATATACACAGTCAGGTCATAAGTATTGTCACACAGTAAAAACTTTTCTTTTAGAATGCTGGCCACAAAAAAGTTTATTGAATTCGAATTTCGTATTATTCATGAAAATAAAAATGTATACTATTTAGAATTTTAGTCATTTTAAAATATGGAGTGGACGCTTAAAGAAGACCGTGTTGCAGTTATTGCGTTGCACCGTTGCGGTTACGCGCCAATTCAAATTTTTGACATACTGAAAAATTTGAATATAACCAAAAGATTCGTTTATCGTACCATCAAACGATACAATGAAGACTCTAGTGTAGATGACAGGTCAAGAAGTGGTCGCCCTCGGTCTGTTAGGACTCCAGCAGTGATAAAAGCTGTGAAGGCGCGAATTCTAAGAAATCCCAAACGTAAGCAGAAACTGTTGGCCCTTCAGATGGGGTTAAGCAGAACCACGGTGAAAAGGGTGTTAAATGAAGACTTAGGGCTTCGGGCATATCGAAGAAAAACAGGACATCGTTTAAATGCTCATCAAAAAAAAAAAAAAAATGTCCTGTAATATCTAATGGACCTGATACTGAAGAGATGCCGCGCTTTGTTGAAGCGGTACGCGGGAAAAAAATATCGGGAAATTCTTATTTCGGATGAAAAAAAAATTACCGTAGAAGAGAGCTACAACAAACAAAATGATAAAGTGTACGCACACAGTAGTGAAGAAGCGAGCAACTGTATTCCGCGTGTCCAACGAGGTCATTTTCCATCCTCGCTCATGGTATGGTTAGGAGTTTCTTATTGGGGCTTAACAGAGGTACATTTTTGTGAGAAAGGTGTAAAAACGAATGCAGTTGTGTATCAAAATACAGTCCTGACGAACCTCGTGGAACCTGTTTCTCATACCATGTTCAATAACAGGCACTGGGTATTCCAACAAGATTCGGCGCCAGCTCATAGAGCGAAGAGCACACAAGACTGGCTGGCGGCGCGTGAAATCGACTTCATCCGGCACGAAGACTGGCCCTCCTCCAGTCCAGATTTGAGTCCGTTAGATTACAAGATATGGCAACACTTGGAGGAAAAGGCGTGTTCAAAGCCTCATCCCAATTTGGAGTCACTCAAGACATCCTTGATTAAGGCAGCCGCCGATATTGACATGGACCTCGTTCGTGCTGCGATAGACGACTGGCCGCGCAGATTAAAGGCCTGTCATTTTGAATAAACTTTATTGTCATAAGAATCTATGTTTCGTTAAGTTCATTTTTGTATATAAATGGTTACATAATGAATAAACTTGTTTCAATTATTTTATATTAAACTTGTGACAGAATTTATGACCTGACTGTGTATATAACAAATGTCACAAAACTACATTTACAAAAATAAAATGAATGTCAGAAAATATTTCCAAAGGAATCAAATCCGGTCAAAAGCAATCAAAAATCTATGTCAAATCCATACACATGTCGAATACACATAATCACAATGATACGTCAAAAAATCCTCAACTGAGTGAAACACTCCATCAAATGTTGTCTTTTTTCTGCAGTCTCGTAAATATGTGGATTCTTCACTATGTCCATTAGAGTGACTAGTATATAAAGGCTGTGCTTGGCCTTCATCTCACATGATTTTTCAAGTTATGATAAGGAAGGTGGAAGCGCACCGAAATTCTCAATAAGCTGAGGAACTGGCTATCTTACCTGTAAATGCCGGAACGCAACAATTTAAGAAGTGTTGTTATGGCGACAGAATTATGTAAGATGTCGATAGGTAGGCGGACTTTACAAAGTCCTACCACAAACCAAGCACAATATTGTGATGCCCTTGGGATTGAACCCGGGACCTCTGTATCTGACACCGGTGGAAGACCACAGAGGCGGTTAACGTTCGGTTTTTCGGAAGTTATTGTGCGCATTTGAGATACGTGCTCTGACGGAGAAGGCCACATCGTCAGGAAACCGGCATGACCAAAAAATATTGATGGCATGTGTCACTGGCTAGTATTCCGCGGCTATGGTATTACAACCTTATTCCTCAGACAGTTGAGGATTCCGAGGGAAGTGTGATTCAACCTTTAATACGATCATAACTAGAAACCAGATGAGAAAGGCCAAGCACTTCCTTGGCGTACAATAAAAAAAAAGTGCACGTCTGGTTTTGAAGCCATCACCTCCGGAGCGGAAGGCCACATATCCAGGCCTATACCCACAGCCACCCTAAAGAGCAGAAATAGACGACTCACCATACCCCGGCGACTCCCCGACCGTCTCCGAGTTGTGTTCCGACGTGCACTTGTCGGGTGGCGGGGTGATCGCGCTCTCCTGGTTCATGAAGCAGCTGGTGGTGGACTCCTTCTTCACCTCCGACAGCTTCGTGGAAGACATCTTCTTCTTGTTCACGCTGATGGAATCCCGTATCTTGCTCTGCACCCTGTCCTCCATGTTCTGCGTGTCCGTAATGCTGACGGTTTTTTTCCTGTCAAAGTGAAAGTCGAGGTTAAAGTCGATGTCAAGGTCAAAGTCAGGGTCACTGTCACGGTCATTTATTTCCCCTTAATTAAGATTTTTTGAATCATTTCGAAACGTCATTTTTTATATACTAGCGCCCTTGTGAAAGGGCTCGTCGGGGGAAGTACTACCCTCATACCTTTTTCTGGCAGCTGAAAAAGGTTCCTGATGACAGTCCACGTCACATCAAAGTACCTGTCCACGTTGGTTTTCTCGTCGCCTAGATCCCTGGGGTGTTCCCTGAGGTTGGCTTTCGAGGGTTCCGCCGCTCTGCCGTTACATTTGATCTGCACGTCGTTTTCTTTGCTGTCTTCGAATATTTTCACGGACTTCTCTTCGGAGTTCGGTTTGCGGTTCTTCAGCCGATCGGTGTACGAGTCTCTGCTGTGCTGCTGCTTCTGGTTGCTGCGGAGGACGCTGGGCATGGGGGCCGGTATTTGGTAGCGAGGGTCCTCTTTGGCGGGCTTCAAATCGTTTGCAAGCGTGTTGCTTATAGACCTTTGAATTCGCCTCGGGCCTTCACTGGCTTGCCTGGAACTGTGGAAATGTAACGAACTAAATAATTGTATATTGCCTTCATCTCACCTGGCAACAAGTTAAGATAAGGCCGAAGGAGGCGCACATCACCCGGAATCCTCAACAAACTGAGGAACTGGCTATCTTGCCTCTGAATGCCGGAACACAACAATGTTTTGTTGTGAACCGCACTATTTGCTGCGATAATGTTTACGCCAACGCGGCGGGCTGTGACCCCAATTTAGATTCGCAATCATATATCATTACATTAATACGCGACTCAAATCGTTATACTTAACATATACCAAAAGTAAAGTGTTTATACGACCAGGCTTGTACAAAGACATAGCTTGCTGAATTACCTATAATTATTTTCGTTATCAAAAAACGACTGTGGCTATGGAATTAACAGTGAGATTTCACTTGGCTTTAAATGTCAGCAAAAGAATGGGCTTACTTGTCAGCAATAGAAAGGCCATAAATGTCACCTTGTGAAAGGGCTCGGTACCGGGAAAGTACTACCCCATACCAATTTCGACTACGGGCACGCAAGGCTTAACACCTATATGCCTCAAGCTGAAGGTGCCAATGCAGTGAGGCTTTGTTACAGGCAAGAGATGCACTTAACATCACGTGGGCTGCATGTTTGTTCAGTCATCAAGATGTATAAAAAATATCAGCATTAGAATGGCCTTCATATCAGCACTAGAATGGCCTTACATGTCAGCACTAGAATGGCCTTACATGTCAGCATTAGAATGGCCTTACATGACAGCACTAGAACGGCCTTACATGTCAGCACTAGAATGGCCTTATATATCAGCATTAGAATGGCTTTACTTGTCAGCGATAGAATGGCCTTACTTGTCAGCATTATCCTCGACATAGGAGCACCGGGCGGCATAGTCCTCCCAGGACTTGGCAGGCAACCCGTCGTACTGGCTGGCCGCGAGTATGCCCTCATACTTGGGACTGGCCTTCTCTTGGTCCCTTCTGACGGCCATCAGCGCAGCTTTCTTCGCCTCTTGTCCGTGTTGGACATCGACGCTGCTTTTCTGTATTGATCTAATCTTAGCATGATACCATAACAACAATTGTTATTGTGTTCCGGCTTTTAGTAAGACAGCCAATTCCTCAATCTGTTTAGGATACCGGGGGAAGTGCGCTTCCACCTTTCTTTTCGGGCGTTGGATTTTTTTTTATATGGGAAAAAACCTTTGAACTCAGCATGAGTTCCGACGCCTCTTGAAGTGAATAGTTCTGTAACTTTAAATATATGGCACTATTGTAAACACGCATTACAACATTACATTTGTAGTTTATAAATATTTTTTTATGTTTAAACCTATGAGTTTTTATGCTCGAAATAAATGTTTTTTTTTTATTTAATTACAACGTCATTGCGTGCCCTGCATTTGAGAGAAACCGATATTCATGCGTTATTCTTAGTGAAGTTTAGCTCCCAACCGCTTGAGGCGCTGCATTACTATCCTTTTCGGAGAAAAATCATACAATTAAAATATAATTATATTTGTTTGTGACCTTTTCACAACAAAACGGCTGAACGGATTTTATTGTAATTCATTCATTTCATTTATTTCATCAACAATTCTTTACAATCGTATTGAAAAAATAAGTTAAACTACTTTACTTAAAATTTATAATATTAATGAATAATGTTAGATATGGTTTGATCCCAAATAAATCTATATATTTTTTTAATTATAAAGTACAATTTCATTATTATTATTATTGAATGTTACAGTTATGGTTAATACACGACAACACAAGAATATCAATACAACTCATAATCATTAGAAGTAAGATTAGTGAATTTAAAAAGGATAGTAAAAGTGATACATAGTTGTGCATGGCAATATCTGGCAATACATAGGTTATTTTTTAACCTGGTAACTACCATACAAACATTACTTTTTAACTTTTAGCAATACCTAAAAAAATATACATAATTTTTGTTCATAATCATGTCACGTTCATAATTGATGCTAGTGAGAATAAATTAATTCATTTATTCATTATTGTAAATTCTACACTAAGCTACAAAAAAAACCCGATAGTTACAATTTCAATGGGCGGTCTTATCGCTCAAGCGCGATATCAAACAGAGGATAGAGAGGTTATAATCAGCTATAATCAATGTATTGGTAAAAATAGGTTTACAGGTCATACATATCTTAAATAATTGATTAAGGAGAGGATAGTACAAGTTGGATTGATTATGAATAACCACACAGCTTACCTCCGACGTGGGCACGGCCTCCAAGATGGTAGACGTGGAGTCCTTCGAGGAGTTACAATGAGCTTCCGTCGTCTCCTCGTCGTAAGCCTCAAACCCCTTCGGCACGCTGCTGTGCTGGTCGGTCGTGTCCGCTTTCCCAGCCTAGACAAATCAATACAATACTGTAAAAATACTATTTAAAGTTTTTTATATACACTCAAATCGAAAAATTCGAATTACGAATTCAAAGACGGTTCTATACAGACGCACTATATAAACGCATATACATAAAATTAAGAATAAAACTCATTATAGTACCGCTATCTTTTTTTTTATTATTTCATTAAAGTAGTCTATGGTTTTAGGCTGAATATGAAAAAGAAAGCGCACGCATGCGCAGTTCGAAATGTGAAAAAAAAGGCGCACGCATGCGTAGTTTGAACTTAATTTCCCGCGCTTCCCATATTTTTTTTTACCGATCGTGTTTTTGTATTCGGGATTCCAAAAAAGTTTACTAAAATCCTGTAAGTGATTAAAATATGATTGGAGAAGTGAGTAGTGACGGCGAGATTTTCACTCCGCCAGATATTCTAGATATTCTACGCGGCATTGGCGTTAACTGAAAGTCTCCTGCCAGAAAAATCTAAAAAATTTAACGACAAAATGTACCAAGAATTTATAGATTGAAAATTACTTCCTTGTAACCTACCTACTTTGTTTAATTTCAATTTTTCCTATGATTGAAGATAAAGTAGTGTATGAAACTGCATATAACTTAGGTATTAAAACATTCGAGTCAACCTATTATCGCATTCAATAATAAACAGACTCTCGTGTTTTAATACCCCTTCTTATATGACAGTTGCATAAACTACTATTTTTAATTTCCGTGGTGGTGATTGGCCTTTATCTCATCTGGTTTATGTTATGTTAAGGCCGACGATGGAAGCGCACTTCACCCGGAATCCTCAACAGTCTGAGTTGGCTATCTAACCTCTAACCTCTAAATACAGAAATATAACAATTTTAGAATTGTCGTTATGGCGACAGAATTAGATAAGATGGTGGTAGCTCGTTTTAACCGCCTCTGTGGTCTAGTGGTTCGCCCACCGGTGTCAGGTACTGAGGTCCCGGGTTCGATCCCCTGGAAGAGTACGATTTGTGCTTGGTTTGAAGTCCGCGTGGCTAGATACCACCATCTTACCTAATTCTGTCGCCATAACAACAATTCTAAAATTGTTGCTATGGTGTTTGTTGAAGATTCCGGGTGAAGTGCGCCTCCACCGTGCGATGAAGGCCAAGCACCTCGCCGTCATACAACAAAAAAAACCTGTAGACACGGAACCCTAAAAAGTGTGATTAAACATTTTCAAAGTGAAATTTTCCTTGTGATACTCACAGCGCAAATCTTGAACATATCTAATTGCACCTGCAGGTCTGCTAACTTCTGAAGCAAATCCTCATTTGTTTTGATTACGGCCTGAAACAGTAAATAGCGAATAAATGTTAATTGGTAAAAAAATAGACACATATAATATAATCAATTTAAGAGATGTGTGACGAAGTGGGTATGGGCCTGCCTTAAAATCCGGAGAATATGGATTTAGGTCCAGCCGTGTACCAATGGACTTTTCAGTTTTCAAATACAGAGCAAACCGGAATGTATTAAGAGATTGAGATAAGATGTACGAGGTTTTTGATGATTTAGGTTTTTGATGTACCGATTTGTAATGTTATTTAAAACTGTATACAAATGTTGAACGATAATCAAAAAAATAATCAGCATAGTTTCTGGCCTTTCTCCTTGTGTTTTGGTCGCGATTCCCAACAGGCGGTAGATTTGACATTTCAAAATGACCCTAAAAAAATCTTAATGTCATCGTGTATCAATGTTAATCATGGTAGCTGGCCAGGCGGACATAAACATCCTACCACCAACCTAGTTTCCATTCGACGATACCACTGTGATAGTGAAACGATTGGTTTAGTAGAATAGGGACCCAGCTAGTGCACAACCTTGCCCGATGAGAAGCGACCTGTATAGGTTGGATTACCATAACTAAATGGTTGGATTACCTTAGCTAAAAGGTATCCATCCTTTTGGCTATGGTTATCCAAAATATAGTTATACCTGGTCATTCACAGTGTCACAACTTTTATTTGAGTCCGTGAAACCAGAATCATCCGATTTAGGTTCCTTGTATCCATTTTTCTTGAGGGCAGAAGAATACGGCTCTAAAAGTACCTGAAATTCAATATACTACTATCAAACGTACTAGTACTATAAATTGAAAAATACTAGAGATTTTACACAGGAATTATATAAATATTATAGACAGTAGATTTCACATAAGTAAATCTTGTAATATGGAACCAAATTATAGATAATATATAAATACTTTTTGAAGTGAAATTTCAAAGATGTTTTACGTCACATTTCGTAACATGAGTGAGGAGAACGATATACGGAGGAGAAAGAGAGCTTACATATTTGTAAAACACTACCATCTATCGGAATTTTCTAGTATTAGTTATACAAGTTGGTTCGCGAGTCAATTTGTCAACTTACAATTTCGCAAGCCATACCTCAAACAAGGCTTTGAAGGTGTTAGCCTCGTTTTGTTGACGCGATTTATAAATGGCATTGGTGTACTGCCACAAAAATATAAATATGTTTTATTTACTTTAGCTTGCGGAACCATCTCCGCTTACTATTGTCGGAGCATTATAGTTGTCATCCGCTAGAGGCGCTGTACACGGTTTCATACATACTTGGGAAGGTCCCGCCTTCTCTGTTTCCAATAAACAGGACGGCTGCTCGCAACGCGCGGGATTTTGACTCGCTACTGGTATGTCCTCTGGTTTTGTGCACTACAATGAAAAGAAGTACAAAACAACTTATTTCACATACATACATACATATTTAACAAAATTATTACAATGTACGTTCATGAAAATGACAATGAGAAATAATTAACATTTATAGCTATGTTACGACTTAGTTGTAAATAACTGACTAAGTTAATTAAGACTTAGTTAGAATAAGATCTATAATTTTTCTATTGTTGCCTGAAATAAAATTTTATTATTGATTATAATTTTATTTATTTTTTACTTTACGACGGGGAAGTGCATATGGCCTCGTCACACCTGGTTTCAAATTAGGATAATGCCAAGTGTGGAAAACCAATTCACCAGGAATCCTTAAGAGGCTGAGGAACTGGCCATCTTACCTTTATCACCTTACCACCTCACCTTAATATACCATAATCTAAATGTCGGAACACAACAATTTAGAATTATTGTTATGGGGACAGACTTAGGTAAGATGGTGGTAGCCAGGCGGACTTAAGCAAAGCTCAAATGTATTCCCTTGGGGAGCAAAAGCTAGTATGAAATAGTACTTTTTTTTTCTACACCTCTTCCCCATTTTAACATTTTTTTGGTAAAAGCCAGAATAGAATAGTACTTTGTTATTCTACAGCGCTACCCCGTTTTATCCAATTTTATGGACAAAGCTAGTATGCATTAAATAGTATTTTTTTATTCTATACCGCTTCCCCTTTGTGGAAAATAATTTCGAAAAGAAAAGTATAGTCCACAGTTTTTACGCATAAAGGATCGGAGACAGGTTTGTGTTTAGGTTTGAGAGGTATGTGTGTGTAAACGAATGTTCCTATTTATCATCAAAACGGTTTGATCGTTTTAAACACATTTCTGAAATCTGAATCACATACCATATCAGAAAATGGTATGTGATTCAGCGACGGTTCTTACATAAGTTTCATGGTGTTAGCTCAAAAGGGGGCGCTGAATGAAGCATTTTTGGATCGTGTCGATTCGGTTGTTTGTGAAGTTCTTGTCCAATAAAAAAAGCATAAAACGCCCTACGTATGAGCCAGCACTAATATGTAGGGGGTAAAATACTTTGTGAGACTTCAAACATACAGAAGGACAGTAACATGGTAATTCTTACCTCGGTAGAAGGTATCTTCTCAACGGTGAGCTGCTCGGAGCCGACAAAGCTTTCACGAGAAGGCGTCAAAAGTTCCACTTGCTTGTTTTCCTAGAAAATGTATTTATATGCTAAATCAAAGAAACAAAGCTCATTCGTAACATGGCACATGGAAATGAAAATCGTATGAAATCTATAATGATGATTGAGTAAACAAAGTTAAATTAACACAAATTTTCATCTGTCTGTGTGAGGGTTTTATAATATGAGCATAGGTTAAGAAAAAAAAAATCTAAAAAAATAAGATTATGGCCCATGAAATTGGAATTTTTCATAGTAATAATTAGGGCTAAGAAATAATTTTTGGAAATTCCCACGTGAAGATGGGAACGAAATCCCGCGTTCTAATTAAATATTCGTTCGCATAAAATTAAAATGAAAAACAGCGCCATAACTCGCAACTCTTAAAAACTGTTGTGTTCCGGCATGAATAGGTAAGATAGCCAGTTCCTCAGTTAGTTGAGGATTCCGAGTGAAGTGTGGCTCCACCTTCAGCCTTATCTTAACTTGAAAATCAGGTGAGATGAAGACCAAGCAACTCCCCGTCGTACTATAATAGTAGTTTATGCAACTGTCATATAAGAAGGGGTATTAAAACACGAGAGTCTGTTTATCGATAATAGGTTGACTCGAGTGTTTTAATACCTAAGTTATATGCAGTTTCATACACTACTTTATCTTCACTCATAGGAAAAAAATAAATTAAACTAAGTAGGTAGGTTACAAGGAAGTAATTTTCAATCTATAAATTCTTGGTACATTTTGTCGTACATTTTTTTTTATTTTTCTGGCAGGAGACTTTCAGTTAACGCCAATGCCGCGACTAGAATATCTGGCGGAGTGAAAATCTCGCCGTCACTACTCACTTCTCCAATCATATTTTAATCACTTACTGGATTTTAGTAAACTTTTTTGGATCCCGAATACAAAAACACGATCGGCAAAAAAATGTATGGGAAGCGCGGGAAATTAAGTTCAAACTACGCATGCGTGCGATTTTTTTTCATATTCAGCCTAAAACCATAGACTACTTTAATGAAATTATAAAAAAAAAGATAGCGGTACTATAATGAGTTTTATTCTTAATTTTATGCATATGCGTTTATAAAGTGCGTCTGTATAGAACCGTCTTTGAATTCGTAATTCGAATTTTTCGATTTGAGTGTATATAAAAAAATATGAATATATACCTTCTCAGCCACCATCTCGTCGATAGCATTCATAACGTGGTTGGACATGCTCGCTAGTTTCAGTCCAGTTTCCAGCTCCGTCACTTTCTTCTTCTCTATCGTGAGCTCCATGTTTAGATCGTCTGCGGACAGTTAGGGTTGCACTTTTGTAACTTGAGCACGATTTTAAATTTGATTAAACACGGGTTTTACTCACGTATACGATAGTTGATGAAGAAACCAATTTTTATCAACTATCATGTACATTTTAAGCACTTGTTTTACCCACGTATACATTTGAAGGCACCAACTTTCATCAACTATCGTGTACATTTTAAGCACGGGTTTTAATCACGTATACAATTGAAGGCACCAACTTTCACCAACTATCGTGTACATTTTAAGCACGGGTTTTATCCACGTATACAATTGAAGGCACCAACTTTCATCAACTATCATGTACATTTGAAGCACGGGTTTTACCCACGTATACAATTGAAGGCACCAACTTTCATCAACTATCGTGTACATTTAAAGCACGGGTTTTACCCACGTATACAATTGAAGGCACCAACTTTCATCAACTATCGTGTACATTTGAAGCACGGGTTTTACCCACGTATACAATTGAAGGCACCAACTTTCATCAACTATCGTGTACATTTGAAGCGCGGGTTTTACCCACGTATACAATTGAAGGCACCAACTTTCATCAACTATCGTGTAAATTTTAAGTACGGGTTTTACGCGTATACACGACAAACATTTGTATGATAAATATAAATGTTTTATCTGTGTTTGTTTGTTGTATCATATAATACGAATGTATTTACAAAAAATTGTATTTAACTATTCTATCCATAATCTAGTTCCCATATAACAAGCTATGCTTCGTTTGGGGCTAGATGGCGCTGTTTGAAATGAATGTCCTGTAATGACATCACACAAAAGTCAACCTACATCGCAGAAGGCTTGTTGAGGATTCCAGGTGAAGTGCGCCTCCACCTTCGACCTTATCTTAACTTGTTACCAGGTGAGGTGAAGCCAAAACGCTTCCCCGTCGTAGAGTTAAAAAAAAGGCATTGCTACTACCCTCTTATTTAAGTCTGTCGCCATAACAACAATACTAAAAATTGCTGTGTTACGGCATTTAGAGGTAAGATAGCAGGTCCTCAGTTCGTCGAGGATTCCGGGTTAAGTGCGCCTCCACTTTCGGCCTTATTTCAACGTGTAACCAGGTGAGATGGTGAAGGCCAAGAGCTTAACCGTCGTATAATAAAAAAGAGACTATTCGTTGTGTACCACTATTCAAATAGTAGATATGAGGCTTGTTATCTAACTTCAACTTCAACTTCTTTGATATGGCGTGCAACCGTTTTATCGATTCTGCCAGTGTCGAGTATTGTGAGTATCGTAAACAGAAAAAGTGGGATAACAATATTGAAGGCTCGGCACTTTGATTAATTCCCTTTTTTTATTTTGTTTTTAAATGGAGGGTTAATCTACAATCTATAAAATAAAAACACACATACAAACACATGTTGTTAGTAAAAAATATATAAAAGCGATGAGGTTAGAGTGTGATGACTATATACAAAATTTACAGTTTAATGCTATTTTTATGTATAAATTTACATATCTAACTTCGAGCTTACTGTATTTGGCGTCAGCGGTCCTCAGTTCGCGCTGTAACCGCTCGGCGCGCGCGGCTCGCTCGCGCACCGCGTGCTCGCTGGCCGCGCGCTCGCCGCGCACGCGTACATTCTCCTCGTTCAGCTCCGACACGTGCGACTCCAGGTCCGTTATCCTTTGAGAGTACTCCTTGTGGGAGGCCGAAAGCTCCTGACAAAAATGTACCCTGATATATATTTTATTTTGCGTTTAATCCGTACTGGTGGAAAAAAACAGATGACCAAAAAGCCTAAAACAATATGGGGAGACCCTGCAGTGGGACAAAATAGGTAATATAAAATTTAAAAAAAAATATCTACATTACAAACAAAAGAAAAAAAAACTATTCAATAGTAAATACATCGACAAAACAAACAGGTAGTCTTGACTTGAACTGTGACATTTTAAGGTGGTTCCCCGAGCCAAATGATCACTTGACTCTATCTCATTTTTGATAAGTCAATATGAGATAATGAATGTCATGTGATCATAGCCAAGTGATCACTTGTCTCTATCTCATTTTTGATGAGTCAATATGAGATGATGAATGTCATGTGATTATAGCCAAGTTATCACTTGACTCTATCTCATTTTTGATGAGTCAATATGAGATAATGAATGTCATGTGATCATAGCCAAGTGATCACTTGACTCTATCTCATTTTTGATGAGTCAATATGAGATGATGAATGTCATGTGATCATAGCCAAGTGATCACTTGACTCTATCTCATGTTTGTTGAGTGATCATTTGGCTCGGGGAACTGAAATGATTACTTGACTCTATCTCAATACAAGATAATATTTACTGATTCTTAGAATGTTGTTACTATTAAACTTTTTGTACCTCTTGTAAATTGATGATTTTTTCTTTCAACTCGTCCATTACAGTTCTGCATTTATTCTCAGTGCATATATTTTCCGAAACATGTCTGAAACCATACATATAAATTATTAGACTTACTGTTCTAATACGAAAACCTAAAAAATCAGGCTCTAAAAAGTATGAAACAAGGAAATGTTTTAATCTGAAATTGTTGTTTTTTTTTATGTACTTCGGGGATATGTCGGGTTTCATCTCACCTGGTTTTCCAAGTTATGATAAGGCCGGAGGTGGAAGCGTACTTCGCCCGGAATCCTCAATAAACTGTGGAACTAGCTACCACCACTACCTAAACCAAGCACAATATTGTACTTCCCCTGGGGATGGAATCCGGGACCTATTGATCTGACAACTGTGGGCGAGCCACTAGACCACAGAGGCGGTTATGTAAGGTATGTACAAACTATTCTATATTTATCGTCTATTAGACTACAAACTACTTACCTGCACGTTTTAAATTTATTTCAGTATATTTTATACATATTCATAATAAAGTTCTAAGGATATAACCAGTGACCAATCTAGGCGCTTTAAACGATAGAATAGGTCTATCTCTATCTTTTTGTCAAAATATGATAAGTATATCACTTTAAAACTTGCGCGAATTGTCTACATTTTAAAACACTGGTTTTACTGTTACCTAGCTAAACGACCACGGCGTAGCAAAAAGGATGATTATTATTTTGACCGGTATGTATATGGGTATGTATGTATGTATGTATGTATATAAGTATGTTTATTATGTCCTTCATAACATCTAAATTAATTATCGTATACATACAACCGTTGGTTCCTACATAAACATAAGAGTATACTTGAGTAAAACCCGTGTTTTAAAATGTATACTATAATTAATTTAGATGTTATGAAGGAACAGATAAACATACTTATATACATACATACATACCGGTCAAAATCATAGTCATCCTTTTTGCTACGCCGCGCCGTGATCGTTTAACTAGGGTTTCTTACATTTTCTACTTTATTTAATTAACTAATACCAACATCCTAACAGACACATATTTTAATTTAGCTGTAACTATAAAATTAGACTTACTTTTCAGGCACTTCAGTCTCAGTTTCCGCAGATTTTGTTGATGTATCACTGTAAAATAAAATTAACTATTAGAATAGTGGTACACAACGAATAAAACCTCATTTACATTTCAAAGTATACTAGCTGACTCCTGCGCCGAAGGATCCAAACCTCAAAATGGGTCGTACGTTACTGCACGTACGCTGGCAGCTGATATTAGTGTATTTCAGTATTAGTGAATCACATAGCACCAAGAAAATGAGTGAATCTGTTTGAAGCCTCTGTGGTCTAGTGGTCCGCCCACCGATGTCAGAACCAGAGGTCCCGGGTTCGATCCCCAGGGAGTACAATATTCTGCTTAGTTTGGTCGGTGGTAGGATTTTGTTAAGTCCGCCTGGCTAGCTACCACCATCTTACCTAATTCTATCACCATAACAACAATTCTTAAATTGTTACGTTCCGGCATTCAGAAGTAAGATAGCCAGTTCCTCAGTTTGTTGAGGATTCCAGGTGCAACTACTTACCTACCAGTTCGCTTCCACCTTGGGCCTATTACAAAATCAGGTAAGATGAAGGCCAAGCACCTACCATTTCCCGATTGCTTTTCCATACCAACATTCATCTCCTATTTCACCACTTTACTTATTTAGTAGTATAGTACCTTCTGTACCAAATTTCATGTTTGTACCACCAGTATATATGCTGTGTGTTGTCTGAACCCTAGTAGAAGATCATTATTCATGTTGTACTCACTTGATCAGTAAGCACTGACATGACACAGTTTTCTTTATGTTGGCATCACTCCGCTTAGAATGCAATGCACTCATTGAGGTAATTCTAAAATAAATAAACAAAAACATTTGTTATACCTACTATACTCATAAACAAGAGACTCGCAAATTAATCCTCTCGAGGTTAAGAGTGTGAACCATTTTTATTCCAATAAATGTTGTGCGGAGAGTTTTGAATGACTGAGTGCCAACCATACACAAACTGCTTAACAGAATCCAATGGATTTAGTTACAGATATAAGAGAGGACAGACTCCCTACTATCTCATTTTAGTCTCAGACTTAGTCACTGATAGATTTTTATGCTTTATGGAAAACAAAAACCTTATGTTACAAATGACACTAAAATTAACAAACCCGATGGAACAAAAAAAAACACTACCTATAGTGTGAAAGTATTTATACAAAACTTACTTAAATGAGCACCGAGTGCAATTCTTACAGCAGTTTGCCTGTGAAGGGCTTTTTTTCAAGAACTGCTTTGCGGAGCATAACCTCATGTTGAGCACGCGGATCCTTTCAGTCATTCGATCATTGGCCTTCTTCAAATCCGCTATGCTGGAAAATATTTATAACATTATGTGACCAAGCCAGACTGGAGATGTTCTCAAGAGGTCAGTCCAGAAGTAGGTACCGTCAACACCATTTAAAAATTCATGAGGTTGAATAAGGAAAAAGAGCTGTGGCAGAACATTGCAAGTGGAAAGATTTATCTCTGATAAAACCATTGGGAAACAGGGTTTAAGTTTATGTACAATCTTTTTTTTTTTTCTTTTTTTTTCAACGGGGAAGCGCTTCGCCTTCATCTCATCTGGTTACAAGTTGAGATAAGCTGGGAGGTGGAGGAGCACTAAGAGGATTGTGTCAGCCTTGCCGTTGCCAATAACAAGACGTTATATTATTGGTCATAATATGACAGAGCACTACACAACATTGTGTGACGCATATTAGGATTAAATAAATAAAATGCTGTTTATTCGGAGATTTTAGTTACTACTTACATATTAAAATTTTTATTCACAAAACTACAAAACAGTTACTCAAATAATATATCTGGTCTCTGTGAGTCTTTGGTCTCCTCCAAGACTGAACAGAAGGAATAAATCCGATCAATGAACTGAATATTTTATTTCTTAACCAAAATACTGCATTATTATGGTGATTTTTATCTGTTGTGTTGGTGAATTTACAAAAACACAGTAAATTCGAATTAGATCACAGAATAAATAATCCTTAATACCTATCAGAAGAAATGTAGTTGTGAGTAGAGGAAGGCTGAAAAAAAGATGGATGGTTTGTGTGAAAGAGATCTTGGGTACTAAAGGTGTGCTGACACCTCCTAGCATGGTATAAGGGCAGAAGAATGATCATAGAAGAAATGTAGTCTATAGAGCATGCTTACGATTCCCCTTGTTCTATGATAACTGCTTTGTTGGTACAGCAATTCTCCTTGCCCAATCCATTCTTCTGTGCTGTCAACCTTTGCAGTCTTGTTGAGAAGACTTTTATCTTATCATGCTGCACATTAATGGTCTTTTTGAGCTCCACATTATTCTCAAGCAATGCAAAGTACAGATCTTCCAGTTCACGCTTGCTGAGCTTCGATGGGCAAATACGGTATAAGTCTGAAAAAGAGAATCTACAAGTCATACATACATATAAATACATTCATGATACTCAAGGGTGAATGAGTGATTGTTTTTGAGACATATGGGACTGACACAGTCAGCAACGATTTAAAGTCCCTAAATACATTTAGGAAAAAAAAAACACAGTTAACAAATTCCATTATATAGCTATTATGTTATTGATGATGATGAGCCTTCCAAAAAGTACATAAGTATCATGAAGAATTAAGTGACAAATCAGAAATTGATCTCAATAGGCAGATATCTGATACGGTCTCATCACATAATCACCAGAATAGGTACTACCTAACTACCTACTGTTCCTTAAGTAAAGCTCGGTAAGTAGGTATATAATGTTAGGAACCATGAAATCTGCAGAAAAACAATTGTTTTACTTACATACATTGGTTCTATTATACCTACTTACTTATCTAAGTACTTCTAACATAAAATAAGTTTATACATTTTGCATCTAACAGCTGTTAAAAATGAGTGAGGATGGATAAATGGGCAGAGGTTGGTCGAATAAGAAATAGAAATTGAGATGATGATGATAATATAGGTAGGTAGGTATACCTACAATTTCTTTCTGTCCTTTGTAGATTATCAACGGAAGTCTTACCTCTCTCAGTCCTGGCTGAATGCCCTCTACAAATAACATCAGATTGATCCTTTGTAGCATTATTCATTCTCAACTCCATTCAACCGACACAAAACAGGTACCTAACTCATAGACTTACTACAACTACCTACGTTCTTAAGAAAAACCAACATTTTTAGCAATTGAAAGGCTTCGGTAACTTAATCTACATGTTTTTAACCAATTGATAGAATTATATTTAGGACATCAAACATCAGTATGGAAATTTTTCATTTTGGTCGAAGAGAATGAAAATAAAACCAATTATTTGTTATTTCTACGAAATACCCGCGCCATAGCCTATTATTTGGTATCCATGGCAACACGTTTGATTTGATTGTTGAGTTGAGGTTAAGGTGGAGAGTTCTGTTTGTTTGATTGAATTACAAGTGCTGCCAACGAAACGACCAAATGCCTGTTTTCGGCATTTTTAGGGTCAACCTGGGTGTACCTGCAAACGTATTGCCACCCTTTAAGAATCGTTGCAACGGGACCCTAGCCTTAGCCTGTCCGTCCGTCGTCCGTCCTTCTTTCTCTCAGCGGGTTGTATCTCATGAACCAATAAGTAGGTTATACCATGAACCTATACTAAAATATATATATTAGCATATTATTTAGTATATTTAAATATATATTTATATATATAAAATATATAGTTTCAGTATAGGTTCGTGACGGCTACCTAGACAATTGACATTTTCACAGAGTGTGTAGTTTTTTCTATATGTCGACGTATACAATATCAACAGATGATAGTTAAAAATAATTAAAATCCAATAGGTAAGGCTAGATATACAAGAATCGTGATTTTTCCCTTGAAATGTGGGACAGAACCCTCTGTGTGCGTGTTCGCATTTGACCGGCTTAATTTATTAGGTAGGTAGGTACTACCTAGGTACTTATGTACCTTCTATAGAACATGCTAAAAGGTAAAAGTGTTGTGTAGGGGTTAGTTATTATAAATTGGGAAAATATAGGTAAGCTTACTTTAAATCATTTACGTTATGCTGCCTGTGCCGTCTATTTGTGTTGAAGTTATAGGGTATCAAAATTTACCGCAAGTAAAGAAACCGACTCACTCACTGACTTGTTCCGCTTCTTTGACAAACGTCGACTGCTTATTGGGTAACGATTAGATTTTAAAGGTATTTCAAATATGCTTATTTTTAAAGCAATATATTCAAGAACAGGCGCATCTAATAGTACGAGAATTTTACAGCTCAACGGATGCTTGTAGTGGTCAGAGCAACGTCATGATAAGCCCATGTCAAGCTCTTGTCTTTCGATACGCGGGCATTCGTTTTTGCCTAGCGACCGATCATTCGGAGTCAAGATAGTTTTAAAGAGGAGAGACGGCTTTTACTGACAAAAATAAAATACCTACCTATATGAAAAAATAATAACTTATAGGGTATATACTATAAAATAAAAAACAAACATCAAATTGAACGATTAATTTCATCAAACTTTAGGGTCTTGATAGTTTGTCACGCTACCGATCAAACCTCGAGAGTAAGAAAGCTGCGACCATCATTTTCATTATCTCCACTCCTCCATTATTTTAAAATATATTAGTCTATGGATCTGTGCTAAGCTTAGCATGCCTTTCAAAGAGTCTATCAGTCTATGGACACAAGCAGCCAAGTCAAGATAAGTCCCTTTTGCAGTATTCTGCACGTATTAAATTAACCTAATTGGACGCTTTCTGATTTGATTGTATAAATACCAGCCTTTAGGTATTAACCGCTACCTACTTTACAAACGTTATTCGGTAGGTACGTACATTATTATCATATTACCTACCCTTTGTAGATATGTTGGAGTAAGTACTATATAGCCGGCACCTATACCTATAAACATGTCGACAATAGGAACTAAAATAATACAAATGAAGACTTCCCAAAAACTTTTTAATAAACAACATTGAAGCGTACAGGCATAGCTCACACTATTATGAATGGAACAACATTGAAGCAAACAGTCATAGCTCTCACTATCATGAATGGAACAACATTGAAGCAAACAGTCATAGCTCTCACTGTCATGAATGGGTGGGTACTGGGTAGGTACTATAGTTTCATTTTATACTTAGGTTTCATAATTATATCTAGACCTACCACTCTACTGACTAAATAGGTATAATACGTATAATATTGTTGTGGAAATATTTATTGAATGTCACTAATTAATTCTAGCTCGGTTTATCAACAATTTAAGGATAAACCTCAATAATTTACCTACTGATAACTCTTAGTCAGTTTTGTACCTACTAGTAGTTCTTTTTTTTGCACAATAATGGTTATTGCTACCAGTAAGGTAAACAGGCATAGGTACGGCCTACCTACACTTTTCCCTTTTACTCTCTCTATCTAGGTTTGCTAGAAGATAACTACTTTTAGGGGTTATGCTCGCCTTTGCCATACTTTATATAATTATATGTTTGTATATTTATTTAATTGTGTGTGCAATAAAGTCTAGATAAAAAATAAATAGGTAAATTACACAACTTGAGAGTAAATATCCTCTGACAAGCGGTGCGATGGTAGGTACGTAATAAGTAACATTATTGTACAAGTACCTATCGCAATTTCAAGATAAAAACGTGGTCTTAAGTATGGGTTAGGTTAGCCATTGTTCGAACCAAATTATAATCATTCATTGCGGACCTACAGCTCAAATACGTATATTTTATTAGTGCCTGTTAGATAGGTATGTACATTGGTTCTTAGAATATTACATTCTCAAAATATTGTTGGCTGACCTAAGCCAAAAAGATACTAAAAACAGCATAGGTACATAATTCGTTTATAACTACTTTTTTTAAAGTTGTACGACGGGAAACGCTTGGCCTTCATCTCACCTGGTTACAAGTTAAGATAAGGCCGAAGGTGGAGGCGCACTTCACCCGGAATCCTCAACAAACCGAAGAACTGCCTATCTTACCTCTAAATGCCGAAACACAAATTTTTTTTTAAGAATTGATATTATGGCGACACAATTAGGTAAGATGGTGGTAGCTAGCTAGGCGGACTTAAACAAAATCCTACCACAACCAAACCAAGCACAACATTGCTCCCGATCGAACCCGGGACCTCTGGATCTGAATCGGTGGGTTGATCCACTTGACCACAGAGGCGGTTAGAATGAAATTTAAATATTAAAATAACTCAAATTATTAGCCTTCTTGGCTACAAAGTATTACCACCTACTTATCATGTCTAATAATAATATATTAACTTAAAAATAATGCAACAAATCAGATATTATGCTAATGTAATGCTCTGCTGCTAATGTATTTCACTCATTTATATTTCTGACGTTATTCGTTATTCAGCTTTCACACATAAAATCGGCATTTATATATATATATATATATATATATATATATATTTTGTATGTTTATGTTTAAAATTATTGCTCTTAATTGAAACCTAATAACTGCATAGTTCGACATAGGTTGTAATGAATATAGGGAGTCTTACTCTAACTTTGGTTGTATTGTACTCTAACGCTAGTTTCTTTTTTGGTCACGTCCATTAGGATTAAACAATGTAAGTAGTATTATAGTACATTATGGTACTTAGTGTGTAACATTGGTGATTACCGCCGAGGCGCCATTGAGACCCGAGCCGCAGGCGAGGGTCTTAAGAGAGCCGAGGACGGTAATCATCAATACACACGTGTATCATACGACGTTTTTCGACACACTTGTGAATAAAATAACAATAAAAACTATAATTTCAACAATGAAAACGAGTTGTGAAAAATGTTTAGCTATGGCGGGAAAAAATAATCAGTTTTCCTATGCGCGCGCATTGCGATCGGCCACAGACTAAAGGGATGAGATTTTTTTTTATTTTCCGCGCATAGGGTTTGCTCCTATTCTACCACGTACAAAATGGGGAATTTAACGTTTTCTTTTATTATAGAGAAAACAAAAGTTATATTTGAGTGAAAGTTTTATTTATTAAACACGTACGAGTAAAAATTATCTATTTAAATAAGAAGTTGCTTGAAATGAGCAAGCAATAGGAACATTAGTTTATTTGTTCTATTGAACACGATCTTTTTTTGATTAAAAACTTTTTTAAGAACAAAGAAAATCAACCAATAAAATTTAAAAAAAAATCTATAACTCACTAGTGAGTTATAGCAATGAAAATGTCACAGTTTGATTATGGGTGTCATTCTGTGCCTAATTGCGGTGACCATAGAGCCACTTTATGAGCAAGTGTGTTGAAAAACATATTATATAGGATCCTGTCACTAACGCTTGAACACTAGAATTTGAAAGCAGATTGAACACAATCAACGTAACAACTAACAGCAAAACTCAATTATTCAAATTTACGAGGTAAGATTTGATGACAATCATAATAACGCGGTAATGTAGAATAGAACGAGACATATTAAAAAATAATTAAACAGAAGAGGTGTATTTTAATTTACATTAGAGATATAAATAAATAAATACAGGTACAAAATATAAACTGTATTATCAGCAAAAACAATGGAGTCCAGTTTGTTCTTACATTTACTAAAAGGATAATTAAAGTATGAATATAAATCGAGGATCCTAACCATTCTTTATCGTAACATACCTGTTTATATTACCTACTACCAACCATCTGAACGATAAATATAATTATCAAATACGTAGGTAGGCTACCAATATATGCTACGAACATCCAACATTAAGTTATAACAATTTCAAAATTACATACGTTTCAAAACTATCTCAGTAATATTCATTTGGCAAAATACTTTCTCTCACTACGAACAATTATTGTCACGATTCCACTTATATAATATTATGTAACGTATATGTTTCTAATACCTAGATAAAAGTCAGCATCTTAATTGATATATTTATCAATCATCGAATACCTACTATAATAAATTTCATAGAGAAGCAAATAGATATTGGGCTAAAATCCAAAGGGATGAGGATATCATATAGTTGCCTCAAAAAGTTATTTAGTGATTAGCCCACATAGGAAACCACAATTAATACTAGAGACTCTTGCATTTATCATAACCTATTGCACCTACTTTAATATTTCATCAGATTTGTAATAAAAATAAATTAATCGATACAACTTTGGCCTGAAATCAATTGAGAAGTTAAATAAATTGTATTCATTTTCTTACAAAACCTTTGTTTGAATTATTGTATGACATATTTTTTGCTAAACAGCATTGATTTGATGCCCTACAGATAGCAGATCAAATCAACTAACAGCTATCTAAAATGTGTTGATCTACACAGCCAAACTGTGAATCTGTCACAGTTCTCACAAAGCAGGCATTTTGATTTATCCCTTATTTTGAGCTGCTTGACGGCGCAGATCAGAACCGATTCCAGCGGTGATCATAGCACCTAGAGCAAGAAGAGCGCAGAGGGTGAGATTAGACCAACGATCGCCAACATTTTTCAACATCCATTCGTACAGAAGCGTCGTGATAATCCCAAAAACCTGAAAGGAGAAGAATGTTTCCATTATTATCTACCCTGATCTATATCTGAGAAAATGGACTAAATACTTATGTTATATTCATCAACAAAAGTGTGGAAGACATGATCCTTGAAGCTAAGCTATTTCAGGCATCATAGGCTCTGTGATTGATTGTATGGTTATAAAAAAAACGTTCTGTTCTATCCCTACGAGAACTTTTAGAGCTTTAGCTTGGCAATTTTAATAAAAAAACAAAATGTTACAAAAAATATTTACATATTCTTAAACTGTAACATTTTTTTAAAATATATGACAGGGAAGCGCTAGCCCTTCATTTCACCTGGTTCCAAGTTATGATAAGCCGAAAGCGGAAGCGCACTTCACGTGGAATCCTCAACAAACTAAGAACTGTTTTGAACTAAGAGCTTGATTGAGATCACAATAATCATAAAGAATTTAACCGCCTCTGTGGTCAGCGATTTCAGATTCAGAGATCCCGGGTTCAATCCCCAGGGAGTGCAATATTGTGCTTGGTTTGGTAGAATTTTGTTTAAGTCCGTCTGGCTAGCTACCACCATCATTTTTTTTTTGAACGTGTGGAAATCCTTTAGGATACCTCCCAATCTGAGGGGATCGGGAGGTTATGCCAGACTTACTGGCTAAAACCACACGGGGTTCTATCTCAGCGAATATTATATCTCAGCGAATACCACCATCATACCTTATCTTAAAAAATGTTGTGTTCCGGCATTTACGAGGTAAGATGGCCTGTTCCTCAGTTTGTTGAGGATTCCGGGTGAAGTGCGCCTCCACCTTCGTCCTTATCTCAACTTGTTACCAGGTGAGATTTAGTGTCGTACAATAAAAAAAGAATAAAAAAAAAACAACCAAGAACAATATTAACTCCCCTGGGGGCATATTATTATACAACCATACTGAAGAATATAATATAATAGAGTGGAGTGTAAAGAATAGGTAGAGTAAAATAGAATAAAATATTATATAATAATAATATACACAGTCAGGTCATAAATTCTGTCACAAGTTTAATATAAAATAATTGAAACAAGTTTATTCATTATGTAACCATTTATATACCAAAATGAACTTAACGAAACATAGATTCTTATGACAATAAAGTTTATTCAAAATGACATCCGTGATTTTGAATACAGGCCTTCAATCTGCGCGGCCAGTCGTCTATCGCAGCACGAACGAGGTCTGTGTCAATATCGGCGGCTGCCTTAATCAAGGATGTCTTGAGTGACTCCAAATTGGGATGAGGCTTTGAGCACGCCTTTTCCTCCAAGTGTTGCCATATCTTGTAATCTAACGGACTCAAATCTGGACTGGAGGAGGGCCAGTCTTCGTGCCGGATGAAGTCGATTTCACGCGCCGCCAGCCAGTCTTGTGTGCTCTTCGCTCTATGAGCTGGCGCCGAATCTTGTTGGAATACCCAGTGCCTGTTATTGAACATGGTATGAGAAACAGGTTCCACGAGGTTCGTCAGGACTGTATTTTGATACACAACTGCATTCGTTTTTACACCTTTCTGACAAAAATGTACCTCTGTTAAGCCCCAATAAGAAACTCCCAACCATACCATGAGCGAGGATGGAAAATGACCTCGTTGGACACGCGGAATACGGTTGCTCGCTTCTTCGCTACTGTGTGCGTACACCTTATCATTTTGTTTGTTGTAGCTGTCTTCTACGATAAAAATTTTTTCATCCGAAAAAAGAATTTCCCGATATTTTTTTCCCGCGTACCGCTTCAACAAAGCGCGGCATCTCTTCAGTATCAGGTCCATTAGATATTATAGGACATTTTTTTTTTTTTGATGAGCATTTAAACGATGTCCTGTTTTTCTTCGATATGCCCGAAGCCCTAAGTCTTCATTTAACACCCTTTTCACCGTGGTTCTGCTTAACCCCATCTGAAGGGCCAACAGTTTCTGCTTACGTTTGGGATTTCTTAGAATTCGCGCCTTAACAGCTTTTATCACTGCTGGAGTCCTAACAGACCGAGGGCGACCACTTCTTGACCTGTCATCTACACTAGAGTCTTCATTGTATCGTTTGATGGTACGATAAACGAATCTTTTGGTTATATTCAAATTTTTCAGTATGTCAAAAATTTGAATTGGCGCGTAACTGCAACGATGCAACGCAATAACTGCAACACGGTCTTCTTTAAGCGTCCACTCCATATTTAAAAATGAGTAAAATTCTAAATAGTATACATTTTTATTTTCATGAACAATTCGAATTTCGAATTCAATAAACTTTTTTGTGGCCAGCATTCTAAAAGAAAAGTTTTTACTGTGTGACAATACTTATGACCTGACTGTGTATAATAATAATAATAAATATTGCAGGACATTAATTTTACACAGCGCCATATAATATAATTTTAATATTTTAATAGCGCCATATAATATTTGCAACAACAAATAAGAGACGGGTGAGTGCAGTCGCAAAAAGGACCTGAATTAGCATGAAGCAGGTTGCACAAAGACAACCCGCGCTGTTCGTCCGTAAGGACCGTTTCAGCTTAGCGGACGTGAACATAAAATTTATAATACTAAATATGAAATTAAATGAATGTGTGTGATATGGATCAATGGGTACCTGAACAACAGCGTTAAGTATTCCAGATGTGGTACCCTCAGGCTCAGGATACGTAACCTCTGACGCAAATTCAAAGCCCACGGGCAGATATCCGGTCATGAAGAAGCTGTAATTAACAAAATGGTTATGTTTGGAACCCAAATGTCAAAAATCAGCCATAGAAATAGAATGTAAGTATAGTCCATCACTCAAGTCAAATGCAAATAAAATTTTCATTACCCTAAGAAAATGCTGCTTAGATACACAACACCAATAATGCCACTGTTGAGGGTGAATGTGAATATAAGCATGCCGACGACAGAAGCCGAGTATACCGCCAACGTTGTCTCCTTGAACTTGTGGGTTTTGTCCAGTACGAGGCCGCAAACTACAGAGCCAGCCATACCGGCGACTACTATCATAAGTCCGATACGGCCGGCGTCTGTATTGGCACCCTGGAACATCAAAATTGTACAATGTTATAGGGATTTAGACGAGAGGCTAAAATAGTCTAAGACCTGTGACCATATGCTGGCCTGTATTTTGCAGGTGCCTGCCATCCAGCATGAAAATGCCGCTAGTATTCTGGCCACTTTGACATCTGGAGGTGACAACGACCAAGTTGGTTGGGTCATAGTTTAGTAGCTAGCTTAGCTTAGTATAATTTATGATTCATTTTATAATCAAAGTTAGTTTAGCTACTCCTTTTCGTGGTCGTGCTCCTCAATGCATTCAAAAAGCTTAGTTTTACAATTAATAAAATTATTATTTTTCGACTTTTATTTAATTCTTTCGCCCGAATAATTGGGTGCTGGGAATTTATCCCAACTAGCTAAAATGTGTTAGCTCTTGATTTGACATCGAAACTTGATTATGCAAGGATCTACGATAAAGATCTACGATGGAGCTAGTTTACCCTTTCAAACCACGTTGTGAAGGCATTTCCAATATCGAAATCCAAGGTATCCACCTACCGGGTAATAAGTAAGTACAAGCTCGTTCAGCAACGTCGAGATGGCATAGAAGGTTCCAACGTTCAGACCGTACGAGATGAGTAGCAAGATATAATTGCGGTTGGTAAGAAGTTTCTTGATAGATTTCAAAAAATTTGAATCAAGGCTCGATCCTAGGTCAGCTGCGGCTGATGGCGGCGTGGCAGGAGCTTTTTTGAAGACTGAAATTGCAAAAAAACATCATTAAATAGAGAGTCAGACGAATATCTATATTAAATTGTATGGACGTCAAAATCCCTTTGTCTCATATGGCCGCTGCCGGTGATCAATTAAGATTGAGACGAATTATTACCCATCCTGTCACTGATGGTGAATTGGGAATAAAATATCCCAATCCAATCGACCTCAAGTGATCAAAAAGAGAAATGATTAATTTTGTTTGATTACTGATGGTGAGAGTTGGTGGTCCATGGTCTTACCTACCATACCTAACATACACCTACTCACCCACTATATACCTAATCTACATACCTATCGAATAGCAGCTATATATTTTTCAAGTGGGCGTGCAAGGTCATATCCAAAACTATGAGGAATAGCGAAAAACACTCGAAGGAGTCTTGAACCCGATTTTGATGAAAACTAAAACTGCATCATTGGATTTAAAAAAAATCAATATCCCGCACCAGGAATCAAACCCGTTGATTTTGAAAAAAAAGACACACAAATTGTATCTATCATTACACTATTTGATAGTGTAGCTAATAAGAAACCATTTCTTGAAAGTAATTATATACGGCAAACTTAAAGAGAGATCTCATTTGTTACCAAATACATTTTTATTTTTCTTACGTTACCTACCTTACCTAATCCTTTAACCGATTAATTGTTCAAAATGATGGCCATTGTTTTCAATACATAACTGGATTCGATGTCTCAAGGTAATAATGATGTTATGTATTTGTAACTAAAAATACACTTACAGAGAAGAATGAAGACAAACAGTACGCTGGTGAAGCCAGCTACCAGGTAGAACATCAAACGAAAGTCTGCAGCCATCTCTTCCACAGTTCCTTTGGCATCTACCAACATTGGTGGAAGAAGGAAACCAAGCGCAACGCCGAGCTGCAAACCAAAATACCTACATTATTTTAAAGACCTGGGACACTATGTCTCGGCATCTCGTAAAAATCTTTTTTTAATCATTTTGATTTACAAAGAGGTTATTTTATGAATCAGCTTGAAAGTATAAATTAGGAATCGAGGAAAAATAATAATAAATATTCCTAATTCGAATTTTGGGCTTAGCATACTGAACTGACCATAGATATCGAAATCTATGGAAATTACTAACTGATCGTCTTTTAGACTTAAACACTGACTAGCCCGGGCGGCGTCGGCGGCGGCAGCAGCGTCGCAGCGGTCACCTGTTTATCACTATGGTCCGCCATTTTGCCAATCAGGATCAAAAAGAAAACAATACTACGACGACTCAGCCACAGAAGTAAAATTAAATTAAAAAATGTGTTTCATTGCGGTAACGTTTGAAAATCATAATTATAAGTATCCTCGACTCCTCCATCTCTATCTCAAATTCAAATTCAAATTCAATTTATTGACCATAAAAATGATTACCACAAAATTCAAAGTCAAATTAGTTAAGTATCTATTTATCTAATTATATCTTTAGTCAAATTTTCTCTACATCCTCGGCTACTGAAGACAGTAGTAAGTACCAAACCGAGGATTATATAGTAAGTACAGGATAGTGATTATTCTATAGGTAAGTAGGTATAGGTACTACTTATGAACCTACCCAGACTAGAACAATATACGGATTCACTAGCGTTTGCCCACGGCTTTTCTTTGTAATTCTTTTTGTAATTCTTTATTGTACACATAAATAAGATTATAACATGTCATAAGAAAACATATGTACAGAGGCGAGCTTAACCCTTAAAGAGTTTTCTACCAGCAAACCTTTGAGAGAGTGAGAGTTGCTACACTGAAAAGGTAGAAAAGTGTACTTGAATTAAAATACAATGTTAATAGACAAATTAAATATACATACAGATATCAAAAGTATACCTACACAAATATATTTAATACCTACTAAATACATAAAAATATATCTTTACATGTTTTATACATACACATATAAATAAATACAATAATGATAAATATATACATATAAAGATGAATACATAAATTATATTAAGCTATGGATAACAATCTACAAAGACAGATAATACTCTTTTACTTTAATCTTAAAAATATTTAAAGATTTAGATGCACGGATCATATGTGGAATAGAATTCCACAGCCTGACAGCTTGTACAGTGAACGAGTCACTGTAACACGTGGAAGAGTGAGAAGGAGTTGCAAGACGGAGAGAGACTATCGACCTGCATGGCACACCGCGAGGAATAAGAAATTTAAATCGCTCACGGAGGTATGCTGGAGAAATTGGGTTGTAAAGGATAAAATAAAGAAAAGAAAGAATATGGAGGTCGCGTCGACGGCGAATGGGAAGCCATTTAAGCTGAGATCTGAACTCTGAGACATGGTCAAACTTGCGCAAACCAAAAATAAAACGAATGCCCAAGTTTTGCAGCCTCTCAAGTTTGTTCCAGAGTTCCTCCGTGGCATCTAAAAAACATACATCTGCATAGTCCAGGAGAGGAAGAATAAGTGATTGAGCTAGAAGGACTTTGGTTTTAAAAGGTAAAAACCGCTGAAGGCGCTTGAGAGAATGGAAGGTGAAAAACACTTTTTTGCTAATTTCATTAATGTGAGAAGCCCAAGACAGTCTGTTATCAAAGATGATACCCAGATTTTTGGCTTTCACTAAAAATGGGATAGGATTATCGGCAAGAAGTACCGGTGGGAGAGAAATATCGACAATGGAGCTTAGCATGTAGGGACTACCAATGATCAAAGCTTGAGACTTCAAGGGATTAACCAAGAGACCGTAGGCTTTCGCCCAGACGTCTATGTTGCTAAGTTCAGAGTTAATTTGGTTAATACCTTCAAAGATTCGATTAGCATTGAAATGGCAGTAAATTTGCAAGTCGTCAGCATAAAGATGGTAGCTAGAAGAAATAGTTTTAGTGATTGAGTTGATAAAAACTGAAAATAGAAGAGGAGAAAGGACACCCCCCTGAGGTACACCTGCAGATATGTTACACCAATCCGAGAAAGTCTCGTCAACGCGAACTCGCTGCAGGCGTCCCGAGAGGTAAGACTTAAACCAAGTTATCACTGAGGATGATATATTGAGAGAGGAAAGGATGGCTAAAAGAATATCATGGTCCACCGAGTTGAATGCACTGCTGAAATCTAAAAGGACTAAAATTGTAAGCTGTTTCTGGTCAATGGCCCAACGTATATCATCAGTGATTTTTGTAAGAGCACTGACCGTGCTGTGGCCCGGGCGAAAACCCGACTGAAATGGACTCAAAAGACAGTTACGATTAAGGAATAAGGATAGTTGCTTATGAACCACGTTTTCAAGGATTTTAGAGAGGACGGGAAGAATGGAGATAGGTCTGAATTGAGAGACTTCAGTTGGATTAGAAACTTTAGGAAGAGGAATTATATATGCCGATTTCCACGCAGTAGGAAAACAGCATGTGATTAAGGAATGGTTTATAATGTGTGCTATTGCAGGACATAGTTCAAAAGAAATAAGTTGCAGCATCTGAATGTTAACTTTTTTACTTTTTTATTTTTTTTTTATTTTTCTCGCGTGGAACCTAGACCAACCCATATAAAAAGTAGTCTATGTCTTTACCAAACAAGCAACAACAAATTAACAAACAAAGATCATATCACATCAACAACCCATTTGTGTTCACTGCTGGACAGAGCCTCTTCCAAAGCTGGAGCGTTTTGCCATTATTACTATGCTTGGCAGGCGTATTTTTAATATCATGGAAAAAAAGTGTATAGGCTGGTACAACATAAATAAAATAACCGATATCGGAATAATAAGACAAACAATAGATAGATACCTTATAAATATCATTAAGTATTACTGTTAATATAATATACCAATGCACATTCAACCCAATTAAACATACCTAGGTATATAGCATATAATATAATGCATACCAACTACAACTACAAATATAATAGTACATTATGGTACTAGTGTGTAACATTGGTGATTTCCGCCGAGGCGCCATTGAGACCCGAGCCGTACGCGAGGGTCTTGAGAGAGCCGAGGACGGTAATCATCAATACACACGTGTATCATACGACGTTTTTTAGCACACTTGTGAATAAAATAACAATAAATAACTATAATTTCAACAGTGAAAACGAGTTGTGCAAAATGTTTCGCTATGGCGGGAAAAATTAATCAGTTTTCCTATGCGCGCGCATTGCTATCGGCCACAGACTAAAGGGATGAGGTTTTTTTTTATTTTCCGCGCATAGGGATTGCGCCTATTCTGCCACGTACAAAATGGGGAATTTAACGTTTTCTTTTATTATAGAGAACACAAAGAGTGAAATTCTATTTATTAAACACGTACGAGTAAAAATTATCTATTTAAATTATAAGCAGTTGCTTGAAATGAGCAAGCAATAGGAACATTAATTTATTTTGATACTGATTTGTAAACTTTATTAGCTTTAAGATTTCTTTATGTTAATGTCGAGGGTGGGCGCTGACTCCTATCACACAGGGTACTTGTTACCCTAGTTTAGGAATTAGTTGTACACTTACATTTACCTTATACATACCTTAAGCATACTATAGAAACAATATATACTCCTAAGACTTATTGTTAACAAGGTGCAAATAAATTCATTTTCATTTTCATTTTCATTTTCATTTGTTCTATTGATCACGATCATTTTTTTTTATTAAAAACTTTTTTAAGAACAAAGAAAATCCATCAATAAATAAAAAAAAAATCTATAACTCGCTAGTGAGTTATAGCTATGAAAGAGTCACAGTTTGATTATGGAAGTCATTCTGTGCCTAATTGCGGTGACCATAGAGCCACTTTATGAGCAAGTGTGTTGAAAATAATATCATACTACAAATACCTATAGGTATTATGCATATAGGTTGGTAAACTGAATCTATATATTACTTATGGAGAGATGGTACTTTTCGACTCTGCTCTTGAAAATAGCTAGCTAGGGATTAGCGCGGATATTGTGGGTGGGGGGTAGAGACTAGAGAGTTCCACAACCTGACTGAGTTAGTTCACAGTAAATGAACCACCATAGCGACTAGAAGACTGACTACAATTCAGTATTTTATTTTGTATGATCGAATTTGACCTTGACCGTTCCTCGGTCAAGGTAATTAGCACAGATTCAATTCTACGTAAAACAGACCCCCCGCTGTGCGAAATGATGGCCATTTGCAAAGTTTTTGTAACGACCATTCTGCCGATAAAATATGATGGGATTGGGATTAAAAATAGCCGCTTTGTTGTTGTTTTATTTGTTTCGCGTAGTGCGCACGTAGGTATAGGTACCTTCATACTGGGTAGGTATACCTACTGAGTTAGTGCCATTTCATAATCAAGGAAAAATCTTAACCTTATTTGCAGTCTTAGTAATTCCTTGAAGGTATTTCCCTGTGATTACCGGTTCAAGATCTGCCACAATTAGGTAGGGTACTAGGTATCTATTTATTAATTAGATATCTACAATGTAGGTACTCAGCTACCTATATCTAGGTTGTTAGAATATTTTTGTTGGTAAGTAAGATATACCAAGTAGTTGGGTAAGTCGGTTGAATACGAGTAGATAAGTAGGTACCTACCTACCTAACATATCAGTGCAAGAGCAACAGTGCGGGTGGCTGGTTGGTTGGTGGTACCAACCTACCATTCTTGTATAATCATGAATACGAGACCGCTACCACGGCTACGAGGTACCTACCTATGTTTGTACATTTACGTAAGGTAACCTTTTTTTAGCTAACTGTAATTATAGCTTTGATAGCTACTTATCGCACTTAGAATTTTAAACCTTTTCTCATGTTAGTGAAAAAAGCAAGGCCGAGGCTAGGTGGCGCACCTACAATAAGTACTTAAACATTAAATCGCGTCGAATGAAGCTTGTCGCACTTGCATAATTATCATCGTTACATCAGGTATCTACTTATCTGGTATACGTACTTACTTACCCTACATTTATGCAGGTAGGTACTAGGTACCTATCTCCGATAAATCCAACTGCATTAAGCAATCACAGACCCCTCTGTCTAGCCTGACTCCGATCCGAGTCAATTGGATAATAGCTTCCTCAGGCCCTGGGTCACACTTCGTGTTGTAAAATCACGGGACATACGATTCTACAACTAAGTACGTAGGCACCTACATTTTGTAGTAGGTACCTAACTACCTACATACATACGACCTATATAACTAGGTACGACGTACCTGAATAACTAGGTACGACGTACCTAAATAACTAGCCTACCTGTACCTACAGATTGTGTTTTACTGCCAGAAATCACTAGGTATAGGTAGACAGTACTTCTACCTACTTAGGTATATGTAAATTAGGGTTTCGTACAAAAGGTAAAAAAAAAAAGTTTCATATAAGAACCGTTTCTCTTTATCATAACAACATAATAAAACCTTGCAATACATAACGACGGATCGTCTCTCCACGTTTATGGACAGCGGGTTTTGGCCGAAGGGTGTCGTTTACAGAAAGTTCATTGGACGTCTGTCAAACGACACCGCGTTTACGTCATCGGAGCGTCGATGACACGTGATTTTTAATTTATATGTACTTATGTTAATCTCTAAGGTATATAGTATAAAATATGGGCCCTAAGTTAAGTTACTTTTTTGTAAACTTTCTTTGTTGCCTGAAATAAAGTTATTATTATTATTATTATAACATATTATTATAACAATAAATATAAAAAAACGTGAATCTGACTCCAGTACAATTATATAATTTACTAGCTTTTGCTCGCGGCTTCGCTCGCGTTAAGAAGTATTATTATTAATTAGGTATAGTTTTTGCGGCTTTACTTTTGTTTAGCGTGTGTAACAAATTAGGGCCTACAAAATGCAAAATCTCAAAATCCTTTTTTAGGGGATGCCTACATCATAGTAGCTTTATGCATGCAAAGTCTCAGCCCGATCGGTTTAAAATTGTCAAAGTTTCATACAAACTTTCATCCCCTATTTTATCCCCTTGGGGGTAGAATTAATCAAAATCCTTTCTTAGCGGATGCCTTCGTCATAACATCTACCTGCATGCCAAATTTCAGCCCGATCCGTCCAGTGGTTTGGGCTGTGCGTTGATAGATCACTATGTCAGTCACCTTTGAGTTATATATATTTAGAAGAAGATATGTTTGCCTTGGAATGTCGTTCACAATTTGGTAATTTACTTTGTCAAACCACTTTAAATAATCAAAATTACTAGGCACCTACGTAGGTATAGGTAGGTACTAATTCGATGTGTGTGTTTTTTTTATTGTAGTTACCTACGACGTGGCCTTCATCCCATCTGGTTTCAAGTTATGTTAAGGCCGCAGGTCGGAACGGAATCCCCGGAATCCTCAACTGTCTGAGGAACTAGCTAAGTACCTATATAGTTACTGACATAGCTCTCAGAATAAGGAAGCTGAAAAGGCAGTGGGCAGGCCACATAGCTTGCAGAACTGATAGCTAGGGAGCAAAGGTTCTCGCATAGCAACCACGACCCCACTTGATGGACCGACGACTTTGTGGCTGGTGCGGGGAGTCGATGGATGGAGGCTGCTCAGTCTTTGTAGTGTTGATTTGATTGGGGGAGGCCTATGTTCAGCAGCGGACATTCTGAATTTAATGATGATGAATGATGATTAATTCACGCCAAATGAAACTAGTAGCACAGGTACTAACTGACTGGATTGAACTGAAATTTTGCAGACACTGTTTCAGATCGGGAACAATACAGGCTGCCTTTTATCCGGATACCAGGACCTACCAGCGCTGGAGCACAGGCTAGTTGATCATAAAAGTGGAGGAAAGTATAGTAATAATACACTTTGTGTGCGTCAGTCGAGATTCTCTCGCTCAATTTTTCCGAGCGATTTGCTGGCTTTTGTGGAATGGTAAAGGCAATGAAACCCATCAAATGTAAGTATTTAAATCTAAAATTGAATCGAAAGATCAAAGGTTCTGGCGAGCTTGTTTTTTGAGAGATGGTTTTCCTACTCGCTAGTTGAGCCGCCGCCCGTCTGGGGAAGTAGGTACCTAGGTACCAAATAGCACAAAAACAAATATTTCCAGCGGTAAGGTCTCTAGTCTTTGAATATCTAAAATATTATTATCATTAGATAAAGGTACACATAGAACATAGCCTCTAATATAGGTACCCACGTAGTGGCGAATTTCATATTTACGAATTGCCAAAAACATTTTATAGGTATCACTTAGGTGGTAGGTACCTACTGCGCTGAGAAGCCATATTTTTTTATGACTGGTAAGGACTGGTAAGGTGCGAGGCAGTATTTTTTATTTATTCCAGTAGATGCAAGGTTCAAAAGTGGTAAGCAAACTCTTATCAGGGTTCTGCAGGACGACGGTAAACAGGGAGTAATTTGTTTTTCCTTCTTTAAGATCCGTACAAAGACAGATTGATGTTTGGGCGTTTTGATTTTTCTTAACATTATTTAGATTGTATTTCCCATTGATAGACTCCACTACGTCACTTTCCTTGTTTGGAATCTCCACTTTTGAGCCTGGGGCTCAACTATCACATATACGGATATACACGATCCGAAAGAAACGTGCAACCCGTCGAAAGATCCATCATCTTTCGTTTTTCGTAGTAGACCTACTGGTTCGTCGCTCTTCACTTGCAATATAGTTGATATTGTCGTAGTCCGATTGAATAAATGACAGATGAAACACAACCGTTCTCGCTTTACCCCGTTGCTGTATCCTAGCTAATCCCAAAATTAGCACATCGTGATAAAGGAGAATGGGATGTAGGTACTACAATAGGAAATATAGGTACCAATAAAGTTGGCCTTCATCATACAAATGATTTGTGTTTCGATGGAACACATTGCATCTGTTCTTAACCACCAGGTAAATAAGTAGGTGATAGCACCTGGTACCTGTAGACTCTGAGTCCAAACATTGGATTGAACCGCACAACCCTATGATTATGTAATGGTTCGTGAGGCAGACAGACGAGGTATTAGGTACTTTTTATTTGAAAAAAAGAAGTACCGACCTATCTACCTCAATTGCAATCGCGAAGACGACTATAGATTATCAGCCTCCTAGGTGAAAGCCAGGAGTCGGATGCTTAAATGGGGGTTGATAAATCTACTACACAACGACGAAAAACCAACTAGTAGGCACTTCAGTCTGCCCATGACCGCGGCAGTTGTAACACAGTCGAAGCAGTCTTTAAAATTATGATATACACGATTTAGATTCTCAGAGATTAGGACTCGTTTCGTATAAATACCTAGGTATGTAAAATAGGTAGGTACTCCACAGCGGTAACACCCTCACTAATATGCTTTTTGTGACCGTAATCTGGTACATCTTTAGGTACCCTGCTCTCTAAGTAGACAGCTCGAGGAAAAACGATAGAAAGATTCTTCCAAGATTTATATCAAAAGTTCATTAAGTCACCTGCAGCCGCGCGTAACAAAAGACGCCACGATCCCAACGCCATTGTGTTACGAGAATTCTTCACAAATCTATCATTCAAGATGGTTCTGTTATCGCTCGATTAACTTTCAACGAGGAGTTTCGTGCAAGAGTCGTCGAGACAAAGGTCTCGGCAATCTTAGGAGACTGGGAAAACAAATTGGAAACTGATTCGGGATTTTTTCAGCAAACGGCGATTAGATAGATTTTTTAAGACAAGTGTAGAAAATGTATTTACGTTGCTTCATACCGTGGCTGACAAGCTCGCTGCATAGTGCCACACAACTTACCAAGTCAGAGAAGCTACTTCTCCGTGTAAGCTGGTGGTCAAACGCTTGACTATTATCAATAAAAAAAAAGTAGGGTACACGTGCTGGGGACCGTTTGCAATCGTCCACAAACCTAATCAACGCACCCAGATTCCCGAGTTTAAATTAAAGCTCAAGTCGCTTAGTGTATTTTATGACATTTATGAATTAATTTATAGGACAGTAATTGTAATGTTTAATTTTATTAAGTTTTTGTAATTTTATTTTTTCATTTATATGCAATATTGATAAAATTGAGATATTTTGATTTTATAATAAATTATAATTTTGGAAACTATCATGGTTATGAACACTATAACTAAAATTAACGGGATATTTACCATGATTTGTTGGTAATCCAAAATCATGATTTGGTAACCAAATCATGGTAAATATCCCGTTTATTTTAGTTATAGTGTTATAGTAAATTGACTACTGCGAAACGATTTCAAGTCTCGAAGCCTTGGGCTGGACGTTGCTTGCCGTTCAGTTGGCTTTTCTACTAACCTATATCGCCTGTATGACTATTATACTCGTAAATAATTCCTCAAATCTTAAAGAAACGTTACGATTTGGATTCAACACAAAATAGTCTCAAAATACCTATAGCTTGAACCCGTCAAAGTGAATCCACTCTGTGGTTTACGGCCCACTTGATCTTACCTGGTTTCCGAACACGCCGATGCTGCAGGCGGAGGACACCTGGTCAGCTCCGAACCAAACCGCAGCCAGCCGCGGTGGCACGTTCAGTATGAAGACCTGGCGACGAGAACTAGCCTTGTAACTTCTCAAGGTGACCACATAAAGTGCAGACCGTCTGGAAAATGATGTTCCGAGAACCTTCATATGCGGCGGCTGACTTTATTTTATAACTAAGTACTTGGAGTATTTTTTGGCCGATTGGTCGGCAATCGTAAAGTGTTGCACATAGTTATAGGTAGATACTGTACCTACTGAGTCTATTGGGATGTAAGTTCTCAGTAGGTTGATAAATTAGTTAGACCACTAAGAACAGTTGGAAACGCTTCAACTAACCGTTAGTGCCTTAGGTTGTGTTATTTTAGGTATTTACATCGCCATCGGCTGAACATTCAAGGTATTAAAACCGTAAACCCAGCAATGTATAACCTACCGTAGTTATATAAAAGTATCAATAATAATAACCTGGCTGATAGCGACCACCGTCTGTCCAAGGAAGCCCAGCCAGAACATGTCCTGGGGCACGGAGAACACTTTCAGCCATGCTCCCAGGCAGGTACCGAAAGCGCCGATGATCGTCGTTACTCTGAGACCCTGGGAACAACGAGAAAGAGCTTTTGAAACACCTGCGGGATTTTGATATGCATTCATACATCTATTACACACGTCTTTACATGTGAGTGAAACACTAACACTGAAAATAGCATTATACCTAAAAATTAATGGTAAAACGTGGTAACCTATAATATAACTCTTCTTGGGGATTCCCGTACGACTCATAGTCACTTTTGTCCGAAAATCACTTTCCCACACAGACCTTATAATCATCACTTGCCATAATGCTAGATTCTCATAAATTTTGTTTATTATAATACTCTTTTTCCCGAATAATCTTCAGCTATAATATAGCAATACATAATATACACATCTCCGAATTTCAATATTACTCAACTCATATATCCTATTGATGATAAAACACAATAATTTCTGAGAGGAGCAAGCTCGTGAAACAAAGCGTAGCGAAGGGGGGAGGTGGCGAGCGAAGCGAGCCGCTGACCTCCGTAGCGAATAAATGACAAAACCGATACGGCCAACCTTGACTCTACCTGGTCTTGTGCGTGACATTGGGGTGTGTATATAAAAAAGGCGGAGCCAGAAGCTCGCAAAGGAGGTCCTGAGAAGAGCGAGTCCGCGAAACCTAGTGTAGAGAAGGGGGAGGTGGCGTCCGACTTTCGCTGACCTCTGGAGCATAGCGCAGGTTGAGTGGGTGAAGTGATTCTCAGGGGCAACGAGCGAGCTTTCTGGCAGAAGCTCGTCTCAGAAAACATGCTTGCTTGCGTGCTGCTTGCACTGAGTGTATTTTAGAATAAATTATATTTATACAACATGACTGTTATGATAAACCAAACTATGGATAAAGTATTTATTTATTTTTGTCTTTTGAATATTCGGGATTATGTCGATTATGAGAAAACATTTTCGGAATTTTGATTATTATGGCAAAGGTTGTTATGGATTGCCAAATTCGGATCATCATTTTTATGAGAGATAAGAGAGAAGCCTTTTTTTGGTATTTAAAATACACTTGTAAATGCACATTGCAAAAAAAATTGAATCTGAGGCCCTACTATGAAAACCAAACGTCGTTGGATTCGAAAGAACCTCAGTAATTTTTGTATAGAATGTGCAATTTATCGGATCCGTCATGTTGTCCTTTTTCTTAGTAGACCTCCTGCTACCAGCGTCCGTTCCACTTACGTACGACCCCAACACTTCACACGCTTCACCTAGAGATATATTTGGAAATGTGTGCAAAATAACGTTTTTATTATCGAGACATATTTCACCAAACGTGTGTCTGAAAATATTTATTAAACAGAAAACACCAAAGTTTCAGGTACCCGAAAGTGAGGCTTTTACAATCACCGAAACTTTCGGTGTTTTAAAGCCATTTTTTGAATTGTTACCGTCTGCCCCCACGAACTACCCCCACGTTGGGGCAGACGGTAACACTTATAGCTATCTGCCCCCACGTATTTTCTTTATATTAGGGGTTTGTCATACTCGAGTGTATTACATATTAACATACTATAATTTGTATTTCTATCTGCCACCACAACTAAATCTTGTAATGACAAAATTAACTTCAGGTTTTATATTTTTTGTAAATAAAATACTATGCTAGATAGTAGGCACTATAATAAAATACTGTCAATTGTATCCTCGGCGTAGGTGAATAATTAGATAATTAACAAAACCAAAATCGAGAGAAAACGTCGATTTAGTGTTTTTTTTCGATAAAAAAACTACGATAAGTTTTTTCATAGCACAAAAATGACTGTCGGTGTTTTGATATGTTTTTTAACAACTCTATGATTACCTTTTAAGCCTTGATCGGGGATCCTTACACTTTTCATGAGATAATAGCTCAAAAATAAGTTATCTATTTTCACCACACTGAAGTTTTGAAAGTAAGGTGTAGTTCATATACTTTATCATGTTAGTCATTCAGTTCTTCAACTTCAGGATATTACCGTGAGGTTAAAATTGGACTGAAGAGACTTGTAATAAAGCACATTAGACTTTTGTTTTGCGTGAAATGTAAGAAGGCGTTTCTACTGAAAACTAAAAACAAATCTATAAACTTGGCCTAAAAGTAATTTAATGTACTTACATAATTATTTAGTCTGACTCGGAATCATTGCCTATAACATGGTTGGTTGATGGTAGATAGGCTTTCATAACATGCCTACATGCATTCTCTTCCAGAATTTTTTTTTCTTACATAAATTGAGGAGGTACTTTTTATTATCCTCCGCTATTGGAGTTGTTGCTTGCAAGCTTACTCCTAACCTAACCTAATTTCAGATATAGTTTCTGCCATTGATGGTCTGCTTCTAGTCTGCCTACCTCTCTTGGTACTTTGTGTGTCTAGGGATAAGTACGACCCTTCGTAATCGATACTGATCTATCGGTAGGTAACTCAACTGTTCCAGACCAGTACCAGGCAGAAGCATGACCAAGACAATGGCCAAAATATTCATATTTAATTAAATTAAAGGGTTCATAATTGTGAAAATCGCCACTACTTACAGGCTACATGTATCTTATCACAACAATATTTTTGATATCATTGTATCATCATTTCAGTACGCATACGTCCACCGTTGAGCATAGGCCTCTCCCATTTGACGCCACAAATATAAAGTGGTAAAGTGGTAAAGGTGGCTCAGGCCACCTCCATCCATCGACTCCCCGCAACTGCCACAATGCCATCTATAGTAGTTACAATGGATTTATAAAAAAAAACAACTACTAGATACGTAGGAACACAATCTAAACTAGCGGTTCTATAAGAACAGTGAACCTTGCGAGCCCTTATAACCAAGCAATAACCGATGCTTTCCTCTTTCAATTTTCCTTATAGACTTTTACTCGCGTTTCCATGGTCTGAGGAGATCAAACCTGGTGTTCTTGCAAGAGCTATCGACTATCAACTATCGACTATCGACTTTCGACTTTCGACTTTCAACTTTCAACTTTCGACTTTCGACTTTCGACTTTCGGAAGTGGCACTGCATTGCACCGATGACCGAATACATTGAAAGGTCTAATATAACCAGAAATACCCAGGGCGTGGCTAAAAGTTCGGAAGAGTTAATTAACTGTAAATACACATGAAAAAGTTTCCCTTCCGATTTTTTAAGATTATTAATCTTGTAGATTTTTTCGAGAAATAACTTAAATTATATGAAAGATAATAAGACACATTAATTTGTTCCACACAAATGTACAATACATAATGGACTCATACGAAATGTACCTACCTAACATGATATTACACAGAAAAACAGATAAAAAATATTTATAAACAAGCCTCATAGCTCAGTTGGTAGTAACTCTGCCTTCTGCGCTGTAGGTTGTGGGTTCGATTCCCACCCAGGACAAACATTTGTGTGATGAATATAGATGTTTGTTCTGTGTTTGGGTGTGTATTGTATGATAAGTAATATGTATTTACAAATAAAAAAAAAAAATGTATTTAAGTATTATATCCGTATTCTAGTTCCCATATTACAAGCTATGCTTAGTTTGGGGCTAGATGGCGCTGTGTGAAATTAATGTCCTGTAATATTTATTTATTTATTTATATTTATTTATAAATTACGCGTATCAACCATGTGTGGGCCAAAAAGGTCGCTGTCTTATTAATTTGCACCGGGGTTAACGGAGCAACGGTGAAAACCAGTTCAGTCAGGACCCAGTTTAAAAGTGACTATTATCACGAGAACCAGCGATGGCCACATGCTTACATAACTATAATTACCAAAATAATTCACAGGTGTAATAAAAAAAAACATAACTACAAGAATCTATAACAGTTTAACATTATATTATTTAACAGTTTTCCCTTTGAAACATTCAATTACCCGGAGAGCGTTATTTACAAATGTTCCGAGAATTCATTCGGTTCGTTTCATTACACGAGTAGATTTTTATGAGTCGCTTGTTACAGAGAAATATATATATTTTCCGGGGTTTCATATATTCTGGGGAACATCTGAAACGCTTTCGTTTTGCGATAAGAGGCCAAACTTACAGTCATCTCGTATTACGAGTAACATTCATATGTGCTTAATTTATTTGGATATATTATAGTTCTTTCCCCATGGCAATTGAACCAAAAATGTTAGCTAAAACCATAATAATTGTAAATACAGGAATATCTTTATTCCGAATTCAATAAATTATTTTATTGATTATTTGCGTCTTGAAGATGAAGGAAGGACTTCACATTCGGGCGGTGAAGAACGCGGATATCCAAAAGTCCGCTATAGCGGAACATCTTTTGAAATCCGGCATTGATTATCTAATTTCTTACTGCATAATCCACAAGAAATTCAGGTCAGGAGGCCATTGAGATTAGTGAACACAGGAATTTCAATCGTGAATACCTGGAGCCTGGAATCCTGTTGTGAGAAAATACATAAATAAAAAAAGTGCAAGACCGACCGTGCGTAGTGATACAGTTAGTGTGTTTGCCGTGGTAAGGCTGCGTTCGAGATGAAAACCAGAGTTAGTGTCGTCAGTAGCAGTAAAACACTTAGGAAGAGGGTTTATTCCTAAGTACTCACAAAGACTTGTGTATCCGTGATCATTCACCAACAAATTATAGTAAACATCCCGTTTATAATAGTTATAGCGTTCATAACCCTGATAGCAACAGAAGTTCTAACTACTGGAGTATGCTATATCAACAAGTGACGAGGTATTATGCTCTCAGCAAAATAACTCTCTTCGGTCGTCTTGCTTACTAAATATTTTAGTTGATGCTTGTCCACAACAATGTAGAAAGTACCTAACTACTGGCGGGATGCTGTACAAAACATTGTATCCACTGTTAGTGATCTATCGGTAGGTAGGTCAAATAGTCTAGGTAAGTATATTGGTGTATCTCCACAGGCTGTTTCCATCAGACCGCGCAAGAGCTTTTAGAGTGAGTGCTTCGACGCGTAATTTCATTTTTACGCGTCGCACAACTTTATCAATAACCGTATTCATCCTACCTGTATAGTAGCTATATAGCTAATTACATTGTGAGCATCTAACTTACATTAATACCTACTAGCCCGACTATAGGAACGCCTAACACTGTATGGTATTATTTAGAATACGATATAGCAGGTACTTACTACAGTAGTAGGTACATTTGTTGGTGGTAGGAGCTAGCTGCCACCATCTTAACTAAGTTTGTCGCCAAAACAACAATTGTAAATTGTTGTTGGTAAGATAGCCAGCTCCTCAGACTGTAGGAATCTTCTATAGTCTGAGGAGCTGGCTGAAGATGATGGAAGCAATATTTCACGCGGAATCTTCGGGTGCAATATTGCTTCCATCTTTGACTTAATCATTACTTGAATTCAGGTGCAGAAGACGAAGACCAAGCGATTCGGGGTCGCTGTCGCATGGGTTATCTTTTACCTTACATCTGGGCTTGTGGAGCTCTAGGCCAGAGTGAGGATGAGGTCTACGGTGGAGTGAGCTTTGCCAGAAGGCTCTGACTCTCTGGCGCACCAACTGCATACTTCTAACCGTTGGTAGCTAGGGTCACCAGGAGCCAGGTGTAAATTTACGGGTCCTACCAGTATCAATCAAACATCAAACATGCGTGCTAGCGCATGCAAAACTAGCATCCTCTTAGTAGGTAAATAAATTCTAACAATATGTAAAAACATTCAACACTATAGTCTCCAAACAAGGATGCCCTGTGCTGTAGACTAGACTCTCATCCATAAGATTGTTCATAGGAATTTTTAAAATTGAAATTATAAAGGGTATCATATTATAATTATGGTAATAGGTATATGGTATAGTACAGGGTTTGTATAGATAAGAATCTAACCTATATGTATATAACCTTATTATAGTACCACTACCTACTATTATGACGATAGGTAACTAACACGGTAGCTAGCATGGGTAACGAAACTGAGGAAAAATTGTAAAATAATAAAAATATGTCGAAAAACCGCCACCGATTTTGGTAAAATTAAAACAATATTCAGCAGTCTAAAAATAATATCAGCAAAGGGTCGGGAATCAAATTAAACCTACACTAAACACCACAATTAGGGGTTTCATATTGACATCAAATCGAATGGTTTCTCTTCAATAACAGATTATGCAACGCGGCAAAAAACCAGGGAACCTTTAGAAATCACTCGCCTTCAGTTAAGCTTACTCGGTATAACGAAAACGAATTAATGCTATACTGAAACTTGTGTATTGGAATCGGGATTTCCCGGTGAATATTTCCCGGTATCCGGGCGATATTTCCGGATCTGTTGCCGTGAACAGCGCAAAGGATTTATTGGAAATTGAATGTGAATCGAGCTCCGCTATATTCTAGTCTATTTGAATTCACAATAACCTAGGGTGCCCAACATGAGAGAGACGGCGCTATACTTACTTTTACGTATCTGAGTGAAACGGATGAGCGGGAATTTGTTGTCAAACACCTACCATTAACTTACCTACTATTAACCCAGAATTAATAAAACAGCTACCTCTCTACTCAAATGAATGCCGCCATTGTACCATTTTATAAATCTGGAAATATGCTCAGAACACAGCTTTTTTGTCTATGGAGAAATTTCAACATTTGTATTTTGTGTACCAAAAAAATATATCTGTATACCACTTTTTATTTATCTTATGATTTAACTGTACAAACACTGAGGATTATCAGTGTTTTTATAGTACACCCCCTTAAGCTCATACTTAGTCGGAAACTAGAGACCTCCAATATAGATCCACCCTTACCTACCATACGTTCATTATCTTTGTCAAGCGATTATTTGAGGAAATATATTCAAAGGTGGTTTTGTCTGAACTCCCTAGCTAGTAAATCAGTACGATTTTCAGAACTGAAAGGGGCTTTAAAATAATACCCGTGGCACTACCAGTAGCACCATCGGTAATACCACGGGTAAGAACTGGATAATTCTATTAGAAAGATGGGTACTTAAATAAAAAATAAGTACAATTAAACAATTTTAGAAAAATTGTCTGTCGAGAAAATTTATACAATTAGTAGAACTCATTTTGTATGGGGTATTCGACACTGAAGTCGAAGTTTTTTTTTTAAGTAATTGAATAACATACTTACATTATGAATATTAGGTCAGCAATAGAACTCTGCCAACAAATTATTTTGACTGCTTATAATTCGAACTTACGGCGAAGTCTTTTATTTTTTTATTGGTGGTAGCCAAGCGTTTGACCACCAGCTTCCTTGAAAAACAAGTAAAGACGTGGACTAGGTAGGAACATCATGGTTATTTTTTTGCATCAAGAGACACTATTTTTTAATTCACATTATTTTCTGACATTGCACATTTCGGGATAACCGAAACATCTTAGCTGACGGGAAATTTAATAAGCTAACCATTTAACTGATAGCCATAAAATATTGAGGCATTCCTCGAAGCGCATCCAGATCAAGCGCACCAAACTAATTCCACATAGCGCACCCGTTTTGGTGCGCTTCATTTAGTATGTATAAATGTTAAGTTTGGTGCTGACGCAAAAACATGTCAGTGAATATATTAGCAACACAACGCAACTTCACTGTAATTTCGAACTAATATATGGTTATAATAAAGGTGACATTGCTGTGCGCTCAACCACGGCGCTAATGAAAACCAGATGACAGAAATATGCGCGAATTTCAACGTTTTAATTTTTTTACGGTAAAGTAAACATTAATTTTGAAAATCTAAAACACAGAACTTCTGCTGTATACTGTGTTTATTTGCTGTACAAAGTGTCAAGGCCTAATTGGGCGTATTTATTGAATGACGAACATTTTTGGTACAGATTAGAGTGAACTTTGGATTCTTTTCTATAGAGAAAATTTTATGTAATCGTATTTTCGAAACGCAAGCGTTCTAGCATCAATCTTGAACTATAACATATATTAATTTCAAAGTAAATGCTACAGTATTGTGGAAGATATGATCGCTGAAGCTAAGCCATTTCACATATCATAGACTCTTAAGTTGTAGTGAATAACGTTCTGAGTAGCAAATACAATTCGGCACCAGTGCCTGTGCTTGCTTAGTTCAACATAAACTTGCAACTATCCTGACTTGAAACACTTATATAACGAAATAGTGGTACGAATAAAATAGCGGACAAAAAGGCCAATTTAACCGTTTGCAGTATTTCATGTCCTCAGTTACGCAAATTCATTCCGAAACCGTCACGTACACCTTTTCCACTAACCTACCCTTTAAATATGCTGCAGTCAGCGAGGCCAGAAATAAACCGGCCAAGTACGAGTACGCGCTTACCAAGGGTTCCGAACCACATTTCAAAGCAAAACATGCTGATAATTCGCATTTCGTTATCGTGCATTCGTGTGGTCTCTCACGCTTGGCCGTTTTTCAGTTTTCGTTGTAATATAATAATGTAATATAATATATTTTTAATGTTTCTATGTGTGATCTTTCTCAATAAATAATGTTAATATACCTTTACATCGACACAGTTTAATATAAAGCATGAAAATGTAATGCTTGCGCTTTGAGTGTTCGGATGTCTCTGCTCTCATCAGTTGAAAACTCGGGGCAAACTATTGAACGACTGCAAGTTGCTGTGTTATCGAAAACTACATAGATACGAAGCGACTGCAACTTGGAAACTGTGATGTCGTTATCGATGAAATAATTGGAGTCTGGCGTTTGGTGTTCGCTATACCATCTACATGTTCTCAGGGCTCAATATATCATCATTATCATATCAGCGCAAACGCGTCCACACTTTAACCGCCTCTGTGGTCTATTCAACCCACCGATTTCAGATCTAATAGGTCCCGGGTTCGATCCCCAGGGGAGTACAAAATTGTGCTTGCTTTCGTTGGTGGTAGGACTTTGAATAAGTCCGCCTGGCTAGCTACCTTAACTAATTCTGTCGCCATAACAACAGTTCTAAACTGTCCGGCATTTAGAGGTAAGATAGCCAGTTCCTCAGTTAGTTGAGGATTCCGGGTGAAGTGCACCTGAACCTTCAACCTTATCACAACTTGTAACCTGGTGAGATGACGCCCAAGCGCTTCCTCGTTGTAAAATATAAAAAAAAACAGCTGAACATACGCCTCCCCCAATCGACGCCACACTTGCCTTGACGAGCTCACCTGCCTACGACCGCTAAAGTCTTAGCTTAACATTAGTTCATTCAAATTTTAACAATTGTATACTGGTTTTTAAACTCATCTTGTTTTGCCATCCAAATACAAGACATGTAGGTATATACATACTTAGATATGCCTTTTAAATGTAAAGCTAAACTAAAGCTTACATAAATTGTTTATTATTATTTTCCTTAAATGAATAGCTCTGTCTAACTGGCTTGTTAGGTACCTACCTTACCTACACCGAAAAATACATAAAAAATAATAATTGTAAGTACTATGTGGTTGACTCTATTTTAAGTAGATGAAGAATAAAGTAAAATAGAAAATATATTGCAGACATTTATTCGGCACATAATAAAACACAAATATTAGGTATCCTAAATGGACGTAAATGGCAGAAACATCGTTTTGTTTCAGTACCTGTGTACTCATAAATTTAAACAGCCATTATTAACCTAGTTATATGGCTTCGCTGAAACAGCCCCTGAGGTCTCTGAAGGCCTTGTCGACTTAATTGTCTCTGTGTAGCATCTCAATCAAAGAGCATTAAGTTGACACAGATATAATTAACTTGTCCAAAGCACAGAGTTTCTAGATAAACAGAAAATAAAAAGCTTATTATCTACACAACATCAGTAAGTAGGTACTTCAATAAAGTAAAAATTTTGTTTCTCTACATACAGTTTGTAAAATATTAGGTCCTTACATATGAAATTGGCGTTTTGTCGTACTGGCCACTTTGATCTTAAATATCTCCTGTTTGGTTAGGAATTCCAAATTCAAATTTAAACAGCTATTTACTCATGCATTTGTGTTTCGAAAACCGTAATTCATTTGTTTTTTCTCTTTTGCTTTTTTTATCTGCGTCACTCATTTCACAAAATGGAAAACTTAAAATATCGCATTATTTACGAGTACGAGTTCCACCGTGGCACCAGTGCTGCAGAAACGGCTCGAAGGATTAATGATGTGTATGGTGGTGGTGTCACAAAAGAAAACACGGTGCGTTTTTGGTTTCAACACTTTCGTTCTGGAAATTTAGACCTGAAGAACAAGCCCCGTGGACGGCCGGAGACCAAGGTCGATAATGATGAATTGAAGGCTATTGTGGAAGCAGATCCATCGCAAACCACATCACAGTTAGCTGCAGGCTGCGGTGTTAGTGACAAAACCGTTTTAATCCACTTGAAGCAAATTGGGAAGGTGAAAAAGCTTGAAAGGTGGGTACCTCATGAATTGAGTGAAGCAAACCGACAAACGCGCGTCGACTGCTGCGTTACATTACTCAACCGGCACAATAATTTTAAATCGGATCATTACATGTGATGAAAAGTGGATCCTGTACGATAATCGTAAACGCTCATCGCAATGGCTGAACCCTGGCGAACCAGCAAAATCTTGCCCCAAGCGAAAATTGACTCAAAAAAAGTTACTTGTAAGCGTTTGGTGGACTAGTGCCGGTGTCGTACACTATAGCTTTCTTAAATCTGGTCAGACGATTACGGCTGATGTCTATTGTCAGCAACTGCAAACCATGATGGAAAAGCTCGCTGTTAAACAACCGAGACTTTTCAATCGCTCTACGCCACTGCTGCTTCAAGACAACGCTAGACCACACACGGCCCAACAGACGACTACCAAATTAGAGGAGCTTCAATTGGAATGTCTAAGACATCCACCGTGCTCTCCGGACCTTGCTCCAACAGATTAACATTTTTTTCGAAATTTGGATAACTTCTTGCAAGGAAAAAAAATCAATTCCGATGAGGCAGTCCCAACCGCTTTCAAAGATTTCATTGATTCCCGTCCGAATGGTTTTTTTAGTAAAGGGATCAATGAACTACCTATAAGATGGCAAAAGTGTATAGATAGCAATGGTACATACTTTGATTAATAAAATATATTTTAATATGAAAAAATTGCCTTTATGTACCTCCCATACAAATTGCCAATTTCATATGTAAGGACCTAATACTAATCTAATTATAATATATCTAAATTATCTGTACCTAATATCTTCTTACATAGAAAAGTTGATGTGTGTAAGTATTTATGTATGATCCCTATGGACTGGATGACGTTTTTAGGCAATCTCCAAACTAGCCCAGCAAGCGATCCTGTAACGTTGGTAACTCGGCTCTTGCTCTAGCTCTTGACTTCAAGGCTTGCCTGGGCAAGGATATGGTTTACGATGGAGCGATCCTTTTCAGAAAAATGCCTATTGATTGTAAATTTAACCTACATGGTCTAGATCTTCGCCCACCGGTGTCAGATCCAGAGGTTTGATTCCCAGGGGAGTACAATATTGCGCCGACCAAACGGTCGGTGGTAAGACTGGCTTGCTATCTCCATCTCCCTACGTCTGTCGCAATAAAAACAAATTTACATTGTTGGGTTCCGACATTTAGAGATAAGATAGCCAGTTCCTGAGGCTGTTGGGGATTCCGGATGAAGTGCGCTTTCACCTTTGACTTATCGTAACTTGTAACCAGGTTAGATGAAGGCTCCCGTAGTATAATAAAAAAAATGCTCTGAGGTTGTATAATAAAATTATAGCGATGCGGCGCGGCGCGGATTTTAAATAATATCATGAATGTATAAAAACTCAATCACGCAAAAACGGCTGAACGGATTTGGATGAAATTTTGCAAGCCTGAAGTAACACATCAGTTTTTATCACGTAAAATTTTCCTGTGGGATTACTAAAAAACTAACTAGGTATAGGACGTATCTACTCTCATATTTAAAATACTAAGTACTAGTAGCATAGGATACTGGTTCTTACTTCAATGCATGGAATCATCACTTATCATGCAGAATCCTAAAAATCTCTAAGTTGCTTTGGCTGTGACAATGAACTGACCATGTCCACTACTACCTACTATGACATGATTGTGCCAGTAGGTACAATGTATGCGATACTCATTCGGCACGTTTTTTACCAATTTCAACTAACAATAACAATGCATACCTGTAATTTAAACAATATTTTGCATTACATTATCTTTTTACTGTGGAAGCAGTCGGGCTACATGTTCTCCGTTCTTATTTAATTTAAACTTTATTTATTACCTGAAACGTGTTTCTCTACTGGTTTGAGGGAACATTTTGAATCATTTTTTACATTTTTGATATTTTTTTTTACTCAGCGCCATCTAACCCTAATCTAAGCATAGCTTGTAATATGGGAGCTAGATTACGGATAGAATACTTAAATACTTTTTGTAAATACATACGTACTATATGATACAACACCCAAACACAGAACAAACATCTATATTCATCACACAAATGTTTGTCCTGGGTGGGAATCGAACCCACAGCCTACCTAGTTTGAATGTTTTAGGATGATGTTGGGTCTGCTTTGCTTTTGCAGTGCATTAAGGATGTTCACAGAATAGCGGGTGGTTTCAAAGCCATCCTTCGCAAGAAAACTGCATCCCTGATGCGCAGAGTCCAGCACAGACAAACGGCACCCTGAAAACCATATCGGACAGGATGACCTCTCCTATATGGAAATGCCTGGTTAGAGTGATCCAACCCTAGGTTTCTAAATACGTATTATTTATTTATCTTTTTGGTACACAGTGTATAGATGGATTTTGTTATCTGAAATAAATATTTTTTTATGTTTGCTTACTAGGAATATCCAAGTCATACACTCTATAATAATTGTAAGACCAGTTTAACATTTACTTTATTTATCATATGAGACTCAAATAGGTAAATAACAATTTCAATACGTCGACTTGAAATAAACAATGGCTCATGAATTTATGTAATAATAATCGAATGTTTTGTTTAGCATCAGATGTCTATGTTTGACTTCTAAGTCTTCGTTTGCCAAGTGTAATGTTTATAGCCAATGTTATATACATTTCAAGAACTCACCCGTTTCAAATAAAATAAATCTCGGCCAGTGAATGCCAGGTAAGCGTATAAAACTGCTAAAAAAAAAATAAGAAACAACTCTAGGCTTTCCTATGTTCGTGTTATATTCGATTTAAATGTTATATTTTTGCGCGGAACCCTAAAATGAAATAGTATTAGGTACTCCCTGTAAGATCAGCTATCTGCCAGTGAAATACCTGTCAAAATCGGTCCAGCCGCTTCGGAGATTAACAGACAGATTGTCAATAAAAAAGTTTTTTGTTTTAAATACCGTATGTATACTTTCTTGCATTATATGAATTTAGTAAAAAGCTGTTATTTTGACATAAAGACATTAAAATTTTAGATAATTGTACAGATGTATTAATAGATAGATAATCAAATAATAGCCATAGTACCATATCCCTTATATTCTTGCTCGGTCAGAAAGCAAGAAGTACGATTTTCTACGCAATAGCAAAATATTAACAAACTGTTATTTTGTAGCGCTGGCAACATTTTATCTTTGTCGATATTCACTATCTCCGATATTATGTTATTGCCAGTCGTAAAAAATGTTTATAACATGACAGAAGGATAACTGATAACCGAAATCTGAACGAAATCCGCAAGAGTGGTATGGTATGGAGTTAGATTAAGTTAGGTAAATTATTGCTGTATGCTTATATAGCATGTGCTATTAATACGTGTTTTTTGGTTATATCGTTTTGTTTAGATTTCTTGTACTTACTTATTTATTTATTTAATTTGATGCTGCCTATCATGACTTTGTTAATTCTTCCTCATTTGTATTTATCTTGCTTCTTGTCGTTATTCAAATAAATGTTTCTATTTTTATTTCTATAAGAGTCAAATATTTAGAAGGAAAAAACGAAGTAATTCTGCAAACACGAATGAGGATAAAGGCTGACTGAATATTAAAATCTGTGTTCTCATACTAACCAGCAGATTTTTCTTGCGACGTCTTTAAACATATTATCCACTTCTCATGCTCTAAAAGCTTATAAATAGCTATTTCTTCTTGCATAAGGTGTAAGGTTTTGCTTCAGGCTTACGGTTTGCTGTCAGAAAACTCTTTTCGGGTTAAGGTCACTCCTTTTTGTACCTACATACTATTTAAATTCGAGTTTTATCGCAATATTTTTCTGAGTACCTACAATAAAGAATGAAAAAATGTATCATTTTAGTTAAGATTTGAGTTTGAGTATATTTAGTATATTATGTATTTAAAGCAAGATTTTTTTGTTTTAGTCGTTTATCGTTATGTACAACAGCTCACAAAAATAATGAGAGACTCTGCTTTACGATGTTTTCGACTCTTTTTAAAATGATTTCTGAAACACTGAAAACTTCATATAAATAAAACTAACATGGAATAAATAAAAATGACATGGAAGAAAAACTACTCGTATTTGTGATTCCCTGAATGGAATCAGTTCCATTTTTAAAATAAGGTTCCAGAAGCCCAACAATAAATACAATGATAACTTTCAATGCGGTTCTTTTTTCGTGTCCTGTATCTAAGAGCCACTTCGCCAATTATATCTAAGAGATACCTATATACAGAGCTATATACCAGAATTTATATTAGTATAAGATACGCCATCCCGTCTCCGTAACGTAATTATCCCCCCCACATGCTATGAATGGAGGTGTGGAAGTAATGTGCTCGGGGATAATGCGGGATTACGTGAATTGGGATCGCGTGGGTCACGATTTACATAATGAATCGCTGTGAAACTCATTTGCTGAATCATTTCGACTAACAGCCTTCTGTAGACTGTCAATTGAAACTCCCAGGATTCTTGTCGACACGACTGCGAGTCAACAGGACTACCTGGGAATGAACGCAGTTAAGAAACGGTTACCCGAGACATGGTCGCTGATTATATCCTTATGAAAATGTTCAAAGTCGCACAGCGAGCTATGGAGAGAGCTTTGCTTGGAATTTCACTAAGCGATAAAGTCCGGAATATGGATATCCGTAAGAGAATCAAAGCTACTCAATCAAAGTCAAAGGCAAAAACATTTTTATTAAGTAAGTTTTTTTAGGAAAACTTCAAATCTACCGCCTGTTCGGAATCGCGACCAGCACTCAAGTAGAAACTACTGACATAGCTTTCAGAATAAGCAAGCTGAAGTGACAGTGTAGGCTATGTAATCGCTGCGGGGAGCAAAGGTAACTGCATGGCTATTAACAAGAGCTATGACAGCTATTAAACGCGAAACGAAGTGGGGGAAGACTCGATGGAACAAAGTCATTGTCCGACATTGGGGAAAACCTATGTTCAGCAATAGGCGTATGTGGGTTGAAATGATGATGATGAAGATATGGTTCAAGGTCTTGGTCATGTGGGTGCTGGTTGATCGCTCAGGGCTAGTTAATTCCTATCTGTGGCTATAGGTAGCCAATTAAGGAGGTATATATCTCCGTTATGATTAATGATATTAAAAGGTATCTTTACACGTATATCGAGCACGTGCTCTCCGTGACACTACCAACTATCCGTGCTATTACCAAACATCCGTGCTACTACCAACTATCCGTGCAACTATAAACAAGCCCAGTAGTTAGACGGAAAGTTATTTTCTTCCATTGTACTAGATACCAATAGATAACACGGGCAATACATTTTGTTTGATTGTATCTTTACTATGGTTCGATGTATAAAAAATGCTTTCTATATGTTTTCATCAAGCTCACACGACCTATTTATATGTGATACAAGGGTCTGCTGTCGTCCCGTAGAATATTCGTAGAATCTTTTCTTGGTAGACCTCATCTGTACCTACAAAAGGAAGCTACCCTGAAAAAAGAATCTAGGACCATTGATTTGAGCTGTGCATTAATAGTGATTCAGTCAGCTATACAGAAAATTACAGGACATACATTTCACACATCGCCATCTAGCCCCAAGCTAAGCATATCTTGTAATATTAGAAATACGATTATAATACTTAATATACTGTTTATTATTCAGTTGGAATAATTGAAAACTAGTTTGGCGGTTGATAATTGAGACCAAGAAGAAGAGCCAATAACGTATTGAGCGCTGGGGAAGTCCCAAATCGATCCCCCGTAACTTTTACGACGCAAGTGGGGAATACCATCAAGTAGGTATGACAAAGACCCATTTATAACGTCTAGTAGTGCATTGTCTGACGTCAAATACGAAAAACGTCAAATACAAGTAGGGTGACTAAATAATGGCGTGACGAGTGCAGTTACGTTGCATTAGAAATATGCACCGATAGATACGATGAATAGAGGTGAAGTTTTTGAAGGAATTGCGTACCTTAACACAATATAATTATAATCTCGCACTTATCTGATAACTCTTTGCGTCCTGCATCATGTGCCTTAGCAGTCAACTAGTTAGTAGACAAGTATATAAATTAGTCTACGCTATCTATGTTCATATGACGTTGAGATTTTCGAAACGATTTTATTATGCTAATCTTATATAATTCTAAGATTCTTAGGTAATCATGTTTTTACATACAATCTTTGCTTAGTTCGGGGCTAGATAGCGCTGTATGAAATTGATGTCCTGTAAAAAAAAAACCCTTGTGTAAATCCTTCATCCTCGTTATTCCGTAGGTTTTATTTTATTATTACGACGGGAAAGCGCTTGGCCGTTATGTCACCTTGCTTCAAGTTATGATAAGCCGAAGGTGGATGCGCACTTCACCCGGAATCCTCAACTGAATTTAGAATTGTTGTTATGGCGCCCGATTAAGGTAAGAATCCATTAAGGTAAGAAGACTTTAACAAATGTTCTACCACCAATCAAACCAAGCACAATTTTGTACTCCCCTGGGGATAGAACCAGACACCACAGAGGCGGCTGAATCAGGGACGCTACCGCCGACGGCGAAGCCGATCTCCATTGATGGCTTAAAATTAGCTTCATGAGAACTAGAAACGATTTTTACCGTCAAATGTACTGAACGGATAGGTTTCATAACATGTGTACACTTTTGAGATGGGAAACGCCATTTTGGATATGACACATACCCGGTAGGTAAAAATCGTTTCTAGTTCTCATGAAGCTAATTTTAAGCCATCAATGGAGATCGGCTTCGCCGTCGGCGGTAGCGTCCCTGTAGTCGGTTGAATAAACATATTTTTTTCTTGCACCCCGACACTATGAAAGGCTACTCTTAACGTTTCAAGTCCCTGATCTCTGATTGGGGCTGTGCGTTGATAAAATAAATAAACAAATTAAATATTACAGGACTTTATTTTCACTCAGCACCATCTAGTCCCATACTAAGCAAAGCTTGTAATATGGAATCTAGATTACAGAAATAATACCTATATATATTTTTGTAAATATCATACCGACTTATAATATAATAGGTAAAACACCCAAACACAGAATAAACATCTTAGTCAAGAATTCATCAAAAATCAAGATCAAGTCAATCAGATTCATGTTGAATGTATATGATATAGATTATTACTTACATAATATAAATTCAGACTGATACTTACATCAAATTCATGTCAAATGCAAAGTCTGTACGTGTGAATAAGTAATGTACTGTAAGGTAGGTACTGACACTTCACTTCAGCGCATCCTTCTTCAGCAGAAGCTCTTTGTTTCTGCTGAACAGCTCACGTAAGGCTTCAGGACATGTCTGCACACGACAGCGGCGTAGCTATGGTGCACTCTATGCTGTATATATTTGTGTCTGACTAATGTCTGTCTTACGTATTATTTGATTTCTCTTTAATTTGAATTTGTAATTGTAAAATTTAATGATTATCCAATGTGCCTTATTTATAATAATTATAAGACTTTTATGGTTTATTAATTAAGTTCAGAAAGCAAAAACAATTCCTTATATTGGATGAAAAATTAGCACATATCTTTTTCTTCAGTACTGTTACAAGCTGGGTTTCATAAATATTAAAATTATATATTTTTCTATTTCAAAAAATAAATGAATAAAAAAAAACTTGAAAGAGATAATTATATTATTCAATGTAAGACAAGTTTATTCAGCACTAAACGAATAACTGCAAAATACAGTTTAACAACAGTAAGGCATTGTTTTAGGCAAGAGGTGCAGTTAACATCATGTGTAACATCGCTAAGATATCAAGATTACAGTAACTTCATTAATTTCACACAGCGCCATCTAGTCCCAATCTAAGCTTAGCTTGTAATATGGGTATATTGTAGGTACGACGGGGAAACGCTTGGCCTTTATCTCACCTGGTTTCACAAGTTATGACTAGGCCGAAGGTGGAAGCGCATAACACCCGGAATCCACAATGGTCTGAGGAACTGGCTATCTTACCTCAAAATGCCGAAAAGCAACATATTTTATTTTGGATTTGTAGTTACGGCGACAGAATTAGGTAAGATAGATTCGATTACGGATAGAACACTTAAATACTTTTACAACCAAACACAGAACAAACATATATCACAAAAATGTTCGTCCCGGTTAGGAATTGAATTCACAGCCCACAGCGCAGAAAGCAGAGATAATACCAATTAAGATGTGATGCCAGTTAGATGTGTACCTCTAGAACTGACACGGGACCTAAAGCTATTGTGTTTTGTGCTAAGTTTCTTGAGCGAGACAAAATAATAGCTTTAGCTTCTACGGTGGGACAGGTGCCTCTGTTGATAGTCAATTTATTAAATACACCGCCTCTGTGGTCTAGTGGTTTGCCTACCGGTGTCAGATCCAGAGTACCCGGTGTCGATCCCCAGGGGAGTACAATACTGTGCTTAGTTTTGTTTAGCTGTAGGATTTTGTTTAATTCCGCCTGGCTAACTACCAATCTTACTGTCTTCAGTAATCATCAAGATATCAGTTTCAATCTTTAACAAGCCTCATAGCTCAGTTGGTAGTAACTCTGCCTTCTGCGCTGTAGGTTGTGGGTTCGATTCCCACCCAGGACAAACATTTGTGTGATGAATATAGATGTTTGTTCTGTGTTTGGGTGTGTATTGTATGATAAATATGTATAAACAAATTAAAAAAAATATATATGTATTTAAGTATTCTATCCGTAATCTAGTTCCCATATTACAAGCTATGCTTAGTTTCGGGCTAGATGGCGCTGTGTGAAATTAATGTCCTGTAATATTTATTTATTTATTACTGAAGTCTGTCGCCATTACAACAATTTTTGTGTTCCTTCTCGGTGTGATAGACAGTTCTTCAGACAGTTGAGGATTTTCGGTTAAGTGCGCTTCCACTTTCAACCTTCTCATATCCTGAAACCAGGTGAGATAAATTTCAAGCGCTTTCCGTCATACAATAAAAATAAAACGCAATTATATTACGTCGTGCAGACTCGGCTTTATAAACCCGCCGAGTTATTTATCAGTCACAGCTGAAGTGGGGGTAATTAAATCCAATTTCAAGAACAGGTTGTTCATGAGTAGACAAATGTTTGAGCGGCAAAGAACGAAAAGATAAGTGCCGTCCCAGGGCGGTGTTTTATTGTTGGCTTGATAATCCGTTAATCCGTTTGATTATAAGCATATTACATAATTATTATTGTTCCTGGGTTTTTCTATTGACACACTAGATTTGTGGTTAGATGGTACACATAAATTAAAAAGAACATTATCTTTTGGTGACACAGTATCTGAGTTCAAAGTCAAAGTCATAATATCTTTATTCATTAAGATTTTTTAGGATCATTTTGAAACGTCAAATCTACCGCTTGTTTGGAATCGCGACCAGCACACAAGGAAAAAGGCAAGAACCTCGGGCTGGTTAATTTTTTGATGATCCATTCAACATTTAGATACACAATTTGTTATTATATTCTAAGTAGATACATCAAAAACCTAAATACTTTATCTTGAAAAAATGTTTATTACCTATCTACCTAATGGGCAGTTTGTTAACATTGAGAAATCACCATTTTGCTGTCAACTGGTATAGCAACATCGGGCCACGCGTTCTTAACGTCGATATAATCACTAATTTTGTAGTAGGCACTTTTAGTTAAATTATTCTTCATATACAATTTGAATTTACGAGCAGAGAGTTTGGTGGCGCTTTGAGGAAGCTTATTATATAATCTCACACAGTTTCCTAAGAATGAATTATTTACTTTTCCTATGCGATACCTAGGTATATCAATTTTATTTTTATTACTAGTATTAACACTATGTACATCACTTCTTTTACTAAATTCATCAATGTTTCTGTGAGCGTGCATTAGATTTTCATAAATGTATTGGAAGCTGACTGTAAGAATACCAATCTCTTTAAAACGTTCCCTGAGAGAGTCACGAGTTTTCATTTTATAAATTGCTCTTCTGTAGAATAAAAATGCTTTCATTTCATTTTCATTTTTTTTCTGTAGTGTACCTATAACTTGTACGCGACACAGGCGAGTCCTAGTGCGGGGTCAATTATAGTAATCTTACTGAAATGTAACACTTTTTTGGGAATAAATATATTTGTATTTGTATTTGTATTTCAATATCAGCTGCACTTCCCCATAATAATATGCCATAAGACATAATACTGTGAAAGTAACTAAAATAAACTAACCTCGCCGTGGTTTCATCAGTAAGATGCCTTATGGTACGTACTGCGTATGCAGCCGAGTTTAATCTGCTAGCTAATGGCTCGTATGAATACCCCATTGCAACTTTGCATCAATATTTAAACCTAAGAAAGTTGAAAGTTGCTTCAATAAAGTTAAGTGTTTCCCCATTTAAGATAATGTTAGCATTGCTGACTTAAACATTAGGCAAGGTGAATCGGATGCATTTTGTTTTTTCTCATTTAGTAGAAGGTTATTTACTGTAAACCAAACAAAAACTTTAGCTAGATAAGCATTTACACAATCATAGTTATCTTTAGCCGACTCTAGATATTAATGAAGTATCGTCAGCAAACAATACAATGTCACATAGGTCCCCTACACAGGATGGTAGATCATTGACATAGGCTAGAAATAGAAAAGGCCCTAAGATTGATCCTTGTGGTATGTTAGTGGAGGTTCCCGAAGATCTGCTACCGCTAATATCCACTTTTTTAATGCGATTTGATAGGTGCATGAGGTTCATCGCCTGATTCTGGATGCCGTAGTGTTTAAGCTTTGAGATCAGGATATCATGATCTACGCAGTCAAAAGCCTTAGATAGATCACAGAATACTCGAATGGCATCCTGTTTTCCCTCCCAGGCTTCAAAGACGTACTTAAACAGCATAGCACCAGCATCGGTCGTTGAACGGCCTTTAGTAAACCCAAATTGTTTTTCATGCAAAAGCCTGTTGCAGTATAAATGTGACTGTAACTGATAAGAATCAGTTTTTTAAATATTTTACTACATACAGGCAGAATCGATATTGGTCGATAGTTTGCCTTGAATAAAGGGATCAGTTTGCTATGTTTCATAAGATCAGGAAAGATTCCTTCGTCGATACATTGAATATGTATGCTAGACATGGCGCAATATGAATTACTATCGTACTTAATATCTTAACGGAAATCCCCCAAAGGTCTCCGGATGTTTTTATATTTATTGACTTAAATGCTTTTACAATACAGTCAGCGTTGACGTGTCTAAAACTAAAGGAAAAATGACACTTTTCAACACTTGTTTCAAGTAGAGCCAACGCACAATCAACAGATGAGTTTAGTGGCCGAGTAACAATATTAGGTATGCTAGAGAAAAAACGGTTAAATTCATTAGCAACTTTTTAATTATCAATCAAAATTGTATCATCTACTTTTAAAGCTATTGGTTTTTTTAGAGGTTTTGTTTTACCGGTTTCATTATTAATTATTTTCCAAGTAGCCTTTATTTTATTTGTTGAGTTCTCTATTTTCCTTTTTATTTGCAAAGATTTTGCCGAATGACATACCTTTTTAAAGACTTTAGAGTATTTTTTGAGGAAACTAATAAATGGTAGATCATGTAGCCTTATGTTTCTCTCTGCGTAGAGACTCCTACTCTTATAGATACCGGCTGTAGCCCAGTCTACAAACACAGAGCCAGATTTACCTTTACACGTTTGTAGTGGGAAAATATCGTCGTGTTTTGTATGTATTATGTTAGACAATATGTTATAAAGTTCGTTCGGATATTGATTTATTACGACTGAATATTTTGCTTAAAGCATTTTCCATAGCTGACTCAAAAAATAGCACGTAGTTTGCACGGGGGGGACGATAGACACAAACCACAATGTGTCGCTCCAGTTCAACACATGACAGTTCTATGACTTCTTCAATGGTGAGTTTCACAATATCTTTACGTTCCTTACATTTAAGAGAACTCTTTACAATAATTAAAGAACCACCTTGAGTGGTATTTTCGCTTGTATGCGCTAGCAATACAGTAATCTTTATAAAGAGGTAGTAACTTTTGATCCAATACAAAGTGTTCAGTGATGCTCATAACACTGATGTTCATATCGCTTAAAAATAATTCCATAATCCAACTCAGCCCATGGATGACAACGGATCTCACCTGAAGAAGGGCAGCAGCTTCCCTTCATAAATTATCTTCACCTCTACCGCAATCACCAATCTGCCTGCCAATCGTGGTGATTATGACAAAACCTGATGAAAATGATGTAATACTCATAAAAGTTCTTAAATTAGTCAAACAAGGATATATTTAAATAGTCGCAAGGTATGTAATGGATCGGAAACCTTGTTGTGAGTCAAACTAGCACTTCAGAATTTCATAGATACTTTTTTTCCTAACCTTTGTAAATTTAGTCTCAATTGAGTAAGCTTATTTGAATATTATTGAATTTGACTATTCTGGCTCGTAGCACGTTCGTAGCAAGTGCTACGAAACTTTGGGAGGCGCGTTGCACTCTTTTGTAATAATAATCAAATGGCTCGTAGCACTCATGTTTATATATAAATTAAGTATTATATCCGTAATCCAGTTCCCATGTTATTAGATGAAATTAATGTCCTTATAGTATATCCTTTTAAATCTTAATGTAGACCTGAACTAATAATAAAATTGCCCTGCAGTGGGACAGTATAGGTTAAAAAAAAAAGGTAGCACAAGCTCATCATTGGTAATAAGGTCTATAAATAAATAATTTCAAAAATATGAATTCGCTTCTATTCAAACTATACTATTAAGAAATAAAACACATTGCCCTTGTCTATATTCATATGCAGGTGTATTGAGTCCAAGTTTGTACATCTTGGAGCAATCTTGGAGTCTGGACTTGACCAGAGTGTACCTATATCCTATATATATATATATATATATATATATATATATGTGTATATATATATATATATAGGTCTTTAAGACAAGCGTGCTCCATCTTTGGCCTCATCTTATTTTTAAATGACCTAGTGGTATTTTAGCCAACCGTATACTTTGGCGCTTACTTTTGGGCTTAGAATGCACCTAACGAATGTTTTAAAGCATATATTAACACTAATCACAGCCAGGGACGTCAGTAAGGGCTGATGCGGCGGCTGATTCGCCCAAGGTTCACAAAAGGCGCAAATATGGTGGCCTCGATAGAGCTTACCTATTGAGCCTTTGAGGTCGAGACCTTGGTCCGAGTGAAGCCGGTGCCCTCCGGGTTTTCAAAAATCTTGCGAGACTTTTGATTGAGGCGACACGTGACCCAAAGGTTGGCTCTTATTTAGACTAGCGAATTAGCATAGCTATTCAGCGTGGCTATGCATCCAGTGTCTTGGGCGAGCTTCCGTCAGGTACTGGTCTGGAACAGTTAAGTTACCAATAGGCCGTTTGTAACGGGACAGGTAATCCGATTGCTTTCTTTGTATATAGTTTGATTGTACATATTCTGTTCAATGTTTCTACACTAAAATTATTAAAGAAAGTAAAGTTTTTATGTTTGGATGCAAGCGGACGCTTCCGGAACGGCTCGACCAATTTCAAAAATTATTTCACCATCATTTCATAATGGACTTTCAGGGTAGACTTAGGCATCTGTTTTATTTAAGTAACTCTATCTAAACTGATGTTTTTGTAGTTCAAGTCTTAGTGCTTACTCAAAACATATTTTGTATATTTTCTTATCTAAATTTATCATTATTATAATTTTATAACACGAAAATTCAATTCACAACCCGCGGCGGTCTTGAGCATGGAGATCTTGTCAATATTTGCGAATTGTTTCATATTAAATGCATCTAAGCTTAAGGAAAAGATGCGTGATCGAGTTCCGTCCTGGGTGGTTAAAATTTTGGGGTTTTATTGTTTTTATTTTAGGTTTAACAAGTTTATTCTCATAAAGACAAGAAAATGACACTTACATGAGAACAACGCCGGACAACGTGGTCAAGCTAGTCCTAACTATAAATATTCAGCGAGTAGGAATGTCATCACTAAAACTAATCGTTATGCGTAAATGCGTTATATTTCATTTCTTTAGTAGAGAGTGGCCTATAGTAAGTTTTGATTTATAGGCTTTGAATGAATATACCGTTTTTATTTCTGACAGTAGTACGGTTAACACTTTATGTTAAGTAAAGGTATTCGAAGATGTAAGTCTTGCAAATTCACCTCAGAATTCCGAGCACAAACATCTCAAATCCCAGCGCGTTTCCGCATGTCAAGCACAGCTGCGGATCCCTGAGCCTGGCTGTGAGATGACAGCTTATGGAAATTTAAAATAATAAGATTAAGATAATTTAAGAGTAGTAGAGCCCATTGTGAAAGGGCGTGTCCCGGGAAATACTACCACTATACCTATTTCAGAAAGAAAGAAAGAAAGAAAGAAAGAAAGAAAGAAAGAAAGAAAGAAAGAAAGAAAGAAAGAAAAATCGTTTATTTGAGGCATAGAAATGCATCAAATTGGCGTTCGACTCAGCAATATGCTGTGTTATAAACACTGGTCTTCCGTTGAAACCAGTTGAATGCGTCGAACGAGAACACCTTACATTAAAATAATACACACAAATAACACAATATATTACTAACGATTAACTAATAAGATAGATAATAGGTAAGTAACTATACAATAACTAAACAACGAGATTAAAAAGAAGCAAAATAAAGAAAACTAAAAGAATAAAAAATTAAAACTATTGTAACCTTTACATTTTCTAAAATGCAGAACTTAGTTTTTTTTTTTAATCGAGCACGTCACTCCTAACATGACTTTTCGATAACTCTCACGGTTTCAGATTTGGCCTCAGGGGCCCTGAAAAAAAACTCACTCGTCTACATTTGAATTTTTAGCTAATATCCTAACATCCGCAATAAAAAAAATACTGTCTAACAACAATGAAACTGTGCGATAGATGGTAATCTTGAAAATTATCTCATCATTATTTCCAAAGTGTTTACTTATGTCTCATTTTTCAAGGGTTCCGTATCCAAAGGATGCCTACGGGACCCTTTAAAAGCCTCTGCTGTCCGTTTGTCTGTCAGCTGGCTGTATCTCATGAAGCCTTATCGGTTGATAGTAGAAGAGTGTGTATTTCTATTGCCGCAATAACAAGAAACTTACTTAACATTAGTTATAATAAGATTTTAGAAACATGATTTTTTACATCATTTAGCTGCTTTTTTCGTCTCCATAGCAAATCGCAGAAACATTTTAAAATCAGCATTTTCCCGCGACTAATTGCCTTGAAGCAGTAAAACTTTCCAAGATGGCTGTTTACATGAGTGCTAACTAACTACTGCTATCGAAGGTATGAGAAATTACTTAGTAATTGATTGGTTATTACTAACGTACCACTAGGTATTACACTAGGTAGGCATCTTGGTATAGGTTTGGGTACATCTTATCTTAGGTCAATCGCACTACTGTTATTACATTCAATACATTAATTACTGCAGGAAACTTTTCTAGGTTAAATTTTTTAAACAATTTTACCGGCTTGGCATTTTATTTCATTTTTAATTTATTGACACACAAAACAGGTTTTCAGCTGTGTTGTTTCGTTTAATTAGCAAACCAAAACTACTAAATTAAAATAACCTCCTGATTATAATTTTCTAATAAGTTTTTCTGAATAAACGATTACTTTTTACTGAATTGATTATCCCTATACGATTATAATAAAAATATTTTGAATCAGACATGCCATTCGTTATAAGTGACAAACTACGTTTGTACTGGAAAGCGAAAATCAGCCGTACTCCGCGGCCTGTTGCTTGAAACACATTTATTACGAAAGTGGTATTTCATGGCATGTAAAAAATATACAATTCTTCTCAGAGAAAAAAATCCATGCACCGACCGTAAGGCAATTAGATTACAATAGTTTTCAAATTATCGTTTTTTTGCATATTTCATAAAAAAAAAGTCGTTAAAACCGGCAAAAAAACTTGGAACAATTCTAATTAAGCACTCTGTTGAATTCTTGTTACAAAGTATGTAATTAAAACTCAAGAATCCAATAGGTATTTCCAATAGAACGTTGCTGACTGACAGACACTGGAAACCGTTCAGATCTGTTTTTTTTAATAAATATAAATATTACAGGACATTAATTTCACACAGCGCCATCTAGCCTCAAACTAAGCATAGCTTGTAATGTGGGAACTAGGTTACGGATAGTTTTTTTTTTTGTAATAAAGGGTTACTGAGTAAGAGTGCACTTTTTAAAATTGGAATATTTTTTTTTTCATGCAAGTGGCAACTCTAAAATTTGACAGCTGTCATCTCTGTTTGTTCCGATTATTAAAAATGGAGCGCTTTTCGAAAGTACAACGCGTTATAATTGTGAAAACTCATTACAAAAATGGGCAAAGTTACGCTGAAACCGCTCGCAAACTTCGCCAAATTTTCAGCCGAGAAAGTGCACCTAATGTGCCAACCATTCGAAGAGTGGTCAAAAAATTTTTACAAACGTACTATATGATACAACACCCAAACACAGAACAAACATATATATTCATCAAACAAATGTTTGTCCTGGGTGGAAATCGAACCCACAACCTGCAGCGCAGAAGGCAGAGTTACATCCAACTGAGCTATGAGTATTGTTGCTTGTTGGCATTGGACAGGAACTGGATAATTTGTAATGGGATCTACGAAAATCAACGGATTGACGTTTTCCGCAGACCTCATCCTTTACTCTGGGTAAGAAAAGGAAGAGCCTACAGGCCAAGAGCTAACCCATCATTTATAAGTGAGAATGTCCTGAGCCTGCACAGGCGCTGGTGGCCGTACACCCCGTGGGGTTTAGGTACTTGCGCATTGAACTTTAAGGGGGTATTTTTTTAGGTTTTGGAGTAGAGCTCCTTGTGAAAGCATTCGTCCGGGGAAGTACTACCACCATACCTATTTCGGCGTCAAGCAGCATTCCCGTGTTCCTGTTTGAAGGTTATGGTTAACATTTATGCTTCAAGTTGACGTACGCAAAGCAGTACCGCGTAGGTCATGTTTTTTGTGCATGTGACCTACGAAATAAGACTTTGTTATAGACAAGAGATGCACTTAAAACCAGGTGGTTTGCTTGTTTGTTTCGTCTCCAGGTTGTATAAAAAAATGAATTTGCACCTCAAAGTATCGGTCTCGGCCTCTGAGAAGGTGTTACTTATTGTGCGCGGAGATGACATGCTTTTGTGGAATCGGGAAATTACTACTGCATTTTAGCGTTCCGTTCCCATAGGGTGCTAACGGAACCCTATTACTAAGCCTCCGGGTCCGTCCATCGGTGTGCCAGCGGGCTGTATCTCATGAACCGTAATTATAATAAATAAATAAATATTACCTACAGGACATATATTTTACACAGATTAGATAACGGATACTTAAATACTTTTGCAAATACATACGTACCTACTGTATGATACAACACCCAAACATGGAACAAACATCTATATTCATCACACAAATGTTTCTCCTGTCGGAATCGAACCCGCAGCCTACAGCGCAGAAGACAGAGTTACTACCAACTGAGCTATCAGACTTGTTATACAGCTATATTTTTAAAGAGTGTATTTCAATTGCCGTTAGTTGTAAGAGACAACAAATAATCAAAATAAAACATGAATGAAAATGTTATACAAGGAACTTTTAACTATACGAATCATTTTAAAATTAAAGCTCTATCATAATCAGTACTTACTGCCAAAAAAGTTAAAACTTGGTGTGATACTCCTGCCTTACCTTGATACAAAAAATATTACAAATCCACCAAGTAGAGACGGACCCACACGAATGCTCCAGCACGGAATGCAAAACATCAGCGTGTCTTGCATTTAAATGTTGGGTCGGAACCACCAGAGCGCGTGTCCAACTCCCACTTGGCCGGTATATTAAATAGTTATTTAGTTAGTTTAGCTTAGTTTTAGATGATAAATCGTAGATAAATTGTAGTTATATTAATGCAAACCTATTATTTAATTGTCGGTGTATAATGATTTCTTGTGACCGCATTGGATGTTTATTCTGTTATGTTTATAATAAACATGTTAATAATAAAAATACTGTATAGTACATCACTCAAACACAGTACAAACATCTATATTCATCACACAAATTGTTGTCCTAGGTGGGAATCGAACCCACTGCCTGCATTAGATGTTGATATATTAGCTTTCTCATTATAGAGATATCAACATCAACAGCCTTGAGGAGGGTTCGATTCTTTACCCGCTTGACACGGGAGATCAGAGGTGTCATACTCGTAATAATTATTTTATATAATAATTTAACCCGGACTAATTATGTTATTGAAATTCCCCTGTTGGTAAAATATCGAGTAGGTAATAAAGTAACTACATACTATTTACCGAGGTACACTACACTTTTCAATAATCTTAACTTAATTTAAAAAATAAATTATCGCAGAGGTTAGCTTAACCCAAAAACTAGTTCTCTTCCAGCAAACCTCAGAGGAGAGAGAAACAATAATTAATAGTAGGAAACGTGTACTACATGAATCAATATAAAATACGTATCATAGGAATAAAACCGCCTCTGTGGTCTAGTGGTTCAACCCACCGATTTTAGATCCCGGGTTCGATCCCCATGGGGAGTACAATATATTGTGCTTGGTTTGGTTGGTGGTAGGACTTTGTTGAAGTCCGCCTGGCTAGCTACCACCATCTTACCTAATTCTGTCGCCATAATAACAATTCTAAAATTGTTGTGTTCCGGCATACAGAGGTAAGCTAGCCAGTTCCTCAGTTTGTTGAGGAGACCTTCGGCCTTATCTTAACTTGTTACCGGGTGAGATGAAGGCCAAGCACATCCCCGTAGTACAATAAAAAAAGGTGATAGAATTATATATACTTACGCATATAATAAAACCATACATAATAAGTATATAATGTACTATTACAGTTACTAATCTACACATAGGTATAAACCAAATCTATACGGAGGTAGTGCTCTTTGACTCTGCACTTTGTTATCATAAATATTATGATAACTTCTAAACTTTTTATCATAATTTTACTTGTTAGTTATCGCTGAATCGTCCGCTGGTTACAGGCACATATGTGATATGCATTCCTTTCGTACTTATAAAAGTAAATCAAACCTTAATATCTCACCCTATGTTCTCAGTAAGCGATTTTTTGTACTTCCTACGAGATAAATGTTTTGATCCGTAAACCGAATATAATGAATTACTGCGTGTAGGAGATAAATGTACCCATTCCGATGGTTTGTTTGGTCATATTATGATTTGTTTATTAGGTACCTATAGGTATACATAATTAGCCAGATGGTTAAGTTAGGTTAGATTTTTTTATATTTATTATCACTATTTTATATATTTTATTATACCTACAAAATTATCGTACTAAAATTACATAAAGCGGGGTTTAATGCAGTTGTAAAAGAGCATTCATAAAAATGAATGTAACCTTGTAAATTATAATGAGCAAAATGTTCTGTTCGAGAAACCATTTGTTCTGTCATTTTCGGAAAACACACATTCTATGTTTCAAAGACCGAAATCCCGATTGTTTTAAAATTCAATTGTTATATATGTGTTTTGTAGTCTTTGTGATAGTGGTGGCCACTTCCTCAAAAGCAACATAGGTTAGTTTTGATTTTATAAGTAGGCTTTCATTAATAAACGGTCAGCTAATCTTAAGGTTTTGCGCTAAAATATATTTTGCTTAAGTAAGTAAGTTGCTTCAATAGAAAGTGCATTCTGTGTTTGGTACACATTAAACAACCAATAAAAAGTATCTTACCACTTTATCCAGGAGCCAGCTCGCCGGAAAGATCAACGGTATATAAGTGATCATGTAAATCATGGAGGTCCAGTACACCATAATACTGGAGATCCCGTAGTGCTTCACGACAGCGTCCTGAATAATGCTGTACTGCACCCATTGCATGCTGTTGGACGCCGAGTAAAGCACAAACACAAACAAAACCAACCAACGTATAGGGTACACGGTATACTCCGTCGGAACCTTGTTAGGGGTTTCTACCATCCCCTTTTCCGCCACCCCGTCCATAACACTTCCGCTTACTTCGATATTTTTCTCCGTCATAGTGTATTATTGTCGTTGTCGCTTATCCTAAATGCTTTCAAAGCTACGGTGTGTTCTTATCCTAAGTTATTGTCAATATTCCCGCGCGCGTTTGTGTGACTTCTGGCTCGCGTGCGGTCGGCGCGGCTGCCAGCGTGAGACTGTTTTCCATTTTCCTCTCGGCTCGGGACGGGTCAAATCTGAATGGACGGCATCCGGTGCACCCTCCGATTGCCGACACCAGCGAGTCTGTCTCGATGTGACTATTATCTGGTAAAGCTGAATGTCAACAGCGTAATGTCTATTGTTGCCAATGAAAAGATTACGGTTTAGTCATAGAACAGATTGCGTTCGTCACTCCGTGTAGTTAATAGGTAGGTCTCAACGCAGCCAGGTGTCTATTTCCGCTGATCTCACTGACCCTACATTCGATAAGCTCTGGAGTTTTTATTACTCAGTTTCTAGGTCTGTGAGAAATATAAATTTAGCCGAGATGGAACGGAGATCAAAAGATGCGATGCGAAAAATTACCATTTGTTGTATGCAAATGAGTGAATAATAGACCATCAGCTGTACGCAACCATCTTTTTTTATTGAAATACTAAAGGTTGTCTGGAAGGGATAGCTTCTAAGCGATGGGACAGCCCGTTTAATAATATAATAAAAATAAAAAAATATTAATTTCTTAAAAATTACCGTACAAAATAAATTTAATTGGATAGGTATAAAGTAAGTACAAATAAGGTTTATCCCTTCATCTTGCTTTTACCTAGCAGCTTACTTATGTAGCATGTAAGTACTGTTAGTGAACGGTCCGATAACTTTGATCATTTGTTCTAACTAAGTTAAACTTGTATTTAGACACAAAGGATCTCTGCTTAGGCTCTTGTTTACATGACAATTTTGTAGATATTACTTATTGATTATACAGGTATCCTAATATAGATATCTACCTAAAGTAATTATGTGTAAGCGGTTTAGTTGTGGTGTTAGTGTTATGTATTGTGTTTGTGTTTATTTTAATGTAAGTCTAGTATGGTATGCTAAGTGTGCCTATTGTGTGTGTGTGTTTATGTTGTGTGTGTAGTTAGATAATTATAATGTTATTAAAATTTGATGTTTAGTAGTGCCTCCGTTTCGTCATAGATTATGATCGAGTAGGTATTGTTTTAGTTTGTATTTGCATTCTGAATGTGTCGTTTTACTTATCTAGAGAGTTAGATTTATATTGTTACACAGGTATTTAGCCAGGAAGTCGAAATGTTTTTGAGCAAACGAAGTTTTTACTTTTGGTGCACTGTATATTTTGTGCTTACGTCTTTTGTTAGTTGTGTCTATTTCGGAAGCCATTTTGTGTTGTTTTAAAATGAATTGCTGTATAAATAGCTGTCTCACCGAAAGGACCTCGCATTCACTGTAGAGTTGTTTCCTTGGATACATATATGGTCGAGTGTGTGCTACCTTTAGTACTGCCCTCTGAGCCCTCTCAAGTGGAAGTAGGTGCGTCTTATACGTACGTATAATGATTTATTATATTGTGTTCTGAGAGTTAAGGTGTGTGTCACCGTACATAGTATTTTAATTCATGCATTTATTATATATATGTTAATTTACTGTGTTTGGGTGTTGTATGGTATGATAAGTATATCTTTAAAAAATAAAAGTATTTAAGTATTCTATCCGTAATCTAGTTCCCATATTACAAGCTTTTCGTGGTTATTTCCTCAGCACGTCTATCTTTACTTAGCTTTTTTTGCTACGCTAAAAACAGCTGGTGTATATTATAAGGAATCCTATCCTACGTCATGATATTTTCTCAACTACGCAGAACCAGTTTACCCTTGGCTTGAATAATAGTATTAAACAAACCGGTAGACTATTAGCCGGTTCATCCATTGCCCTGAAGCCTAAGCTCAATGTTAGGCAATGACAATTAGTTGCATAACTTGAAATCCAATACCAGTAAAATTCAAGTCGATTATCAGACGTCAAACCCAGTCAGAACCAGTCAGAAAAAAAAAGTAGAAAGTGACAGGTAAAGCCTAGTCTAGGTTTCAAATGTCAAAATGATCGTGACTTACATATCGATTTGATGTTGGTACTGTAATGTAACTAATGGATTTCAAATTATGCAATTAGGCTTCTTGTGCTAAAGATTAACGTAAATAGATGCCAAATTAGTTTGTAAGTAGGCATATATGACGACGTGTTAATGTCTAGAACTTGGTGTTATTGTGATAAGGACTCGACAGTATAGGTACTAACAGTATCGAAACTATGAGTAATAGCACATTGTCTTGAAAGACAAGTGCTAATAAGCAATAGCTAACACAAGGCACACACACTGATAATATGTCGTTGTTTACATTCAAGAATTTATCTCTAAATAATTCAATTGATAACGAAATACGAGCTGGACGGAGAATTTATGCATATCCATTACGTTTCCATATATATTTTTCGTACGGCGGTCAAGTGCTAGGCTTTCATCTCACCTGATTTTAAAGTTATGATAAGGCCGAAGGTGGAAGCGCACTTCACTCGGAATCCTCAACAACTGAGGAACTGGCTATCTTACCTCTAAATGCGGTAACACAACAATTTTAGAATTGTTGTTATGGCGACAGCATTAGGTAAGATGGTGGTAGCTAGCCAGGCGGACTATAACAAAGACCTACCACCAACCAAACCAAGCAATTGTACTCCCCTGGGGATCAAACTCGGGACCTCTGGATCTGACACCGGTAGGCGAACCACTAGACCACAGAAGCGGTAAAAAATGTACAAACCTCTTAGTTATAATAATTTATATGGCCAATTGATTGAGTTTCCTATATTTACAAAAAGGTATGGGTAATATGTACTGTGTGTGCGGTCCCGATGGGCGACCAATAAAATTCAAGCTGCCAGCGTCCGAACCGAACAGCTTCAAAAAGTGAGTTAATAGGCATCTTTGCCCAGGCAAGTCACGTGATCAAGATCTGACCAATCGTAAACTAGTAGCACGCCCCAAACTGAGATCTCGTGATGAGTTTATGTTAGGTATTTAACCACGTATTTCTTAAAGAGAGTTAGATAGATAGACAACTCTTTATTGTTGACCAACTAAAAAATATATAACACAATATATATTAAAAAACTAAATCTAAACGACAACGGTAAAACAATGGTCGTTGGATCCTGTCATCATCCGCTGTATGGACATTGAAGATTTCTTTCAATTTACTTTCAAGGATGTTATTAAATAGTAACTTAATATAACGTACTAAATCCTTAAAAGCCATCATTCTTGACATCATCACCATCATCAACAGCATCCTTGAAACTCCTACGATAAATGTGTGCCTTTAATTACAATTTACTCAAAGTATGTACCCTTTTTCTCAATCTCTCTTTATTCTACAGTGTTCGCAAACATGCCAAATACATAAATATATGCAGTGCCGGATTTCCCAACTTAGCTACGAGATCTTTATTAAAGATCGCTTCGCTCACTCGGTCAATAGATAAGCGAACATGGTGTTCTTCGCCAAGTATTTTTCCGCACACCACACACCGCACACCACCGCACACGCACACCAAGTTCTTAGATAAATAACGAGTAACACGCAATAACATTTTTGATGAGCAACAAAAATCTTATAACTAGGTAGTATTATAACAAGCCGTAAATCGTTTTGTGCCCTCCGCAGTCATGAATGACGTATTGAAATTGTACAAAACCTGTAACAATTACTTATGCAAATTACATGTAGTTGTATGATTGTATGTCTGTTGACTTGACAAGTTACCGTATTCAACATTACCTCATTACTTGGTACCTTGTCACAGGCTCTTCCGGCACCATCAAGCGAGATTGCAGTCAAACGCAAACCTTTATTTTGCTTTACAAAGGTTTGCGATTGACTGCAATCAATCTCTTTGACTAATTTAGCGGGTGCAATAGGCTGCAAATTGACTGCAGTCAAACGCAAACCTTTATTTTGCTATTTAGCGGGTGCAATAGGTAGCACACCGAGTATTTCAGTGATTCAGGTTGTTTTAATTTGAAACTAGCTTCCGCTTGCGACGGACATTAGCTTACTTTTCATTTAAAACCTACTATCGTTTCTATCTGTTACTAGCATCGCCTGACAAAATATGCCACTATATTTGCAGTACTTATGTAAGTAAGGCGTGCAATATCCTTTGTTTTTTTGATTGAATCTATTTCTAAATATATATAACTCAAAGGTGACTGACTGACTGACATAGTGATATATCAACGCACAGCCCAAACCACTGGACGGATCGGGCTGAAATTTGGCAAGCAGGTAGATGTTATGACGTAGGCATCCGCTAAGAAAGGATTTTGATTAATTCTACCCCCAAAGGGATAAAATAGGGGATGACGGTTTGTATGAAACTTTGTCAATTTTGAACCGATCGGGCTGAGACCTTGCATGCATAAAGCTACTATGACGTAGGCATCCCCTAAGAAAGGATTTTGAGATTTTCGGTTAGACTTTTTTTAAAATTGCTAAAGAACATCTGAACGTTAATGGAGAAGTTGAAGAATGTACTGTCGTTTTTAAGTTTTGTAGGCCCTAATTTTTAACACACGCTAAACAAAAGTAAAGCCGTAAAAATTACACCTAATTAATAATAATACTTCTTAACGCGAGCGAAGCCGCGAGCAAAATAAAATGCACATAAGCAATAGGAAAATCTCTTGGCAATCCGCTCGCCAATTGTGCCTTATTTTTAAGTTTTGTGAAATAAAGAGTTATTTAAATAAGTAAGCGAGAAACATAACCCTTAATTTGTTTGTGGGGCAATTATACTAAATGCAAGCTGTTTCTACGTAACTAAATGCAACAAATAACCCTTTAGATAGAGTAAAGCACTTGTCAGCTGCAAGAAGTCGTGTGCAGTCTCACTCAGGTTACCGCACCAAACTTGTTTATAAACATCTTGGCTACTCACAACCTGCTCTGTTCCAAAGTAAACAAGCTACATTTTTAACCGCCTGGTCTAGTGGTTCACCCGCCGTAGTAAGTTCCAGAGATCCGGGGTTCGATCCCCAGGGGAATACAATATTGTACTTGGTTGGTGGTAGGAATTTGTTCAAGTCCGCCTGGCTAGCTACCACCTTACCTTACCTAAGTCTGTCGTATAGATAGCCGGGTCCTTAGACTATTTGATGATTATTGCGGGAAGTGTGCTATGGGTGGAGGGGGGATAAGCTTAACTTTCCCACTTCGTCAGGAAGAGGGTAATGTTTCTCAAGAGTATGTATATATTGTAACGCTCTGTAGCGATTTGGTTCCTCATTATTTTTTTTCACAGACATTCATTTCACACAGCGCCATCTAGTCCCAAACTAAGCGTAGTTTGTAATATTGGAACTAGATAAGGTACGGATATAAATAAATAGATATACACAAATGTTGTGTTCAGGTTGGGAATCGAACCCACAACCTACAGCCTCAATCTACTACCAACTCAGCTGTGAGGTTTGTCGATAGTTGAAAGGTGATACATGCTAATTTTACATATATACAGACGGTGATACCTTTAATGCCGTGCTCTCGTTTCACCCATGAAGTCTACATTTGCAGTCTGGTTTTAGTTATTCAATTTTGAACTTGTTTCGATATTAATTACGGTAACTACACCACGGGGATAAAGTCTCACGTCACTGGTGGTATATTGAACCCTGAGCGTAACGAAGGAGTTCCAGCTGCCCACGAAGACAAGCTTTATCCCAGAGGAGTATACTCTACTTTGGCACATCTTGCGAAAGAATAGAAAGTGCCGGGGTTCCATAAACTGAGTGGGTAATAATGATATAAATACCATTTTGTAACAGTTAATATTAATCAAGAGTGAATATTGTTGTCACAAAACGACGGATTGCAGCACAGCCTTGACTCCTTTTGTTGTTCTTATTTGAATAAAGTCGTCATCAGCTTTTTTGTATCTGTGTTTTTTTTCCGGTAGTAGATTATTAACAATCTTTATCGCGTCTGTTTTAATAAACTCTGGAGTAGAATCATAAGCGCTCGACGCCATTTTTTGTTAACACGAATAGTATTTATTAATACTCAGATCTGTTAAAATCACACACAGCACCAAACACTGTCATTTGTTTCACATTATTTGCAATGTCGCGCCTTTATCCTTTTTTTGTGTTTTGAAAGTGAGCAAGTCATGAGCATGGCGAGCCCTATTTTTTTAATTGTTCGGCGGGGAAGCGCTTGGAATACAACATGTTTTTTAGAATTGATATTAAGGTGACAGAATTAGATAATGGTGGTAGCTAGCCAGGCGGACTTAACAAAATCCTACCACTGACCAAACTAAGCACAATATTGTACTCCCCTGGGTCTCGAACCCGGGATCTGACACCGGAAGGCGAACCACAACACCACAGAGGCGGTTAAAGCGCTCGATTTTCGAACAACCCTCTTTTGCAATGCCAGTTTTCCACGAGCTTCCATATGAATTTGACGTTCCTTATTCAAATCCATTTACTCCTTAAGGAGTTTCATACAGCTTCCATCATAAAGCATTAACATCCAACCTCAATTGGGTGATAACGCTTTGCTTTACGTTGACATTGCATGTACTCGGACATTGTCGAGCAGGTGGTGTGAAAACTTTCGGCAAGTATCAATAACATGTCAGAAATACAAAATCTGCACACAACTGAAGTTAAATGCATCAATAATCTTTTTTATTATTGTACGACAGGGTAGTGCTTGGCATTCATCTCATCTGCTTACAAGTTGAGATAAAGCCGAAGTTGGAGGCGCACTTCACCCGGAATTCTCAACTAACTGAGGAACTGGCTATCTTACCTCTAAATGCCGGAACACAAACATTTTTTGTTATGGCGACAGAATTAGGTAAGACGGTGGTAGCTAGCCAGGCGGACTTAAACAAAGTCCTACCACCAACCTAACATAACTGGACTTATAGTAATATACTCAGCGCCATCTAACCCCAAACTGTCTTTTGATAGTTACTTTTTTTTTTATATATATGTACTTATTACCTTATATTACCTACCTTTGGTACATTTTCGTAACAGAGATTTCGTAACCAGCTATGAAAATGGAATGTTTGTGTCCCAGGCGGGAATCATATACTTACTCTTTCACAAATCTGACTAACGAATCATTTAAAATCAAGGGTATTTCAAGAGTTAATTAAAGCCTTTATCCCCAGCAGGTCGTTAGTTACAACCTGCCAAGTGTTCCTCTCGGTGTCATCTTGGCTTGGACCACAAGCGCTCGGTTTCCTAGCCCAAAATTGTTATGAATAATTAGGAAATCAAAATGCAATGTTTGTGACGGCATATCTCGGCACGGGCTATCCGATATTAATGAAATTTAAACTCAAACAGATACCATAAATAGAAATTGATTGTTGTTCGCGATTTCTAAGCATAGCTTGTAATATGGGAACTAGATTACGGACATAAAACTTGAAAACTTTTTGTAAATACATACACAGTACGGCCGTTGTAATACGGTCGAAACTATCGGGAATATAAAAAGGTATGCGATGAAGACCCGTTTTTGTTATTAATTATGTATTAATTAATAACGGGTGTTGTATTTTTGTAATACGTATGTATTTACAAAAATACAACACCCAAACACAGAACAAACATTTACGAGTATATGTATCACACAAATGTTTGTCCTGGCTGGAAATCGAACCCCCAGCCTACAACGCACTCTGCCTAGTTACTACCAACTGAGCTATGAGGCTTGTTAAAATATATGTAGTCTATATATATATATAGTCTTTAAGATTATTGGGCTAAAAAAAAAACTATATTTCGACCACATATTTCGATTGGTTTTTCCGATCAACTTTGAAATTTTGAATTTTCTGAGATAACACTTACATTTACAAATCGGTAAATGTTTTTTTTTAACTCGAGTAGTTCGTAAGAAATAGGGTTGTTAAGTGAGACAATAAGATGCTTGGGGTGTCATTTGAAGGAGTATCGACTGCACATTTCAAAAAAGTTGTGTTAATTAAGTACTATTTGGGTGGTTTTTGTAACATGGGGGGCGGTAAAACGCTTGGTATGTCTTCTAGGATAAAATTATGAAGGGGTTGACTTTACTTTTTGTTCATTTATTTACTGAAACCATCCCTGTATTGACTTATGGGCTAAGGTAGAAGTATTTTGAAATGTCATATATGGCAGGGCATAAACACATGAAAGGGATAAAATGTGAAATGGGAGTGGGAAAATAACATCACTATTTGTATATTTATTTACTGTATCTTCTATTTCTGACGAAGGGAGCTTTGAGATTTGATAGCATTGATAATTTCGCTAGGCTTGGTGAAGGTCACAGATACCCCACAAGAAACGAACAGATATTGAGCGCGGTTCCACATCATCTTACAAGGACATAAAAACTGATTCACGTGATGGGACCGAAAATATACAATTGTCTCCCCGCGACCGTTACCAAAGTGTCCTCACAAAAATCATTTAAGTATAGGCTCAAGAACTGCCTAATGGATAAAACTTATTATAGGGTAGACGAATTGTACAAGTATAAGGACATATTTTCATGTAAAATTCATTATGTATAATATAATTTTATTTGATAATGTTTACCTGTAGCTATTATTTTGTTATTAATAAATCAGTATGGCTGTAGTAGCCATACGATTTTTAAATGTCATATGACAGGGTTTAGACAGCAGATTTCAATGTAAGTATTTTTTTTTGTCTTTAATATTGGTGGTTTTTAAGATGAATGGTTCTGGTTTTGCTTGACAGAAAGGGTATTTGGCTTTTTTTACATTAAAAATGCTCTATTTATAGATTTTTATCTCAATAAGATGGCTAAGCCAAGGTTGTCTATAAGATCCAAACAATACTTTTGAGATTTCTGCATTGCAGAAATCTTTCTTAGGTTTTAAAACGCACATCAACAGCCATTATATGGTATGTCATATGTATGTCCTCTACAATGTAGAATAAAATTACTGCGAAACTATCAGGTTTGGCCACTATACTACCACGCTTTGCAGACAGATTGGTGTTGATAGTTAAAGTGATCCTCGAACACGCAGGTGAATAAATAGAGAAAAGTGTATGTATGTAAGGAGTAAAGATAACTTCCTTATTGCGAGATAATCTCCGTGGTTAAATACCTAACACATCATGAGACATCACGATATCTCAGTTCGTTACAATATGCGAGGCAAGTAAGACGCGTCTTTTACGGCTCTAATGATCTCGGCAATTTGATAACACTTATCAAACTGCCGAGATCATTAGACCGATTTAATTCTACGACTGGATAACGCTTGGCCAGCATCTCACGTGATTTCAGGTTATGATGAGGCCGAAGATGGAAGCGCACTTAAGCCGGAACCCTCAACAGACTGAGGAACTGGCTATATTACCTCTAAATGCCGAAACAGAACATTTTTTTTTAATAAATCCCGAAACAGAACAAATAAACATTGTTATTGAGCGACGGACTTAGGTAAGATGGTGGTAGCTAGCCAGGCAGACTTGAAACAAGTCCTACCATCAACCAAACCAAGCACAAGTATGACCCTTGGGATCAAGCACGGGACCTCTGGGTCTGATACCTGTGGTAGTCGGAGATATTGTTTGTGGTAGCGGACTAGAAACTAGTTCTACCACCAACCAATAACCAAGAACAAGTCTGAATTCCTCTGAGGATTGAACCCGGGACCTCTGGCTCTGGGTCTGATGAGTGGCAAACCACTGGACCACAGAAGCGGCTAAAGGTGGTGCTACAGATTCCGGTGGCATGTGGTCCAGTCTCACCATCCCTTGTTTAAATAGCGGTGCGAGACGCGTGCCTCTAACGATCTCGGCAATTTGCTGACGCCGCGCCGCTTTCAGGGAGTTTTAATTACTTGTCGCTGCGTATATATCGATATTTATCGGCTTGTGTTTACACCAACACGGTGACAGAAAATTACTTGTCACCCATTGTTTATTATACATGAGAAGTACCTCTTTCAAGTGGCTGTCGTAACAGCAATATCTTGTACCTAACGTTCTGTTATGCCTTCTGCGCTGTAGGTCGTGGGTTTTTTTTTGTTTGTTCTATGTTAGGGTGTTGTCTTGTATCATAAGTAGGTATATTTACCAAAAAAAATATGTATACATGTATTCTATCCGCGATCTAGTTCCCACATTACAAGCTTTGCTTAGTTTAGGGCTGGATGGCGCTTGTGATTTTTTTGTTTTATTTAAACCCGGCAATACTTATTTTAATAACTTGTTCAGAGCTTTACTGTGAAATTCAACGTACAACTTAACAAACTTTGGCATCCATATCGAGTGCTATATACTCGTACCTGCTAAGGTTCGGCGGTAGTTCACACCGAGACAGTTTTTAAGTTTGTATACAAAGCTCAGATCCGATCTTGTATGGAGTACTGCTCACATCTCTGGGATGGCTCAGACAAGTATCAGCTTGAAGCCCTGGTCTTGATTGAGGCCAATTTTTAGAGCCTAGAACACTGACGGTGGTTTGTCTATATTCTATAAATTCCACATAGGCGAGTGTGAGCACCATATCTTTGACCTAATCCCTCCATCCAAAGTCAAAGTCAAAGTCAAATGATTTATTCAGTAAGATTCCGCCTGTTCGGAATCGCGACTAGCACACAAGGAGAAAGGTAAGAACCTCGGGCTAATATTTTTTATCCATTACAATATTTTAAAATTATTTAATACTGATTACAATTTATTCACTGGAGCAAATTATTTTTTTTAATGCCATGCTTTCTTATCTTCTAGGTAATTTGAAATTTTATAATAAGCTTTCCTGGATAGCTTTTGTTTTACAACATTTTTGAATTTGTTATTTGACAAGCTTAGCATATCACTTGGTAATTTATTATAAAAGCGTCTATATGTTTTGCCCTATGAACGATTTATTAACTTTATGGAGCCTAGTTGTGGGAACAGCAAGATTACTCTTATTTCTAATATTATAATTATTTTTATCACAGTTTTTATCAAATAAGCTTATATTGTTACGCGCGTACATAATATTTTCATAAATATACTGGCAGGGCATAGTCAATATATTTATTTCTTTAAACTTGTCTCTTAATAAATCTCTGGGTTTTGTAAACAGCGCGAACAGCCCTCTTCTGCAATACGAATATGGTGTCTATATCTGAAGCACTTCCCCACAATATTATGTCATATGACATAATACTGTGAAAGTAACTGAAGTAAATTAGTCTTGCTGTAGCAACGTCTGTGAGAAGACGTATCTTCTTTACAGCATATGCTGCAGAACTAAGTCTCTTCGCCAGTTTATCTATTTGAAGCCCATTAGCTACCCATTTAAGTTTATTATCGAGGGTTAATCCCAAAAATACAGTGGTATTGACTAATTCTATGTTTTCATCTTTAACTTTTACATTAGCTTCAACTGCAGTTACATTTGGTAAAATAAATCGAAAACATTTGGTCTCTTTCTAATTGAGTACTAAGTTATTTACACTAAACCAGTTCATAATTTTTAAGATTGCATTGTTTACGTTGTCAAAGTTAGTCATTTGTCGCTTCAATCTAAATAGAAGTGACGTATCATCTGCAAACAGTACAATCTCATGGTCATCCTTAACTATTTGGGGCAGATCATAAATATATACTAAGAATAAGAAAGGCCCCAATATGAAACCCTACACACACATGGTTACCAAAGATCCTGTCGAACGCTGGCCGTTCACGTCACGTCTTACGTATGCAATCACATATGTAAGACGGACGTGAGTAAGTCTAGTGCAACACCCTTGATACCATAGTGGCTAATTTCATAATCAGTGTTTCATGGTGCACGCAGTCAAAAGCCTTTGACAAATCACAAAAGACTCCCAACGCATCATGTGATTTCTCCCGGGCTTCGAAAATATGTGATACTAAACTAATATCGGCATCAGCAGTTGAGCGACCTCTTGTATATCCAAATTGTTTATCATGAAATAGGGCGTTAACATTAAAATGACTTTGTAACTGTGTAAAAATAATCTTCTCAAATATTTTACTAAATGTCGGTAGTACTGAGTTATTTTACTATATTTCACTAAATTTGGGAATACGCCGCAGTCGATGCATTCGTTGAAAATAAAAGCTAATTCAAGCGCTATAACACCTATTATTGGTTTTACAATGCTTACAGAGATGCCCCAGAGGTAATAACGCTTTAATAATATCGTTATTGTTAGCATATTTGAAATAAAATGGTTTATTACATGATGGTACATTGTTTTTCAGTATTGCCTCTACCATAATAATGATTTTGTGGTAGAAATAGGTATTTCAGTAAAAAACGTTTCAAAAGCTGTCGCAACATCAATATTTCGGGATATATTAAGATTTCCTTTTTTTTAATTAAATTCGTAAGTTTCCCTTTTCCCTTTTCCAGCCTCACTATTAATAATTTTCCAAGTAGCTTTAATTTAATCTTTACTATTTACAATCTTTTTTCTCAAGTATTGGGATTTAGCGGCCACACAAACTTTCTTAAAGATTTTAGAATATTTTTTAACTTTATCATTAAACTCTTCACTAAAGTTGTACTGTTTTTCACCATAAAGTTCATAAAATTTTCTTCGACTTTTATGTATTCCCGCTGTTGCCCGCTCACTAAATGTTGCATTATCAGAGACTGTGGTCGTTTTGGATGTATATATTGAGTTAAATATGTTGCTAAAGTAATTTTTCTTTTCATATTAGTTTTACATTGTGTTTCGATTTGAATAATTTCTCCTAGATGGTCAGATTTTATTTTACTTATTACACACTTCCATACAATGTTGGCATCTGTAAATATATTATCTATGCATTTAGGGGAGGTTTCAGTTATTCTAGTAGGCTCCATAAACATAGGTTTTAGATTAAAGGAGTTAAACAAGTTAGTATTTTTTTTGCTACATTCGTCTTTCATCAATAGATCAATATTAAAATCTCCACAAGCTATCAGTTGTTTTTTTGATTCCGACAATTTAAACAATATTTCTTCCAAAAAATTTTAAAAAATTGAATACTTGGCACAAGGTGGGCTATAATAATGAATTGCTCCAGCTCTACACAAGCTATTTCAATTTCCTTTTCAACTGAATGACTAACAATGCCAGTTCGATCTTTGAATTTTATTTGTTTGTTTAACAATATTATTGAGCCACCTCGGATGTGATACACTCAGCAGAAAGAACTGCCAATCTGGTTATTACTGAAATTAAACATGAGCTCATGTTGTTTTAGCCAATGTTCAGTTATGCAAATGATGTCAATATGATCAGAGTTGATTAATAATTCTAGTTCAAGCACCTTATTTTTTAAGCCTTCAATGTTCTGACTAATCAATTTCATAAAATGTTTGGGTTTGCGGCATATTTTCTTAGTATTATTACTAGTATATTATTACACTTATTTGACTTATTTGATCTAGGCAAGTTATTTATACACATTTTTGACTTGCTTACTACGTTATGTTTACTTGACATATTTGGTGGCTCATTTATGCTTGAGACTTCCTCTATTGTCTTATGAACTAATTTAAATTACTAGGAATATCTTCCAATATATTAATATCTAGTCTGTGCTCAATAAAAGCAGTCTGATTAGCCAAATTCTTGGCTGTTATACTAAAAAAATAAGATAGCGACACAGCTACCTGTCGTTAAAAATTAGGTAGGTAGTAACTACCTCCGGTCAAATAAACATTATTACTAACACAATTGTTAGAGTCAATCAAATGGATTAAATTATTATTGTATACGGTGTAATTACAGGCACGTGAGGCTTAACACCTTTATACCTGAAGTTGACGGGCGCAATGCAGTGCTGTGTAGGCTGTGTTTTTGTGGATATAATCTACGCATAATAACAATAATAAAATTGTTGTGTTCCGACATATATAGGTAAAATAGCCAGTTCCTCAGTTTGTTGAGGATTTCGGGAGAAGTGCGCCTCTACCTTCGGCCTTATCTTTAGAGGTATCATAGTAGGGATTCCCGTACGACTCATAATCACTTTTGTCCGAAAATCACTTCCCGCACAGACATCTTGTAATCATCACTTGCCATAATGCTAGATTCTAATACATTTTGATTATTATAATACTCTTTTTCCTGAATGATCTTCGGCTATAATATAGCAATACATAATACTCACATCTCCGAATTTCAATGTTCCTAAACTCATATACCTTATTGATGATATAACATAATACATAGTATTCCGAACGATACAAATTATAAAAAACTAAATACTAATATGTAACATATTTGGTTGTATTACGAATTACAAGTATACTTAGGTGACAGATCTACATTTTCATAGTTTTTATTTGCGAGCTCATCAGGACTGTTTGATATACTAGCAATTGATTTCGTTCAAAATGAATGACAGAACCGAAACGGTGGGTCCGGAGCTAGAAGCTCACATAGAAGGTTCTGAGAGGAGCAAGCTCGTGAAACAAAGCGCAGCGAAGGGGGGAGGTGGCGAGCGAAGCGAGCCGCTGACCTCCGTAGCATAGCGTAGGTTGAGTGGGTGAAGTGATTCTCAGGGGCGACGAGCGAGCTTTCTGACGGGAGCTCGTCCCAGAAAACATTGCATGCTGCTGGCATGCTGCTTGCATGCTTCTTGCATGCTGCTTGCATGCTTCTTGCATGCTGCTTGCATTGATTGCATTTTAGAATAAATTATTTTTATACAACATGACTGTTATAAAACTAAACTATGGATAAAGTGTTTATCACTTTTGTATATTCGGGTTTATGTCAATTATCATAAAACACTTTCGGAATTTTGATTATTATAGAATTTTCAATACGTACAAGTGGTGTTAGGTAAAATGATATTCGTCAAAGTAGGTTTCGGAATTTTGATTATAATGGCAAAGGTTGATATGGATTACTAAATTCGGATCATAAATTTTATGAGAGATATGAGAGAACCATCATAGTACCTGAAATGGTTTAGCTTCATTTCTTCACTTAAAATTTTCACGTTGTACCGTTGTTTTTTTTTTAATAGGTTAGGTCTTAACCTTTGAGCTTGTATAGCGCTAGGCTAGAACAAGGATGAGGTCTACGATGGAGCTAGCTTTGTCAGAAGGAACACGGTAATCCGCTAAGCGTTTTCCTAAAAATCCGAAATTTATATTAAATTTCGGATTTTTAGGAAAAAGTCCTTCCAACTTCCTCTATAGCGTACTTGCTATTATTATATTACCTTGCTAAGCTTGCCATCAGCTCACCAAGCAAACATGTGACCTCCTCACATGTCCTTTACAAGACTCAGACATATATTTGCTTCACAGGGGAAGGTTCAGGAATTGCATATTCATGAACACGTTTAGTGTGCTAATGGGATAAGTAAATTTGAACAGTAGAGTGTAAGGGAGTGTGTAGTGAAGCAACTATTCACTGCTAGCGAAGTCCGGCTCTATACTTTTAAATTGAGGCTGAAAATTCACTACCTTGCTTATATTTAAATCTGACCCTGTCCAACTACCTATATTGATGTATAAATTTTTTTGACTATTTGATTTATTTTTTTATATTATTGTTGTAGGTATGTATTAATTATATATGTAACTAGTATTTGTTGTAATTTCTGTTTATATTTATACTTATTGTTGTGCACTACTTCTGATATTATTATTATTTTTTACTGTTTACATTTCTCCTTACAAGGTTGCCTGGAAGAAATCGCTTTCAGCGATAAAGCCGCCCATTGTACTTAGACGCTATTGTTACAAAATGTGTGTGTATTTATTTCTGTGTACAATAAAGTGTTCATTCATTCATTAATTCCGGCGCCTAGCGGATTACCGTGTTCCTTCTGACAAAGCTAGCTCCATCGTAGACCTCATCCTTGTCCTGGCCTAGCGCTATACAAGCTTAAAGGTGAAGACCTAACCTATTAAAAAAAAACAACCGCTCTCCAGGAGTGCCGTCAGAAGTGAAAATTTGAAGTTTGTCGATCTATGCCGAAGAGAACAGCTGAGATTGTTGGTACTTACGTACAATGCTCGGTATTGTTGTTTTTCAAATAAATGTATCTTTCTTTCAATGTGTTTAAAATCAAATGTGACAAAAATTGTTTCGGTAAGCCTAGCATTGTCGCGAGTTCAATAGCTTTTTTACATCTTAACAAATGCCCAAGGCACCTAAAGAAGTTTACACTTCAAAAATTAATCATCGTTCACTTAATGCGTCGGTTTCCTCGACGAGAGCCTAGCTCGCGTGTTGGGTACCAGTCCTGACTGTGCACTAGAAGAAAACTCGCGTGTGCGTCAATTTTTTATGGTTGATAAACTATCGTTTGACTACCATTCTCCGTGACCGACAGTTCATTATTGCCTTAAGAACAGTAAAAATGACACATTTGATTTAGTGATAACGATGGTTTTACTTTCGAATAACCACGTGACTTACCGACGGCTAAATATCATACATTTCTTACAGTCCGAAGACTGTTGAATGTTTGTATTGGTCCCGCCAATGCCAATAAATATGGCGGCTTTCATTCAGAACATAAAAGAACAGTGAAAGAAAAGTCGCCATTTTTATAATCCAAATGTTGAACTACACGAAAAACACAACTAGCTATAACAGGCCAGTTGTGTCTAATAAGTATAGTCGGTTCAAAAAAAGCAAAGCTGTGTTTAGCCTTTCTTTGAAGAAAATAGAACCAGCGAAGTTACTTCAAAAGCTTGTTACTACGAAGATTGAAACCGCAGAGGCACAAGACCCCAATTTATATTTGCAATCTGAACACAGACCCTTTTTGAAGCATTTACTAACCAGACAATAAATCTTGGGTTATTCAGGGGTAGGGAAATGAGCTCAGGAACCGAACCGAAGGTCAAACGGGTCCCTTAAACGTTGCACAATGTATTTTCTTATTGTGTGATAACAGACATTTTTGATTACTTTGAAAGGCTTTGCTTGGAATAATAGATAACTTTTACCATCATCATCATCACAGCCCCAAAAACTTCACTTCATGGGCTATCCCGAAATGATGAAATGGAGATATTTATCATAATCATACCGCTAGGCGGTGGGTTGGAGATTTTAGTATCAGATACTGAGGTAATACTGCACATACCCTGGTCTATTTTATTCCCTTTTTTTTTACTACACCTACAGAAAGCATTGAAGTCAATACATTACACAATACAATATTCTTTATTGAACACCAAAAGTAAATAAACTAGTAGTTCGCCCCGAACTGAGATCTCGTGATGTCTGGTTTGTGACCGAGATTATTTCTCAAATAAAACGTTACGTTAACAAACGATACAATTGTGTTTTTATTATATATATATATATATATATATATATATACCTTTCTTACCTTACTTAAAGCACTTTTTTCTCGAATTCTCTTTATTGACCTGAGTGTTCGAGGCTCTCTCTTGTTGCTAACCTATTGTGATATCCTTACTTACATGAAACAAAGGTTGAAGTCGTTTTGAAAATTGCTCTCAAAATTGTTGCCTTAGTTAGTAGTTGTAGTTTAAAAATCTATCCCTCCAGCCCACGAATGTCATAAAGTCAACCAAAAAGGCAGCAGCTTTTTTATTTGTGTTAACAAAACTGTGAGCACCAATCTGTCAGCTTAGCGTGGTGATAATGGCCTTATAAAGGAAGTTCTTTCCACATAGCGGTGGACAATAATGTACTGTTAATATGGAATATGCGCAGTCAAAACCCTTGCAAGACAACCCAAAAGCAATTCTCGGATTTGATCGACACCCTTCCCTATTGATTGAACTACAATAAATAAATAGACCAGTTTTAATGATATTTTCACTACTTACTATCTTACAAGACCTGATGATCATCCTTTACTCCCTTCATCTTAAAAAACACCGGGCAAAAATAAACATATTTTCAAATCTGCAGTCTCAACCCCTATTTCAAATGATATTTCATGTTTTAACACATTTTCAAGGCTTCAATCTTATTTACCCCTTTTGCAACCCTTAATAAAAATACAAGGGTGGTTTCAGCAAATCAAAACACGCCCCTTTGTTACGTAAACAACCCCTAATAAAAAGTTAAATATATATTTTATGAATGTGCAGCCGATACTTTTTCAAATCAAGACATCCCACAAGCCAAAAATCTCACCTAACACCTAACACCCCTATTTCTCAAAAACTACCCTAGAGTTCAAAAAATCCTCTTAGCGATTGTTCATCACAATCACACATTGTTCATGTTCAACATTTTGAATTGATCAGGTCAGCCATTCAAAAGATATGGGTGAAAATTTGTATTTCTTTTCACCCCAAAATCTCAAAAACTACCCCATTTATCAAAAATCCCCACGACAATCAAATTTTATTTACGTTATCTCTTTACAATTTTATTTTCATGAAAATCGGATAATCCGTTCGAGAGTTATGCCGTCACAAACATTGCCACATACATACATACAGTGCCAGATAACTGTGAGATCTCGTTCGCTTCGCTCACTCTATCAATTATGAACTAATTCATTTAGTAAATAATGGGCGTGAATAAAATGGGCATGTAATGAAGTCGTGTTTATTTAAGCGGAAACAACATCGCCGTTATGTAATCACCACGAAGTATATTATGTATTCATAGTTTTCGTAAACTAATCCTTATTAAACATTTTGCTTAGATTGGGGCTATATGATGTGGTGTTGAATTTTACACATTTATTTATTTACCACCATCGTCATCATCAAGCTAGGTAGTCGACTGCTAGACGTAATTACCTACTGCAAATATTTCTCTTTTAGCGGTACTTATACCAAACTTCAAACCACATCAAAGTCACCCATTGACATCAACACTGACGCCACCTACAGTGCAGATGGCAGAGCTACAACCAACTGAGCCATGAGGCTTGTTTACAGGCCGCACTCATCTCATCTCAGTAAAAAAAAGTATAGAAAAAAAATGTTGGTGCCGAATTACCAAGCACAACAACATGTTTATTGTAAGGCACCGCCTTCAAATTATATGAACTTACCCTAAGAGTTATTTGTAAGTTTTGAGTGGTGAAGTCGGTTTATTTTTTTTCCAAAAAGAGTTTATTGTTAGCTTTTTTTCGTTGTAAAACCTACGACACCACGACGTCTCCGACACACTATTTAAGAGTCGTGTGAGGGTGCAATAGTACGTTATTTTTTGTATGAAAATATATTTTCCAAATCGGTAAAGTAATAAGTAATAACGGAGTTCTGAGGTAATGCAGTAGTAGTCGTTAAAGAGTCATCGTTCATCAACACGCCTGCCAAGCGTGAGTATTATGAAAAAACCCTCCATTGCTTTCTTTAGCGTTGGGGGAGGCCCATGTCCTATACAGTTGACTTTTATGGGCTGTAATGATGATCATGATACATGTATACAGCATTTATAGCCAGAATGCGTCAAAATCAATTCCACTTACTACAACGTATCATCATTACTGCGATCAACAACATGCCAAGCGTGGTGATTATGGCAAAACCCTGATGATAATGGTGATGATACTGGAAGGTAAGAGGTTCAAAAGGTCACACGGTTCAAAGCAGAATACGCAATATCGTTTACTTGGATGACATATATTTCCAGTTATTTAGATATTAAAACCAAACTACTGAACCGATTTTGATAAAATTTCTATACACCCGAAATGAGAACCTCCTCCTTTTTTTGAAGTCGGATCTCCGTACAGAAAGATTTGCCCCATGCCACCCTATCAATGGCAAAATCATTAAGTATTTTTTTTCAATGTTATTATATAATACACATACACAATGTCAATCGAATGAAACTAAGGATTTTAATTTAATGAATTGCCCCATTTAACCCTTTAATAGTAAGATATTTATAATACGCATTTTTAAGCTATAATCGACACATTTACAAAATTTCAACTCGATCGGATCAAATGTAAGTACACCTCCATACAAAATGATTTTCCTCGTTTCACCCTTTTATAGGAAGAATCTCTCAATTTATTTTGAATAATTAGCATTTAGAAGTTACTAGAAGTACACGCACAAATTTTCAACTCAATAGGAATACAAATACAGATTTTGCAAACAAACCGTTTTGCCCCTTTCTACCCTTTTGGATTTTCAGTTTTTTTTTCTAAATACCCATTTGTAAGCTATAATCAACACACGTACAAAATTCCAACACGATCGAATCAAATATTAGGTCCTTACATATGAAATTGGCGTTTTGTCGTACTGGCCACTTTGATCTTAAATATCTCCCCCTTGGTTAGGAATTCCAAATTCAAATTTAAACAGCTATTTACTCATGCATTTGTGTTTCGAAAACCGTAATTCATTTGTTTTTTTCTCTTTTGCTTATTTTTTCTGCGTCACTCATTTCACAAAATGGAAAACTTAAAATATCGCATTATTTACGAGTACGAGATCCACCGTGGCACCAGTGCTGCAGAAACGGCTCGAAGGATTAATGATGTGTATGGTGGTGGTGTCGCAAAAGAAAACACGGTGCGTTTTTGGTTTCAACGCTTTCGTTCTGGAAATTTCGACCTGCAGAACAAGCCCCGTGGACGGCCGGAGACCAAGGTCGATAATGATGAACTGAAGGCTATTGTGGAAGCAGATCCATCGCAAACCACATCACAGTTAGCTGCAGGCTGCGGTGTTAGTGACAAAACCGTTTTAATCCACTTGAAGCAAATTGGGAAGGTGAAAAGCTTGAAAGGTGGGTACCTCATGAATTGAGTGAAGCAAACCGACAAACGCGCGTCGACTGCTGCGTTACATTACTCAACCGGCACAATAATGAAGGAATTTTAAATCGGATCATTACATGTGATGAAAAGTGGATCCTGTACGATAATCGTAAACGCTCATCGCAATGGCTGAACCCTGGTGAACCAGCAAAATCTTGCCCCAAGCGAAAATTGACTCAAAAAAGTTACTTGTAAGCGTTTGGTGGACTAGTGCCGGTGTCGTACACTATAGCTTTCTTAAATCTGGTCAGACGATTACGGCTGTTGTCTATTGTCAGCAACTGCAAACCATGATGGAAAAGCTCGCTGTTAAACAACCGAGACTTTTCAATCGCTCTACGCCACTGCTGCTTCAAGACAACGCTAGACCACACACGGCCCAACAGACGACTACCAAATTAGAGGAGCTTCAATTGGAATGTCTAAGACATCCACCGTACTCTCCGGACCTTGCTCCAACAGATTAATTTTTTTTTCGAAATTTGGATAACTTCTTGCAAGGAAAAAAAATCAATTCCGATGAGGCAGTCCCAACCGCTTTCAAAGATTTCATTGATTCCCGTCCGAATGGTTTTTTTAGTAAAGGGATCAATGAACTACCTATAAGATGGCAAAAGTGTATAGATAGCAATGGTACATACTTTGATTAATAAAATATATTTTAATATGAAAAAATTGCCTTTATGTTCCTCCCATACAAAACGCCAATTTCATATGTAAGGACCTAATATAAAGATATCTCCATACAAAAAGTTTTGCCCCTATTCACTCTTTTAGAGGAAGAATCTCCAAGTATTTTTTTTATAATTAGCATTTTTAACTAATTACCAATACACGTACTACATTTCAACTCAATCAGATCATAAATAAAGATTTTGCAAACAAACTATTTCACCCCCTTAGGGAAGGAATTTCCTAAAATCCGTTCTTAGTGAGCACCTACATGTCGCAATAAACACGCTGGCAAAATTTCAAGTCTGTAGGTCTTACAGTTTCGGCGCTAGCGTTATTATACCTACCTACCTACCTATCACGTCAGTGGTCAATCGATTTTATATAATAGAGAAGATACAATACATAACACCTTATGTTAGGGTCGTGTCTTCCACCAGTCGATGTCAGTCTTCTCAGAAGTCAGGCTTCGATGGGCATCTCGAATGGGAAAGCTATTTCTAACACACCAGTAAAATTAAACAAAAAATTGGGTAATTTTACGTTGAAGATGGGTTGTTAGATAATTTGGCTAGGGGTACGTTAGACAACCGTTGACGTTGTTGAAGAAGGCATGATGAGGTAATCTGTAATCCTGTCCGTGTGTAACGATGTGTCCTAACCATATTTGTAAAGGTCAAAGTCAAAGGTGTCCTTTCGTGGCCCGTGTGTTTCCATGGTAATGTAACGCTAGCAAATATTTGTCAATCTCAAATTAGGTAAATATCGCGAAATCTTTCTAATACACTAGTGACATTCCCGGGACTTTGTTCGCAGAGCTAGTTTTTTTTTTTTTGAGTCTTTTTTAGTACTGTTTTTTTAATTTTTTATTCCTTATTTTTATAAATCTATATACTACTTAAGGAAGGACAGACATTATACATTAATTAGTCCTTTACGTTTAACTTGACAAAATAGAGTTGCAGCCTGAAAACTCTTCAACTTTTTCAGCCTACAACTCTACTCTGTCTTACAAATATTTACATTTTCTTTAATTTTCTAACCTATAATATTATTTTATCTTATTCTATTTCATTTTCTTACTTTGTAGTAGGGGAGGGGAACACAAAAAAGGGGGGGAGTGACATACCTATTTCTTAACTACAACATTTTGATTTTCACCTCTATTTTCATACATTTTATATCTTAATCTAACAATTTATTATGATCTAAAGTTCATTATTGCTGATTGCATTTATATGTACAATATAATTGATCAGCAATGTTATCTATCCTTATTTCTATTTATCGCCTTAGTTGCTAATTTGATACAATATGCTAAAAATACAGATCTTAATTTTTTACTGCTAACATACTGACTTGCATTTTCTTTTCTAATATCAATGTCGTGTTCTTGTTCAGTTTCGTATCTCTCTTTCCCGAAAATAGGGCATTCGAACAGGAGGTGTTCGACTGTTTCTATTGAGTCCGCCTCGCATGGGCAGGACGGGCTATCCTTGCACTTAAACCGGTTTAAGTACTCTGAGAACCCGCCGTGCCCTGTCATAATCTGCGTTAAGACTCCAGTCGGGGTGAGGCTCCTAACTATTCTATATGCCCCTTTGGCATCTGGGAAGAAGATTTTGGTGACCGCAGCTCTATCGCTCGTTTTGTACCTCCGGTTCCACTCGTCAAGAGTTCCTTCGCGGATTTGTCGCTTGACGAATGAAACCGGGCAAGCGTCGTAGTGAGGTTTCACCTTGCTCTTCAGAGCAGCGTCCTTTGCCAGCCGATCCGCACGCTCATTGCCATCGAGTCCAGCGTGTGCTTTGATCCAGAATAAAGCCACGGTTTTATTCTGTTCGTTGCAAATTTTCAGGTTTTTGCGGATTTTTACCGACAGAAGGTGGGTAGAGTCGCGATTAGTTACTGATTGAAGAGAGGAATTAGAGTCGCTGTAGATTGCGTAACTAGTCTCTGCGTGTTTCCATACTTCCTCTGTCGCCTTACATATGGCCAGCAATTCTGCCTGGTAAACCGAGCAGTGTGACGAGAGCTTCAGTTTGAGGGTTTTGGTCTCGGCCCTATTTGTCCATATGGACAATGCGGCTCTGACTTTGCTCTCAATCTTACTACCGTCAGTGAACACCCGGACTGCGTAATCGCTGTGGGTGTCCACTTGCTCTTGATTTTCCAGGCATACGAATTCCTTGACCATATCGCCGCCTTCGAGCAAAAACCAACTATCTATGCCCAAAAATTTAAATCAAATTTTTGAGTAATCGCGTTTTCAAAGTTTGATGCCCCATTTAGGTTAGTAGTTTTTGAACAAGCTTCCTAATTATTTTATAGCGTATACTATACATATTTAGGTTCTAATATTGTATATTTCTTACATCAAATAATCATAATTTATGGCTTAGAAAAAAGATAATTATGTCAAACTCGCTTGTTAGTTGGTTTAACCACTAGATTACTCAATTGATAAAACTTGTCGAATTCATGGTTCTATGATTATTTCGTCTCCTTCCAGTGAAACCAAAGATTTCCAGTTATGAATATACCAACGAAGGCAGTGGTCAATGTATTAATGATTAAGTAATATCAAAAAACTATAAATGAAGTTGTTTTTTTCTTTAGATCATTGCATTAGGGTTCTTACAGTGTCAAACGCAACTACTACTCATTCTTATACTATTTTGACCTGATTTTTTTGTTTGTATGTTCCAAATAAAACACCATAACAAATTAAAGTATTTTTATATATTTTTTGCAATGAAAGTAATTTGTCTTCTTCAGATTTATCTGAAACCTTCACATCAGGTGCACGATCAACGACATCACCATCTGCTTTTAAATCGCGGAACCAAGCATGATATTCCTCAGGTATCACTCCTTTCGTGCAAAGTTGGATAAGATCTGCTTTTTTTGCTCCTGAGATGGGTAGCGGTGCTGTGCATAACTGTTCCAGTTCCGCAGGAAAATAAGGACCAGTAACGGGAACTGGAAGCAGATCTTCGATAACCACCAGCTTCTTCGCTCTTTGCCGTGTACCATAGCAGTGGTGGTGTTGGTCACTGTTGGCTTGTATCCCTAATAATTGTCCTTGCTGCATTTCGAGCTTTATGGCAAAAAAGGTGTCTGACATGTCGTAATTGTATATTTTGTATTCGTTCTTCACGTACCTCATTCTTTTGATTTTCAACCACTTGACACGTCCTGGTTCATTCGTTTTAGTCTTATGTAGCATTAGGCATCTAGCAAGATGCTTTAAGTCTTTGAAGTCATTGTACTTCATTTCTTTGACATTGTAGGGGTTTTTAGTTTTATTTTTCTTTTTGAGTGTCGACCGAGCACGTCGAAAAATGTTTAGCCACTCAGAAAGGGAGTACACACTAGTGTATTTTTTGGCCGTCTCTATGCATGCACAGTAGTGCATGGAATCTACTTCCATGTACGAATGACCCGACTCCAGAAGCTTATGCTCGATTACATTTATGTGGTCAATAGCTTGCAATAGCAATAGCTTTCGGACGTAATACAACAAACCCACATCACCACTAGGAATTTTTAATATCGCCTGCAAATCAAAAGAGGCTGACATAAAGCTCTTATCTCTTTCTGCGCGCTCTTTATCTCTCTGTTTTTCACTATTGCATCTTTCTTTTCTATCAGTATGTTCTTGGAACTCTTGTTGCATTGCAGCCTTTTCTTCTACACTCCCGCGATGGTATCTTGTGCATATCAGACATTGGTCTTTTTAGGAAAAATATTAAATTATACTCAGTGCAAAATATATTCCGGTATGTTCCCTCTGACACAGGTATCTTTTTTTCATTTTTGCAGTTTTCTGTATACAGTTTGTACAGTTGACTGATTGATAATTTACAATCAAGATATTTACGATCAATATCTTTACGGACATAATGGCTCTCCATGGTGGGAAATGACTCGATGTGGCTTCGTATTACTTGAAGTTGTTCAGGAGTTGTTTTATTTGGTGGCTCCCCACGTCCTCGTGGATCAGTGCTTTCGGAGAAAAATCCTGTTGGGTCTTTTTTTTGGACTGCTAGTGTAATAACACTTGGTGATATACACAATGTTCTGCAAAAAAAGTTTTGAGAAACTTGAAGTTTTTTGTTTTCAATCTCGAAGAAGTAATGCTTCGTATTCGACCTCTGCGTATTTCTTTTTCGGATCAGAAGGGTCGATTTAATAGGTTTTACATCTATCAACCTTAAAATAAAGTTTTTTCTTTCAGCGTAAGTTTGAGCCCAGTATTTTCTGCAATATCTTTCTCGTACTTCTTCATTAAACACTTCAGTACACTTATACTTGCAGTTTGAGCAATCTACGTGCTTTGGTACCTTGGCATGTCTGATTTTGCAGTTACATACGGAAGACCATCTGTTCGCCTTTTTCGTGCAATGTTTCTTTTCCAGAAGCCAGGGTCTGGTATGCGCCAACGACTTCGAGGTTTGATGTTTTTCCAAGCTCGTTTAAATATTTCCGATACTGCTTCTGCTGCCGTCTCATGTGGTATACTCTCTATAGTATTCCAAGTATTATCATATATTTCCATCAAAACTATGGTAGCAATGGTAGAACCTTCACTTATATCATTGTCAATGCAGTTATCATAAACTCCGTCTGGGGCTCTATCAAGTCTCTCAGTTGGTGTCATATCAAACATAGCGTTTATTGGTTCTACTAGGTCTTCCAAAGTAATTAAATCCTCTAGGTATTTCGTATTATCTAGAGTGCGTGCTAATAAGCTAATTGACACTAAAACAAAAAACGATTTTATCAAGTTAGTATCATTGTTTCAACTTTTTTATCTAATAATATTTAAATAAAAAGCAATAGTTGGTTTTGAATCTAGAGTGAGTCTTTAAAAGCAAGTTTTAACAAAGGTTAAAAACGACGTCATAAATTAAGTTCTTTTTAATTTTCAAAATTACTATAGATTGACCACAGATAAAATTGTTAGCCAGATTTATTATTTTCTACCGAAAGAGAAAACGTAAATTATTTAAAATTAAAAGGAAGAAATCTTTTTTACTCCTGTATTTCTAACAATTTATGCTTATTATATTTGAGTAATTGGTTTTGTCTCGGATTTTACGCCAAAAAATATATGTAACTTATTTTAATCGGTTGGTATTGGACAAAATTGGTTAAATAGTTGGTTTTTCAACTCTGTATCTCAGTAACTTGAAGCCCTAGAGTTTAATACGTTTTACCATTAGAAAGAGAATGAAAAAATAAATATAGAAGCACCAATAGCTGAAAATCAACCAAAACTTCGAGATAGTTGGTTTTTGCACGGAGGCGGCGATATGTTCTGCGGGATGAGGGCATATGATGCGGGATAGTTCAGGCTCTATTGTGAATCTAAACCATTAATTTACCAGCTCAAACATAAAAAACAAATACACCGAAATAGGGTCCACTCGTAGGCGAATCGAAATTGAACTCCTAAAGGAGGATCAGTACAATTTCAGTTCAACACAGTTTTACACGGAAGTTTATTTTTTATGAAAACCCATAGCATGTACAACATAAAAACAGAAATATTATTATACTAATAAAAGGTTTTCACGAAAATAATAATGAAGCAATATAGATTTCATAATAAACTGCTTAATACATATTAAGATATGAAAAAAATCCTGTATTACTGACTGACATATTATAGACAACGCGCAACTTAAGCCGCTGCTGGTCTAATTAACGTGAAATTTTGAGGTTATGTGTGTCTTGAATTGTAGATTGAAAAGATTTTGAAAAATCAAAGAGGTCAAAAAAAAAACAATTCAACAAGTTAACATTTTTGGAGTTAGAAATGTCAGTCCCCTAGAGAGGGAAAATAGAGGGCGGATATTTTTTGAGGAGCTTTATAATTTTTGAGGTTATATGATGTACCCTAGGAACTGATCATTTCATTTTAAAATTTACAGTGGACTGGAATTTGGGCCCATTTCAATGACTTAAACACTGTCAAATATTTGTTTTTATTTGACAAATGACCTACCTATGGTAGTTTTGTTTATATCGTACAATCAAAATCGGTCTCAATCTCAGTCTCAAGCAGCTCAATCGGTAGCAGCTCTGGCTTCTGCGTTTTAGGTTCGATTCCCATCCAGGACATTTGTGTGATAAATATGTTTGTTCCGTGTTTAGCTGATACATTACATTATAAGTATGTATTTATGCAAATGTATGGTTTACGTATTCATTATTATTCTCCGTAATCTAGTTCCCTTATTACAAGCTTAGCTTAGTTTATGGTTAGATGGCGTTGTTTAAAATGTCTAGAAATATGTATTTGTATTATTTCTTTTAAAAAATATTGTTGGAGGTCACACCCGTAAATTATGCTTTAATAATATTGGAGCAAGTATAGAAAGACAAAATAAATCAATGTCATTTGTATACCTACATAAATTCAAACAGGCGTACACAAGAATTAATGACGCATGAAAAGCGGGAAAAAGCGGCATAACTCATCCCTTTTGTCCAAACTCGCGGTCCAACACATCGCAAGTATCAAGGCCGATGTCTGCTGAAGCGATGCACTTCGCTGAAAATATGACGAGATAAAGATAAAGATATTTTTATTTGCTCGAACATGATGTAACTATATTATACTATCTATAATACTATATTTTTATCCTAAATATAGGTATTATCAATTCGTATCAATTATGATCTGCCTTAAAATAGCATGCAGTTTAATATAAATTTAACTTAATCGTATTTGAAATAGAATGAAGAATAAGATAATTAAAATTTAAGATTAATTAAAAAAAAAACTAAATTTAAAAAGAGTGAACGAGTGAATGTTTATTAATTTATTAAACTTGAATTAATACGGTTAACACCAATTACATTAATTAAACAACAATTGAAAAATTTAACACCAATTAAAAATATAAAATATTGTATGTCACTTTTTCCTATAATATTATTGCCAGTATATCCTGTAAGAATAATTAAACATCCTTTTTAATAACCTTTCCGTACACTTTATTACGTTCTAACTATATTAAATTACTACCTCTGAGTAACGTGAAGTCTTGATTTTATTAGATTTTGTTGTTATATTATCAGTCAGTCACTTACATAGTAACCTAAAATAATTACCCTCTGTGGTCTAGTGGTTCGCCCACCGGTACCAGATCCCGAGATCCCGGGTTCGATCCCCAGGGGAGTATAATATTGTGTTGGGTTTGGTTTGTGGTAGGACTTTGATCAAGGCCGCCTGGCAAGCTACCACCATCTCACCTAATTTGTCGCCATAACGACAATTCTAAAATGGTTGTGTTCCAGCTTTTACAGGTAAGATAGCCAGTTCCTCTGACTGTTGAGGATTCTGGGTGAAGTGCGCTTCCACGATCGGCCTTATCATAACTTAAATCCAGGCCTTCATCTCACCTGTATTAAAGTGTGTGCGGCTGCGTTTGGTAGAAAACAAATAAATACCGAACATTGTAATTTAACCAGCGCCATCTAGCCCCAAACCAAGCACAGCTTGGCAAGGGAATTAGATTACGAATATACCTACTTACTTATTATACGTTTTTTGTAGATAGTATACAATCGATACAATAAAACGCCTAACCGCAGAACTAAAATCTTGATTTATTAGACATTTTTTTGTTCAATGTGGGAATCGAACCTACAACCTACAGCTCAGAAGGCCGATCTACTACCAACTGAGCTGTGAAGCCTGATGGTTTACTTCGGTGGACTGGGTCATTTAGACAAAATTTGTAAACAATACACATTTTGTTATTATAGATTTCATTGTCCCATTATATGCCCCATTGTAAACTGATGAAATTAATGGATAAGTCGTGTATGTGCTCAAAGACAGTACTTCCCCATACACATCATTAATCCTTTGAGCTGTTCCTGCAGCACTGGTGCCACGGTGGAACTTGTATGTGTAAATAACGGGATATTTTAAGTTTTCCAATGCACAGGCCCAACGCGAGGCCCTAGAGACTTAAAATTTTCATGTTGGCTTTTTTAATAATGTAACCTACATTTATATCAATTGAATCTCGCCTGATGGAAAGGGACTATGTGGCATTCAATGTAGCACACTGTATTGTAAAACTACCCGCAGGCAACGGATTCTACTCACATTCGCATGATGAAAGCAGAACCACGGCGCTGAGTGTATATGGGCGGGACTTATAAAGTGAACTGACCTATATTATGAAGAGATACTAAAAAGGATTTTAAGAAATTCCCAAGGGATAGTGGGAACAAAGTCCAGGGTGTTTTCTTAGTGATGTATAGAATCAAAGGCCGAGGCGTAATATTTGTTTATTTGAAGCACATTATAGCAACAAGATCTGAATAAATCAAAAAGATCTAAATCAAAAAACAAAGTGAAATATCATGTATTTGTTTATTAATTAAGATTTTTTGGATCATTTTGAATCTTCATATTATATACCGCCTGTTTGGAATCGCGACTAGCACAAGATGAAAGGCAAGAATAATTTAGGTAAACAACATTTATAAGTAGGTACATCATAAACCTAAATACTTAATATTATCTATATAAATCTATAGCAGTTTGTCGGTATTAAGAAATCACCATTGCCCGATGTTGCTATAACCATAGAACAGGAATATATATATATATATATATATATATATATATATATATATATATATATATATATATATATAATATAATATAAATTGGACCATGCGTTTTCATCATATGTACAGACACTTATTTTATTGTAGGCTCTTTTTATTCGACAATATTCTTTATATTACATGTTGAATTTACGAATATTAAAATTTGGTGTCGCTTTGAAAAAACCTTATTATACATAGAAACATATACAGTTTCCTAATAATTAATGATTACTTTGACTGTACCTAAGTATCTTAACTTTATTTTTATTTGTAATTATGAATATTGTGTATACTTCTTTTACTAAACTTGTCAATGTTTCTGTGAGCGTGAATTAGATTTTCCTAAATGTATTGGGAGCTGACTGTAAGAACACCTATCTGTTTAAAACGCTCCCTGAGAGAGTCACGAGTTTTCAATTTATAATTTCAATAATATCATATCTGCAACATAACAAAACCGCTCAAAATATAACGTCTGATCCCATTGGCCGGCAACTGAAGCTGCTTTCAACAAGCCTCATAATTTCAGTTGGTAGTAACTCTGCCTTCTGCGCTGTTGGATGTGGGTTCGATTCCCATCCAGGACAAAAAAAAATGTGATGAATATAAACGTTTGTTCTGTCAATTTTCGTATTTCAAGTGAGTACACTTGTTCATAATATTTAAAGATGTTATAATGTCCTGTCATCAGGATATGTCATATCATGTCATATCCTGTCGTGGGCTGTGAATTATTTTGTCATTAAAACATTTGTAAATGTTTGTCCTGTGTTTGGGTGTTGTATCATATAGTACGTATGAATTACTAAAAGCATTCTATCCGTAATCTAGTTCCCATATACGAGTACATACAATATATGCTTAGTTTTGAGCTATATGGCGCTGTGCGAAATTAATATCCTGTAATATTCAAGCAATTCAGAAAGTACTTGATCCTGTAACGGCCTCTCGGAGCGACCATTCATCTTCACGTCTCATTTCACTAATACTTGTCGATAGATCTGATGCTTCTGAATCATCGCTGACGGAAACTCATTATCTGATTGTGAAACATTAAACGAGGATTTAAATACTGAGAAGTTGGTAAGTTAGCGTGGTATCAAAGTCAAAATCTCATCATCATCAACAACCCATTCTCCAAAGCTGGAGGGTTTTTCCATAATCACCACGCTCGGCGGATTGGTAAGTATCCACAGTAAGTACACGGCAAATCTTATCAATTAACGTTTGTTCTGAAATATTTTTTTGGGATCACTTTGAAACGTCAACCTATACCGCCTGTTCGGAATTACCACCAGCAATTTTTTTACTAACACACCCGAGACTTTGTTCCTGACATCTGCTTTTTAGTTCTTACCCTAGACTACAAAAGGACGACTGAAAATCTGCCCTGAAAACGCCATGTTCGGCTGTGCGTGAACTGTCAGTCTGGCAATCAGCAACACGACTAATTTGTGCGCCTAAGCAGTTCAATGGGTTCCAGGTATGTCCACGCAAGCAGGCCAAGAGTAACCTATTTCAAATAAAAAAACTCTTCTTATTTTCATTACCACACCGTAAGTCATTTACATTGACATGCCCACTATCATCGTACTTGTACAGTTTGCCTTCCCTTGATGCTGCATGAGGCCCATCGCAAACCTATCGCGATGAATAATAATGGCCGTGTCCTTGCACGCTATTACAAAACGATTAATTTAAATTCATAGCATGATAGGTACTAAAGGCGACGGGAAATCAATAGGGCGACTGACCAGTGAAAAGATAGGCATTCAGCAATCGTATCTGTGCGTGTATACCGCCTCCGTGGTCTAGTCGACCACCGGTGTCAGATTCAGAGGTCCCGGGTTCGATCCCCATGGGGATTACAATATTGTGCTTGGTTTGGTTGGTGGTAGTCCTAACACCATCTTACCTATGTCTGTTGTCATAACAACAATTCTTAAAAATTGTTGTGTACCGGCGTTTAGAGGCACGATAGCCAGTTCTTCAGTTGGTTGAGGATTTAATGGGGATCGAATCCGGTACCTCTGGATCTGACACCGCGGTGGTCGAACCACTAGACCACGAAGGCGGTTAGAATCTTCAAATTTACCGCTTGTTCGGAATCGCGACTATCAATCAAGGAGAAAGGCAAGAAACTCTGCCACACAGGTACAGACATAAATTAAAATGAGGTTAGTAGAGTAATATGCTAAGTTATGGGTTCTTATACATCTATCGTACGCCTTACATCCGGATTACTGTGACCTGTAGAGTAGGTCACCCTGCTTTACATCCCATTGACAAAGACGCCTCAGACTGTACCGTCTGAGGTCAGATTACGCTGGGGCTACCTAGGTTCAAATGATAAATGAACGCTTTCAACGAAATATGAATTTAGGTTAAGTGCAGAGGGTGTAGATGTATCTACACCCTCAATGTATTGAAAAATATATTTTTACTGAAATCGTCGAGTTATTGATGCTGAGACAGATCTGACTCAGAGATAAATATCAAGAGATAGTATCAGAGATATCTGCTGATAATGGAAGGATTTAGTAGGCAAACTGGCTTCCGATGCTTTGATCACTGAAGACATGGGCATCAAGGGCCTCTGAGGGCAATGGGGGTTTCTATTTTTTTTGCTATGCGCTTGCTAGGGGGTTGTTGATCGCAGTTATTGCGAGTAATTGCTGCGTGTTTAAGGGTTAGAATAATAAGCTTTTTTATTGATGATAGCCAAGCATTTGACCACCAGCTCAATTGAAAAAGTAAAGATGTGGCCTATGATGGTTCTAAAGTTAACTATACACTCTGAACAAGACTCTCATCTCATGGCGTATTGGACTGAGATCAAAGTTCTTTAAACCTCATTATGAAATAAGTGTGCAAGTGAAATTAATGTCCTGGAATATCTATTTATTATTATTATTATATTAAGCCGTCAGTGTCCCACTGCTGGGCAAAGGCCACTTCCTCCAGACTTCCCGATAAATATATCTATTTATATTTATTTATTTAAGATCGTCATCCATGAGTCATAACCGGAGCGGTTATGATATTTCAAACAATAAAATAATTTTCCAAATCGGTCCAAGCGTATTCGAGTAATTAGGGAACATATACATTAAAAAAAAGATTCTGACGAATTGAGAACCTCCTTTTTTTGAAGTCAGTTAAAAACTATATCGAACAGTAATGAAACAACAATAAACATAGACTATCTGAACGAAAATATAATATTCAATTAATGCGCGGTCTGCTGGAATCCACGTCGTACATTATTATATTTTTTACAAGCTTTTTTGTTGTTCACCGGTTGACAATGCAATGTACAAAACAATTTTTATATTTATAGCACGTAAGAAGTTTTTTACTCGGAAATTGTATTTCCAGCATACAGATTGTTCCGGTATTTTGGAGGTAAAATCCAAGGTCTGAAGCAAAATTATGTGAGTGGTTACCGTAGCCAACGCTCTGAGTTGTTGAAGTAACTGTCTGATCCGGAGGTAATAGGTTTGAATCCCGGTCGTGCACCTATGGACTCGTTTTATTGCTTTTAGCCAAGCGTATGACCATTAACCATAAACCGTTAACATTTAACAAGCCTCATAGCTCAGTTGGTAGTAGCTCTGCCTCCTGCGCTGTAGGCTGTGGGTTCGATTCCCACCCAGGACAAACATTTGTGTGATGATACAAATGCTTGTTCCGTGTTTGGGTGTTGTATGTATGTATTAACAAAAAGTATTCAAGTATTCTATCCGTAATCTAGTTTCCATATTACAAGCTATGCTTAGTTTGGAGCTGTGTAAAATTAATGTCCTGTAATATTTATTTATTTATTTATCAGCCCAGTAGCAAAAAGCCAGAAAAGATTTAGCCTAAGAAGGAGTACCCTATTCATTCTGGACTTGAAGGCTCTTACATTGTACTGATGCGGAAAAACAGACGGAGGAAACGAGATCTATTCCTAACTGGTACTAATATATTCGGCACAATGGAACATCTATTTTATAAGGTACGGGTTGTAACTGCCGTACGTTTGCTAGTTCGGTGGTAGTGATGGTCAGCGGTGATTAGGATAAAGGGAAAGGACTTTCGTAGGTCAGCATGTATCAGTCGGTACTAGAACAGAACTGTAGTTGGACGTTTCGATTTGTGAAGTTTATGGGCACATTTATAAATACATCAATTACCGTCTACCACCGCGTGGGGTCGTTTGTGGGGGCAGACGGTGACAATTAATTCCTACTGGCTTCATTCATTCACAAATCTTAGTAGACAAAGCCTGTAACATGAGACTCCATTTCACAGATGGGTTGACATCGTTATACTTACGAGTTACTATTATATTACTTGTGTGAATAAGCATGTATACATTTTTATGCATTTTGGTCAGCAATTTTTTTTTTCAGTGTACGTCGGGGAAGCGCTTGGCCTTCATCTCATCTCACCTGGATTCAAGTTATAATAAGGCCGAAGGTGGAATCGCACTTCATCCGGAACCCTCAATAATCTGAGGTACTGGCTCTTACTTCCCGGAACACAACAAATTGTTGAATTGTTGTCATGGCGATAATTGCTATTATATTTTACGCTAAGAAACAATATTAGAACTAGGCGGTGACTTGGCACACTTACTAAACACGTGATTAAGCACGTGTTCATGCAAATCAGTTCGTTACACCTTGGTCTGGCAGACTGAACCGTGAGAGATACAAAGAAGACTACAAACACTTGTACGAGTATATCACGAAGACAATGAATGCCATCGCGAGTCTTATCACTTAGTCAACTGAGGGATCCTTAAAAATGTTTGGACAAAGGTGGGAATTTTAAAAGGGCAAGGACAGCTACACCGGGAAGCGCTTGGCCTTCATTTCACCTTGTGTCAGGTGTGATAAGGCTAAGGTGGAAGCGCACTTCACCCGGAATCCTCAGCAGACTGAGAAACTGGCTTTCTTATCCCTATATGCCGGAACGCAGCAGATTAGAATTTTTGTTATGGCAAAAGACTTCGGTAAGATGGTGGTAGTTAGCCAGGCGGACTTGAAATTGATGTAAACGAGACCTCTGGGTCTGATACCGATGGGTACATCCATAATGTTTCGAAATCATACATACATTTGTGTGAAAATAAAATGGCTCTCCTGAACGTGGTCCAAGAATTACCTTTAGGATGTCAGGATACAAGGTGATTGACTACATACATCACTTAGAAATAGCCCATGTATGTCCACCACAGTGCAGAAGGAACTTCTTTCTAGAGCAAAAAGGCTTAGCCATAATCATCACGCTTGGCAGAAAGATTGGTAATCGCAGTTAAAGTTCTATATACCCTCAGAAGGAAGCCCCTTCGGTCAACTTAACCCTTTATATACACACTTTTATATGAACGTTAATAAGTTTATTTTTACGAGATAATCTCCGTGGATGAATACCTAACACAAACCAGATATCGCGAGATCTCAGTTCTGTTTGAACTACCAGTAGCTAAGGTACTTATAATACTTATAAGTATTACTTTTTAGTGTGTGATTGTTGGCGCATACTCCGCATGCTCAGCGGATCCCAAACCATTTCTTTGTGCCGCACCAAAAGTAGGATATAAATATACGAGCCCCATGTCACTAGCTTGTCAGATAAATGATGGAGGGACAAATCATTGTGCCTACGAAAACTACCGATATATCATCAAAATCACTCACCGTTTTATCCAAGAGCCAGCTAGCAGGGAAGATGAGCGGCACGTATGTAACCATGTACACCATTGAGGTCCAGGAGACCAGAGTACTGTCCACGCCGTAGTAAGCCACCACGACGTCGCTGATGATAGTGTACTGCGTCCATTGCATCGAGTTGGAAGCAGAGAACACCACAAACATGGCGAGGATCACCCAGCGCTTGTTGTACACCACATACTCCACTTTGTTAGATCCCAATGTCAGGCCATCCATTACACTTCCACTGATGGAGTCACTCGCAGAACTGTCCAGCGATCTCAGGTTCGGCTCGGAGGGGAATAGTTCGTATCTCTTCTCTATAGACATGTTTAGTTATTCACTTGGCAGTTCACTTCCATGAAGACACGAAGGCACTATGTACAATATCACAAAGCCCCGCCACTCACGATTCAATGGTTGCTATCAGTATTACGGGTGTATTTCTAATCTACAAGATCAACGTTCGATCGAATTATTGGCGATTACGTATCTGATTGTTTTGGATCAACATGTCACTTATGTGCGTGTATTATTTAATACCTAGAGATAACAGGCAGGCTCCGTTTGATGTTTTGTTGCTGTATAGAACATTAATCTACAAAAAATGCAAACTCATACGAAGCTAGAAAAAATTACAGGTAAAATAATAAAAAATAATAACAGTCGTCAGGTATTAATGATAATCCCTTTGGTTAATTTTTGTAACCAGCTACGAAAATGGAATTTTACTCCTCCTTTCGTGGCCGGCTATTTCATAATGACTTATATTGTTTAAGGTTAATCTAATTTGACATTATTCATTTATTGATCGAGCGAGCAAAGCGTCTCAGTTTCAAAATTGGCCAAAAATGCTTTTGTCCGCTGTCTGTCGGCTGTCGGTCGATTTGTTCTCGCCTACAGGTCGCATTTTTCAACCGATTTTGATGAAAATTGGCCCACATGTTTTTTGATTTATATTTTTTTTTAGTCGATGGCGATTTTTGATTGGGGGGGAAATAGGGGGGAAAAGGGGGGGAGTTTACTGTAGCGTTATTTATCAACGGATTTCGATTAAAACTGAAAGACAAACTAAGGATTAAATTCTACACAAGATGTTGTGAAAAAAAAAACAAAAAGGATGCGTGAAGGGGGAAAAGGGGAGAAGTTTACTGTAGTATTTTTTTTTTTTATGGAAAATTTATACCCACGTTTACTAATCAGACTACGCAGTCCGCCTTTGCGAGATAATTTCGAAGACATCAGGTTCGATCTCCTAAGACCAAGAGAACGCGAGTAATCGCTAAAACTTAACCCCTATTTGCTCAAAAGTCTAAAAGGAAAAATCATAGAGGAAAGCATCGGTTATTGCATGGTTATAAGGGCTCGCGAGGTCTACTGTTCTTACAGAACCATTAGTTCTTCATTTCTGTGTAGACTTGATATAATATGTTTTATGCTGACATTATTTATTTGAGAAAGGTCGGGTCAGACGAGTATGTATGAAGACGTGATGAGAGTGAATGACGCAGAAGAGTTACAGTAAATGAAAATCGGTTATCTCTGCCTAGCCCTTTGAGAAACAGGCGTGAGTCTATGTATGTTTATTTATTATTTAAGTTTATCAAAAATATTGTGTATCGAATGTGTGCATTGAGTGTGAACCTACAGAACCTAGTCGTTTCTAGTGCAAGATTTAACACCTATATTGTAACCTAGGTTCACAAACAATATATCAATAGAATTGAAATGTTACCTGTAGGTAGTAAATTTGTTTCCTACACAGATTCTCTTTCGGTAAACAGGCACACGAAATCAACGGGCACTTCGTGTCGACACAAAATAGCATAAATGATACCTAATGCTAGTGTGGATGTACACTATATCATTCACGTTCAAGCTATTGTCTCACTACTTCACTCACAATATTAGCGATTACTCTGTAACTACCTATAACTACCTGGATACATCACTGGACCATTATATCAACTATCAACCTTAAAATACCACAAACGACTGAATTATTTTTTGCATCGCTGCTCATGGCCGCATAGATGTTATACATTTTTGTTGAGTTCTAAAAAATGAGTTCAAAAGACTATCTTTAGTACTGGCTGGTACCGACGGTAAACGGTAAGCGTTGGCTGTCTCCCTCCCACTTCACTAAATTTAACACCTGTTACATGAATAAGGAATATCATCAATGACCTAATCATGACCACGGCACATACCGATCTTCAATAAACCAACCAAGCACGGACATAAACACCGAGGGTTCCAATCCACATTTCTAGGCAAAATATCACGTATTTTGTAAGGTCCCTTCAAATTTAGTTTAATTTTATGATTTTTGTCATCTGAATCTGTTGGCATTATAAATATACACAGCGAAAATTTCAACTGTCTACCTATTATGGTTCATAAAACAGTGAAGGATTAGTAATGTGATTTCAACTGTCTACCTTTTACGGTTCATGAGACAGTGGAGGATTAATAAAGTGATTTCATCTGTCTACCTATTACGGTTCATGAGACAGTGGAGGATTAGTAATGGTCCCGTTAGTCCCGTTTGGGTACGGATCCCCTGAGCACACAAGTTACAAGTCAATCTTGTATATGGATAAGAATCGACAGATAAGCAGTTGATTGTCTCGTGGAGGAGGTATTTCCCAGAGGATTCACATTCACATAACATCACGTAAACAAATTGTGCTCTCTTTCAAAAGGGCAGGCGGTCACTACGGACCGATTACTAAAGACGCACTGAGCGGGTAGTTATTTACCTACTCCAGTTAATTGGCAGTTAATGGATTAATGAGTTGATAACCGCTATCGCGACATTCGTATGCATGTGAATGCAATTGCAGAACGAATTGAATCGAAATTGTCATCTTTTCTTGAGATCAAACGGCCCAAGGTAAAATGCTGTAGGTAGGTTTTTCAATAAGTACATAAATAGGTAAGTAGTACCATAAACTTTACTGGTCAACCTTATTTTTCAATATTGTATAATGTTTTATATAGGTATTGTCTTCGTTCCCGTCATCCCGAGGGAATTTCCAAAAATCCTTTCTTAATCTACTTCTGTATAGGTCAATAAATGATTAAAGGATTTGTGGAACTTTTGTCCAGGAATCACCCCTTTGAGTGCTGGAATGGGATTTCTGAAATAAGCCCATATAACATCAGCTTTCAGCCCGTGAAAATCCGGAGATTATCAGGAACAAACAGAGAGACAGACAAAAAATTACAAACATAAAGTTCCGTATTTTATTTGAAGTTCCGTGGTTTATTGGAATTAAAATTAAAATTTGTTTGAGTTTGTCTAGTGCGGTAGGTACGGATTTGATCCGTCCAGCGAAAAGGACTGCGGCCTTTGGACCGCTTATACATAGTCATAGACATTAATTTATTTACTTTTAAAACACACATAGGTACACAAACAATAATTATCTTGCCTTCAATGTTCTATTTATAAATTTTTGCTTGAGTATTTTAATTACGATAGATGGATAAAAAAGAGTTCTTTAAAAAAATATAATTGTAAGTAGGTATAGTAATGTCTATGTAGAAAGGACCTGCCGGCAAAATAAGGGAAGATTTTTTCATTGAAAGAAACTATAGGTATATTTATAGAAAGGCAATCCATATTTTATCGTTTGAATTAGTGGCTGTCAGATCAGCAAAGCTATTCTGTACTTAAACATTATATTTCAAACCGCAAAGCGCTGAATCCGCAGTGAGATTATAATTTCGTATTCTGTAAAACTCGATTATACCTGTGGCATCGCAGTGATGATCGGGGCTGTGAAATTAACTACTATGTTGAGTGAGATTTTGACATTACGAGAATACAAATGACAGGCAATTGATATTCTGTAAGGGGATTCCTGAATCATCCAAGCGCTCGACACACGAATTCACCTGTCAAATTAAAAGTTACAAAAAAAATATCGATCTTGTTGTGATTTTCGTTTCAAAAGCGATGACGGCACAAACAATTTCTTGGTAATTCGTTTTTTTTAGTCTATTTAAAGAAGCTCATGAGTTTGATGATTGTTCAAAAATATTAAAATGTTGATTGTTGAAATTATATAACACCCAAACACAGAACAAACATCTATATTCATCACACAAATGTTTGCCTGGGTGGGAATCGAACCCACAACCTACAGCGCAGAAGGCAGATTTACTACCAACTGAGCTATGAGACTTGTTTATTAAGAATGTAAGTAGTAAATAGGACTATTCTGTAATTCTATAATTCTGTAAGCAATTGGTGTCTGCATACCCTGAGATACGCCTTCTTCCTGAACGCAATGACACGAAACTAATCGTTTAATCTTTCCATCCTATTTGGTAGACTCTTGAGACCCTGGATTAACTTCCAGTTGAGTCAGTCTGAAGGAGGTTTCACGGTTACGGTCTAAGAAACTGAATGATTTAGGTTATTTATTGTATATTAGATGAGCTAGACAAGCTTATAGGTCAATAGCTAACACACGATTTAAAAAACAACAAACCACCATCCCCAGTCATCATCGGCTGGCTACTTATGTGTTTTATGTCGTACCTAAAGGTTGATTAGTATTCATTAGACTAGTTCTAGTGGTTTTGCCCCACTTGGTGTTCGTGATTACCCGTTCAATGTCGGGTAAATGCGAACACCTAGGGTTTTGTTTTTGATATGATTGATGATTGTTGATTTTAAAAGAAGAATTTAATAAATCTGATTTAAGAATTACTTAGAAAGATAAAATAACTTGTTCTTTCAATTATAAAAACTCGCCTCCCTCACTATGTTTTGGTTTTATTTGAACTTAGTTTTCCTTAGGTGTTCGTAATTCCCCCACTTTCCCCTACCTATAACGTACTTAGACATAAATGGTAAATATTGGTGACGAGATATTATAATATCTATTTCTATATTATTTATAAGCCTCACAGCTCAGTTGGTAGTACTCTGCCTTCTGAGCTGTAAGTTGTGGGTTCAATTCCCACCCAGGACTAACATTTGTGTGATGATTAATGATGTTTGTTCTGTGTTTGGGTGTTGTATCATTTGGTATATGTATATAGGTATATTTATTTACGAAAAAAAATAGGTATTTTATTTATGTGGGTATTCTATCCGAAACTTTCCCATATTACAAGCTATGTTAGTTTGGGGCTAGATGGCGCTTGTAAAATTAATGTCCTGTAATATTGATTTTCCAACCCAAGTAAGTACCTATTTATTTATAGATACGGTAGGTACCTAACTATAAATAAATATTGAAGTAGGTAGGTTACTTTACCCTTGGATAATTTTATCCGTTGCTTATTAGTTCTTGAACAAACGAAATTGTAGTAGGTAGCCTAATTTTTTTGTGATATGACGTCACGGCATAGCACAATGTTTGTGGTGTGCCACTCACACATTGTGCTATGCCGTGACGTATACCTACAGCAAAGCCTACAGCGGACATCATCCTTTAGATCGTGGGAAAGAGACAAACAACAACCTATTACAAACTAAACTAATACTTACTAGATACCTATTTGAATTCGATATTGCCTCTGCACTAAATTGTCTAAGTAAGTACCTTATTGTTATCACAAACTCGCTGTAAGGCACTAGGTATAAAACTCGATTCAAAACACTTGGACACACACAAGTCTCGGTAAACAACAAAAACTGAACTGAATCACAATTTGCAATTCCACCGATGATTACGTTCAATTGATTCCCAATGGTTCGATTGATACCCGCCAATGGGACGAGAGAGCACACAATCACAATATTTAGCAGTCTTTAAAATAATGTTTTGGTCGCTTTGTTTTTGGTCCCGGTTTTAGGTTATGTTGTGTTTTGCGATGGGGTGATGTATGTCTGACGTATTGACGCATGCGCGAGGGTCACCTTGTTTTTGAAGGGTCCAGTTGGCGTCTCAGAATCATGTCACACAATTATAATGTTATGTTATGTACAAAATACATATGTTCTATATTTTGTATGTTTTATGTCCTAATAAATAGGTATCTTCGGCAAGCTTTCCTCTGGCACTGTTGAGTAAGGTTCAGAGCGTTCGTAACTGTCCGTAGGTAGCCCTACTGCTTCCCTTGACCTACATAGTTAGTTTAATAATAATTGTAGGTACATAGGTACCTATTATTTAGGTAAGTATATTACACAACTTTAGTAATAAATTTTATTAATAAATAAAATAGCACCTAGGTATATTGTTAGTACTTACCTAGGTACACAAAAATACTTATAGTACTTTGAAACGGAATGAGTTAGTCACTCGTTTATTATTGAGGAATAAATATGGGTTTTGTTGATTAGTTTCACGCCATCATCGTATTTGCCTGCCAAGAAAAATAAAGCTCTCTCATAAATGTGTGGATTGTTGATTATGTGAATTTGCCTGCGATTAGAAAACCTATTGAGGCGCTTAAATAATCATACCTACCTACCCACCTATCAAACAACAACCTAATTGGCTTGTTCACGGCAACTACATTTTTGAGGACAGGTAGGTACTAAAAAAAATATGTCACTGGATTAGTACTTAGGTATATTTTTTGATAATTAATTGTTAACTTTGGATACGTACGTTCGGACGTTATGTTGGAGTGGTTCATAAATCATTACGAAGATTTGAATAATTTAATTTTATACTCATCTGTACCTACTACCACTGATTTGTGGTAGGTGTACCTATACTAGGTATACTCTTACTCTTTTAGACTCTTTTTCTTTTTACTTGTACTTACTCAATTACCTACCTACCTCTATTGTTCTTCGAGTTTGTGTAGTGTTGTTGAATATATATAATTATGTTATGTACTTACCATTTGATTTCATTTCATAATCAGAACCAATAATATAAATTGAACAAATGTGTGGTTTTCGTCTCTAACGCCTTTCATAAGACTAGTATGCCCCTTATGTAGTTGTTTCAGCAAAACAATGTCAGGTGGAACGGAAATAACACTAAGGCACTCTTCTGGCAGAATGTGAATAGCTCAAGGTGGAAGCTTAGGGCGCAGTACGCAAGCGACGGTTTTTAGAAGTGCTCAGAAAGAAGATAGATAGCTGTTCTCTATCTATCTCCTGGTACGATTCCGGGTGAAGTGCGCTTCCACCTTCAGCCTTATCACAAATTGAAACCAGGTGAGATGAAGGCAAGCAAAAAACAAAACAAAATAACACATTGTTGTGTATTGATTGACGAAATCAATACACAACAATGTGATTGACAATCGAAGCCCAATCTCAAATCAAAAACACAAAAAAATGCAATAGCTTCATTACGTTATTTTCTATGTTAGTTTATATTAGTGTAGGGGTGCACTTATAAAAAAAAATAGGAAATCATCTTAGGATTACAATGACATGTCTCGTTCTTTAAAAAATTACATAGTCAGGTAGGTAAGCATCCATAGACAAAACGATATTTATAGACTTACTTAGTTAAACATAGCGGTAAGAATGGGTATGAACAGCCTTATCATCTAATAGCTAGGAATTTACTCTGGCCATAAGGTTGTTGGTTCTAGCATGTTAGCTTAGCTATTATCTAGGCATCTTGTAAGGCTAACCTATAAAAAACTTATTACACAATTTACGCAGCGCCTTCTAATCCCAAACTAAAGCAATGCTTGTAATATGGGAACTAACCGCCTCTGTGGTCTAGTGGTTCAACCCACCGATTTCAGATACAGAGGTCCCGGGTTCGATCCCCATGGGTATTACAATATATTGTGCTTGGTTTGGTTGGTCGTAGGACTTTGTTTAAGTCCGCCTGGCTAGCTACCATCATCTTACCTGATTCTGTCGCCATAATAACAATTCTAAAATTGTTGTGTTCCGGCATTCAGAGGTAAGATAGCCAGTTCCTCAGTTTGTTGAGGATTCCGGGTGAAGTGGGCCTCCACCTTCGGCCTTATCTTAACTTGTTACCAGGTGAGATGAAGGCCAAGCGCTTCCTCGTCGTAAAATAAAAAAAAAGCTACATTACGATGAATTTAATTGCATACCTATAAAAGTATTTTTGTGACACTTAACTTGAACATAAATAATTCAATTTTAAAATATATTTTATTCAGTATCATGTTTTAGGATCATTTTGAATCGTCAAATCTACTGCCTGTTCGTAATCGCGACTAGCGCACAAGGAGAAAGGCAACAAACTCGGGCTTGGTATTTTTTTTATGATTATCTTTAGATAACATATATAAAAGTATACATTATATTCCTACATACTAAATTAACACCTACTACTTACTACGCACTGTCAGAGATCAGAAAAAAACATTATGAAATGGCAAGTAAAAAAACAGACTTCACCTTCGAGGATTGTGCCGCACGTAGATTTGGACGTGCCTCTGACTACCCGCAAGTAGGTGATTCTCTGCTAATTATTTTAAAAACTTGGAGATTCTTCCTCTAAAAGGGTGAAACGGGGAAAAACTTTTTGTATGGAGATGTACTTTATATTTGATCCGATCAAGTTGAAATATTGCATATAATAATAGTTTAAAATGCGTATGCGAAAAAAACTATTTCGTAAATCATACATTTACAGGGTAAATTGGGGCAAAGCAGTTTTTATGCAAAATCTTTATTTATGATCCTAGTGATTTGAAAATTGTAATGTGTATTTGTACAACTTTGAATTTCTTATAATAAAAAAAACTTGGTAGAGTCTTGGGCCAATTATTTTGTGTGGACATGTCTTTTCATCTGATCTAATCGACTTGAAATTTTGTACGTGTGTCTATATAACTACACTAGCTTTTGCTCGCGGCTTCGCTTGCGTTAAGAAGTATTATTATTAATTAGGTATAGTTTTTGCGTCTTTACTTTTGTTTAGCGTGTGAAAAAGTAAGGGCCTACAAAACTTAAAAACGACAGTACATTCTTCAACTTCTCCATTAACATTCAGATTTTGTTAAGCCATTTTAAAAAAGTCTAACCGACAAAACCTATACTTAAACCAAACGAAAACAAAACAAATGCCAAATACAAAGCTGAGTCTATAACCAAAACTACTAAACCGAAACAAAACAAATGCAATATCTCAAAATCTTTTGTTAGGGGATGCCTACGTCAAAACATGTACCTGCATGCCAAATTTCAGTCCGATCCGTCCAGTGGTTTGGGCTGTGCGTTGATAGATCACTATGTCAGTCAGTCAGTCACCTTTGAGTTATTACTAAACCGAAACAAAACAAATTCAAAATCTCAAAATCCTTTCTTAGGGGATGCCTACGTCATAGTAGCTTTATGCATGCAAAGTCTCAGCCCGATCGGTTTAAAATTGACAAAGTTTCAAACAAACTTTCATCCCCTATTTTATCCCCTTGGGGGTAGAATTAATCAAAATCCTTTCTTAGCGTATGCCTACGTCATAACATCTACCTGCATGCCAAATTTCAGCCCGATACATCCAGTGGTTTAGGCTGTGCGTTGATAGTTGATAGCTCACTATGTCAGTCAGTCGACCTTTGAGTTATATATATTTAGATGATGATTTAGAAAAAATATTTCGTAAGATCAAACTACTAAGGGGTGAAAACTTTACTTTACTTCTTAAGGGTGAATTGGGGCAAAAAAGTTTGTACGCAAAATCTTTATTTATGATCTGATTGAGTAAAAAAAATGTAAGTGTAATACGTTTAAAATGCTTATTATGGATAAAATCCTTGAGATTCTTCTTCTAAAAGGGTGAAACATGCATCTAAAATCTTTATAATTAAATTTAGTTAAAATGTTGTATGTATTTGTGTTTCAAAGACTATTGTGATACTTATCATAGTTTTTTTTAATATTTCTCATAAAGGGTGAAATTAGTTTTATTTGATTGAGTTGAAATTTGTGAATGTATAGATTTAATGACTTTGATTCTTCCTCTGATAGGGTGACATGGGGCAAATCTTTTTGTAAGGAGATTATCTTTTTATTTGATACAATCGAGTAGAAATTTTGTGTGTGTTGTAATTTAAATGCTTATTTAGAAAAAAAATTTAGAAAATTATTTCTATTAAAGGGTAAAAAGGGGCAAAACAGTTTTTATCAAAAAAAAATGTACCACCAACCAAACTAAGCATAATATTGTACTCCCCTTGGGGATCGAACCCGGGACCTCTGGATCTGACACTGGTGGGCGGACCACTAGACCACAGAGGTGGTTAAAACAATCCTGGTTATCCAAAACACTTTACGAGCTGCCACATGGCTTTTTAAAGACCATTACCAGTTTCAGTAGGTGCCCGGGACCTACGACGGCCTTCCAAAGTAATCAGGTTATTCTAGCCTGCAATGTCCGTACAAAATGGCCCGGCGACCAAACCTCATGGAATGCAGCACCCGTGACCGTGACGTGCACCCGTGTCGGACCTGCTAAAAACACTAGAAAGGTGCGAGTCTCTAAAGCGCTGACATTTCCGAAGATAATTTTCTACAGTGTTTTTGAAATCCAATGATACTTATGCCTACTTACAACCTAATAAGCACCAGGTTCTCTTTCTTCTATATTTTATATCAAATAGTATAATTAGGATCTGGACATAACTAAGATTTCAGAATTACCTACCTGGACGGGCCGTGTAGAAACTAGGAACCCTGTCGTTTTTTACCCCTGAATGTATACCTACTAGGTATCTACAGTCATTCCGTTTTATTATTTCACCGTAGCGAAGCTCGGGTACTTTCAGCTAGTGATTTATATATTTATTAATTAACTTCGGTAAGTAATGGTCTGACAGCAGTGGGCAAACCACTAGACCCCAGGGGCGGTTATAATAATTCGAACTTATGGCGGAGCGGAGGGTCCGATAGACCAAACAGTTTAACCGATGACAGCACAATTACAGTAGTTATATGTAGTGGTGTCGAAAGAGTTTACTTTTTTTAGAGTTGAGTTCTTGGGGCCATGGGGAGCAATTTTGAGGTGACACGTGACCCAAGGACTGTCTATTGCTTAGGTTAGCGAATTAGTTTTACTATTCAGCGTGGAAATGCTGGGTCTGGTCTGGATCAACTAAGCTAACTAAATATACTATTTGTAAAGGTCCTTACGTAAACCGATCCTTTTCTAAATCGCTTAGGGGGAGCGCTTGGCCTTTATCTCACCTGGTTACAAGTTAAGATAAAGCCGAAGGTGGAGGCGCACGTCACCCGAAATCCTCAACAAACTGAGGAACTGGCTATATCTTACCTCTAAATGCCGGAAAACAACATTTTTTTTTAAGAATTGTTATTGTGGCGACATAATTAGGAATATGGTGGTAGCTAGCCAGGCGGACTTAAACAAAATCCTACCACCAACCAAAACAAGCACAATGTTGTTTCCCCTGGGGATCAAACCCGGGACCTCTGGTTCTAAATCGGTGGGTTGAACCACTAGACCACAGAGGCGGTTTAGCTTCATACTGTTCGAATGTATTTGATGTTATCCATACTTAACCTGAATATTCATGTTTAGCAATCTACAACGGCGCTCAGGCAATACCCGAATCTCCCGGGCCGGGTCAGATGCTAACCGGATATTCGTGACAGCGGAAGCTTGCAGTCGCAGATACGCCAGCCGTCGCGCCGCCACCGGCAGTTTGGCCTCTGACTTGTCGGTGATTGTACCTATATTTTCTAGAAATGACGATGATATTTATGACACTATGTACATACTAAACACTATTAAATACTTACCACAATAACTAACCGTCGAACGAAATCCTATTTTCTTTCAAATAAAAAATATTTGCAATCGCATAAAATAATATCAGAAATCAGAAACATTTATTAACCATAAATAACATTCAATGTACCAGGTAATATGTGCAGAGTTCCCTTGATTTCTCTAGGATACCATCATCAGATAATAAATATAAATATTACAGGACATTAATTTTTACACAGCGCCATCTAGCCCCAAACTAAGCATAGCTTGTAATATGGGAACTAGATTACGCATAGAATACTTAAATACTTTTTTGTAAATACATACGTACGATATGATACAACACCCAAACACAGAACAAACATCTATATTCATCACACAAATGTTTGTCCTGGGTGGGAATCGAACCCACAGCCTCCAGCGCAGAAGGCAGAGTTACTACCACCTGAGCTATGAGGCTTGTTAAATCCTGACCTGATGACGATGACTAGAAGACGTTATACTTCAAAGGGGGACCCCTTTGAAGTATAACGTCTTCTAGTAATCGGGAACATACATAAGGAAAGAAGCGACGAATTGAGAACCTCTTCCTTTTTTTGAAGTCGGTTAAAAAACATGGTAAAAACTTAAACCCGACTACAGAAATTAACGCTCTAAAAAGTATGAAACAAGAAAATTTCTCATCTGAAATCGTTCAATATCTATTAAATAATGTTGTCTATTAAATAAACAACCTACATGTAATATTTTCAATGTTTTTAATACTTATTCCTGGTGATGTGAAGGACCAGCGAATGATTAAGACGCTTCTAACGATACCTCATTTGTGAAATTATGATAAGGGAACATACCGGTCAAACACATAGGTAACCCTCCTTTTTGCTTCGCCGTAGTCGGGTAAAAAAAAAACAAACAATCATGAAATACTCCGCCTTAAGTTCGAATTACCTATATTACTTTATCCCTGATATTTGGTGCTGACCGGATATCTAAAAAATATATATTAAATTGCTTGCTATGATTTATTATAATGTTTTTACGGATATTAAAACATGACATACTACCTATCTACTACACACAATAAGCCGACAGTACCAACATAAAAACGTACCTACTGTAAATGCAACAATGCTTTTAATACTTATAATCTTTTCGTATCGTAGTGAAGAGATCGTATTTGTAGTGTACAATTTTCATACTTTCATTCACATGGCCTGCTCATGTGACCATGATTATTTATATAGATGACGGAGTAAAATATCCCTCTGCCGATGTTGGAAACTTTTTTACACTTTACAGGTAATTTTAAGAGGTCAATACCAAAGGTTGCCGACGGGACCCTAATAATTACAAAACAAGCCATTAAATGGCTTTTGATTCTTAACTAATACGTAGCTGGTTGAAATTTACAGAATGTAATTTGATATTATAGTGTATTACCTGTTAAATTCATAAAAAATATAATTTACAAATACTCTGGGTCTGACTCGCACTTAGCTGGTTTATTACCAATTATTTGTTCTATTATCTTCTAAATCCCTTCATATACCTGTATTTTCTATTTTGAAAGTGTTCCAACAACTTTGGGCACATAGTCATCTACATGATTTATTTTATTATCAAACAAAGAACTCAAAAATGCGAAAAAAATATATTCCAAAACTCACTTTTACAGGAAAACTATAAAAAACTATTTTTTTTTTAAATTCAGAACTTATTTTTTTTAAATCGAGCACGTAACTCCTAACATGACTTTTCGAGTTATCGAAAAGTTTCAGACTTGGCCTCAGTGGTCCTGAAAAAAAACTCACCCTGTATAGCTTAACAGCTCTTCCTATACAGACCGTATCAATGACTTATTTATAAGATATCTCTAAAGAATGTTCAAATATGATTTAATTAGAAGAAGTCTAATTAAATACACATCATTAGTGTGATATGCAAATGCGGTAGTAGAGTCGCATATCAGTTCCGAAAGAGCAATAAACTATATGTGACAAACATTGCATAGAATAGGTAGGTACCTGTAACCTCATACCGCCTTCACCGATAATCTTATAGGTATAATAATTTCAGTCGCTCAGCTAATTATCTTCCACACCTGGTTGATATTCCTATTATTAGGACTATGCGCTTTCAAAAATCTTTGCGCTCACAAATCCTTGGATGAGTTTCCAGCGTCTATATTTCCGCGGTGTTACGCCAATGTCTTCAAGAAGAAAGTTAATAGAAACCTTCTGAAGAGGCTCATCCTTGCATGTGCATGTTTTGAAGTCAAGAGCTGATCAATATTCAATAAAACATTAAAGAAAAACCAAAGATGACTTTTCTTCGTGATATATCCAAAAAAACTACTAGAAGTCCTATCGATTTCTAAAATCATGGCGCCCCTACTGCACTTGAGATGGCAAAGGCTTGCGATAACAGCCTTCTCTATAAATCGACTCATGCGCACCGGCTGCGCTCGCGTCCCATATTCTCCGCGCCCGCACAAAAATTGCACCTTGTGTGCCCCGAAATAAGGACTATTATCGCGAGTGACCGTCATAGTGAATATTAATTGTAATTTTAATAATGTGTTTTGTTTGTTGACCCTTATTTTGAGCGGTATAAAGTCTAGAGTGTAGTGTGTGATCGTGGTGGCATTGGATTTTTGTGAAGATTTTTTTGTTGACATAGTGTAGTGTCACGGTGATTACCTGTGGTTTGTACCTACCTGATAATTAGGCTTTGTTTTTAATCTTACGTTGATTTTCTGGCTGTTACTCAAATCACGCGTGAATTTTCGCAATTGTTGAATTTCTGGTCAAAAAAACACAATTCAATAGTAACAAAAATTTTAAAAAAAACTAAAACTACAAAGTTTACTCCATAAAATTTGACAGGATTGTGAAAAGGAATGTCAACCGCCTGTTTGGGATATGAAGACCTCAGCGTAGTTAGTATGGTAGTATGCCATAGGCATAGTATACTTACTGGCAATTTGGTAATTATTTCCAATAAACACATTTATTTTAAATACCATTCCTCCGACAAAATTAAAGAAGCAACATTCAATAGAAGGCATATTCGATGATATTTATGTCATGACAATTAAGTTAACTCCGGTTTTACCTGGATCCAATCTCCAATTTGAAAAATACACCGCCTGATAGAGCTCATAAGTTTTTTCTAGGTATGTTATCAGCAACTGACCAATAAGCAGGTTCAATTAGTAGAAAGCTGAATTAAATCAAACTGAAGAACCATACCCGTATTAATTAAGTATTTTGAGTTCAATCACACTTCAATTTCTTAAAAAATGTGTTTGCCCACTTTTCAAACGTTACGTAACGAAATTAACCAATTATTTTGCAATTTTTGTATGCAAAACACAAACCAACAGTCATTTAATTTTCACTCTGCATTCAGCAAATAAACGTTATGAAAGCACACCTACGCATAATTTGTGCAAATCGTAGAGTAATATCGAATAGGCAACGACCTGGGCTATAAAAGAAACTACATACTTACGTATGTATATTTATAGAATATATATATATATATATATATATATACAAGCTTTTATACATTCCAAAACTGCAGGTGTAAGTAGATATGTACCTACATAGAGACACGAGATAAATAGTGAAAAGTCCTCTCATTATCTAATTCATAGTCAAATCTGTCAGTAGAGAATTTCCTAGTTTCGGTGACTGTGCAAAATTACTCCGTATTGTTATGAGTATTTGATCTCATCTTATCCTACGATGTTAGAGAATTCCAACATAATTTCATTTAGCTTATTCTCTATTCGTCCCTGAGAGAGTTTTCTTAGGGTTGAAAGCAGTACTGAAAGACCCACAATTCCCGTATTTCACTTACCTTCCATAGGTAATGTTATTTTTAGGTAAGTAGGAAGGTATATATATAATTATATTATATCTATACCTACCTAATAGACGAAAACACTGACCGTAATTTATAATGTACCTACTTATGTCATTGTTTGATATTTTTTGTGAAAGAATAAATAATTGTTGTAACAACAACGTAGGTTGACCTGGAAAGTTATGTAAAATTATGAAGTGTATCTTCGTAATTTTCAAAATAGTTAAAGTCAAATATTTTATTCAATATCATTTTTTTAGGATCACTTTGAAACGTCAAATCTACCGCCGCTTGTACGGAATCGCGACCAGCACACAGAGAGAGGCAAGAATCTCGGGCTAGTTTTTTTTTTTCATGATCCAGTTTTGTATCTTGATCAGTAACACTTCTGCTAGATATGTGACTAATCTAATCTAAATAAATAAAATATGTGAATAATGATAACATTAGGCAGAAGAAATGACATAGCTCACAAGGTGTGAATATAAAAGCAATGGCTTCAATTTGAAAATTATTAAGTGTGTAGGTACATTTTACTTTCTGTAGCTAGGCTACACTTTACTCGTCAGGCTAGACTCTGACGTCAGATAGGTAGATTACTCTGAGTAAAAGTAATGAGTATGTTCCTCTAGGTACCTACAATTTGTGCAAACAATGTGGCCCACTCAGTAAGCGTTCTTGTTTATTTGCTAAGACTTTCCACGTCCATTACCTTCACGAGCATAGCAAAATTATCTGACTCTAAGATACCCATAAAGAAATCATTTGTTCTACTTTATTCATTTATATTTATTAGCCTCATAGCTCAGTTGGCAGTAACTCTGTTCTACGCTGTAGGTTGTGGGTTCGATTCTCACCATGGACAAACATTTGTGTGATGAATATAGATATTTGTTCTGTCTTTGGGTGTGGTATTGTACGAAAAAGTATGTATATAAAAAAAAGTATTTAAGCATTCTATCCGTAACCTAGTTCCCATATTACAAGCTATGCTTAGTTTGGGGCTAGATGGGCGATTTGTGAAATTTATATGCTGTAATAAAAAAAAAATGAGAAAAGGTATAATCTATGAATACATATACATAAACCTACACTAGTGGATCCCGTGTGACTTTGACATAATGCTAAACAGGTAGCTACCCTGGAAATGTCAAAAAAGGAGTTCTGGTTTGGGCTGTGCATCGGACGATTTTATAAATTTAGACGAATTACAAAAAGAAAACTATAAGTGAAACGGGCCACAGACGGGACTGTTTTAAACGGTCTTTTAGTAACTCCGTGCTCCATTGCGTGACGGTCGCGGCTTAAGAATCGACCCCTTCAAGTCTTTTTTTTTATTGTAGGACGGGAAGCGCTTGGCCTTCATCTTCATCTTCATCACCTGGTTACAAGTTGAGATAAGGCCGATGCTGGAGGCTCACTTCAGCCAGACCCCTCAACAAACTGAGGAAATCTTACCTCTAAATGCCGGAACACAACATTTCTTTTAAATAATTGTTATTATGGCGACAGATTTAGGTAAGATGGTCAGCGCACGTAAGTCGTAAAAGTCGAATAAGGGGTCTTACCGGAAAGGCTGCAGCTTCCTTCTGTGTATTATCTACACCTTTACTGGGATCATCAATCAGTCTGCCAAGCGTGGTGATTATGGCAAAACCCAGTTTTGAATGAGGTATATCCATCGTATACCGTTGATGTGCACCTACTTATACCGGTTTTTTTTAACCGAACGTAGTGGCTACAATTTTTTATTATGTAAACAAGATATCGTAAAGAGAACCAAATACAAAAAGTCTTGTAGCTCTTTAGAGTAATTGATGTTGTTCTATTGCAATTACAAAGAATACCGTATTTAGAAGTCCTTCTGAGACCGGTTTTAGTATAAGTGTAAATTAATACTAACACTAATAGTTTATACTATATAAATTAGGTTTCAGGAGTTGCCCGTTACTTGTATACTACCATGGACCAAATGTTGGTCCATGGTACTTACTACCTACTATTATATACAAACTCAATAATGTAAAAAAAAAAAATTGTTATATGGCCACTTCTTAATTTCGTATTCAATTGTACTTTACTTAATCACGAGGTGATCTGACCAACGGGAAAAAATATTCCTGTTGGGCAGACTAGTCTATCAAACTGACCACTGGGAAAACTCGTATATTCGTGTTCAGCAAGCTTCGAGGAAATAGGCCAACCCATCTTTGATAAATAGGAAAACTTAAAGGTCCTCCTGTTTTATAATAAGTAGGTAGTATACTATACACATAATGGGCATCAGGGAGGTCTCATCGCAGACCCTCTGGCCTCAGCAAGCCTCCAGGATAAAGGTTAACATCTCCGGTAAAAGGAGACCTATATACCAAGCTATAGAGTAGGTACCCACATAACTCTTCGTGATAAAAGGTGCGGCGTGTCCTCCTTGTTATCACTGGTATGACGTTTGTTTGCGTCTTCTACCTAGGTACATAGCTATAGTTATTGTTATTGAATACAGGATGCCCTCGAGCGTGACTGGAAGGGACTAGGTAGCTCAATGTATTTAGGAGATCCACGGAAGATAATTTTAGGAGTCTTCAAGTCTAAGTTTCTATAGTTTCCAGACGCATAGTCGACGCTATTTGGCATATGGCTACATAGATATACGCATACGCTTTCAATAATATTTTATTACGCGTCTGCAAGAACTTGGACTTTTGGAAGAACTCGGCTTTATTCAACATTTCCTCCTAGTTGTAAGTCCGCCTGGCTAGCTAACACCATCCCACCTAAGTCAACGCCATGTCAGCAATAATTACTGCTCCGGCAGTTTCTCACTCTGGTTGAAGATTCCGAGTGAAGTGCGCATCCATCTTCAGACTTAATTGACACCTGGTGACATGAAGGCTAAGCGTTTCCATCGTAGTGTACAAAATCTATGGTTTTAGTGTTGTCTATTATGAATCTAAAAACATCCTGTAGATACCTCTAGGCATGATGAAGGCAGCATAGTTTCATGAATGTTTGCTCTGAACAGATAATACCATCTGTGATATTTCACCTATTTTTGGTTGAATTAACCTTGAATGGTCAATAAAACCGGCCAAGTGTCAGTCGGACTAGCGCACCGAGAGTTCCATACAAACCTGTAGGTATACAAAAGTTATGGTATTTTTATTGCTAAATGAAATCCATAACATTACAATTTGGAAAGCTGGAGGAGCATATATGTAAGACAAAGGTCTCTTAATAGTTACTAATTATTAAAAAAATATATGTGATGTAACTAAAAATTTAAGGTTTTCGGAATGTTTCCTTTATGTGTGCTAAAAAAGTTGCTTCGTTACAAATTTCAAGATTCTAGGTCGACTGAAAGTATCTTTTAGGTTTTGATTCCCTTACGAGTTGCGAGTTTCAAACTATGCGGCTTAAATTGCTGTTTCTTTTGATTGCGTTGACATAGAAGGTTGATTTTGTTACAGCTTAAAGATATTATAAACCTGAGTATATGATATGAATTTCAATATAATACCACTACGCGTTCATAAGGAAAAGGTAAGTTAAAAATTATTAAAAAAAAATATCATATGATGTAACTAAAAATGTATGCTTTTCGTATTTTTTCCATTATCTGTACTATAAGGCGCTTTGTACCAAATTTCAAGATTCTGAGTTCACGGGAAGTAACCTGTAGGTTTTGATTCCCTTGCGAGCTATTTGCGGCATTTGCGGTTTTATCTTTTGATTGCGTTGGCTTAGAAGTTTGATTGTTTTCATAGTTCGAAGGGACTTGAGTATTTGATAATGAATTTCAACTTGATACCTGCACGCGTCCCTGAAAAAAAGGGTCTTGACAGACACACGGACAACAAAGTAATCCTATACGGGTTCAGACTTTTCCTTTTGAGGTACGGAACACTAAAAAGAGAAAAATCTGATAAATTCAAATGAAAAAAAAATCTTATCTGCGCTGCAAGTGACCGGATTTGTAGCGCAGCGCTTGGGTCGGAAAAACGTAGACAGAGGGCTCGTCAACTTAGCAGCAAGACTATATTTCCTAAGGATGCCTCGTGTAGAGGCGAAACACTGTGTGTCTATTTGAAAATCTTTTAATCGTGGATTTGTTTTTAAATGTTTTTCTGTTTTCAGGTTAATATTGAAAATGGTTTTCCGAAAATTAACGCCTGAAACGCTACCTTGAATGTTATTTAAATTCATCGTGCAAACAATTAATTTCGTGGGCAAGCAATTTTAATACGAATGCCTTGAGCCTGAATCGGACAGACGGACGAACATGACTTATCATGTGATTTCAGCTCAGTGGCGAGTCTCTAGTCAAAATTTTGCAACCTCGTATGAACCATCTTTAGCAATAAGCTTGGCAATCATAAAGATCCATTAATGGCAGCTAGTATAAGCATCTTGCAATACCATTAGATGAGGTCGCGAAGGCTTCGTGTGAACTATGAACTAAGAACTCGTGAGAAAAATGCTATAAAGATAAATATGAATTAAAATATCCCCGTGGTTTTCAATATTTACCAACTAATGAGATCTATCAAAGCCATTATTCCAGAAATCTCTTCTACCCATAATTGATAAGAATTATCAATAATAGCAGTGTAGATTATCAGTCATAACAGTGGGGATTATCAATAAGAAAAATTTGGCTATCGATCATAACAATGGGGATTATCACATTGACAATTTACCTGATAATCAAATTGCTATCTCCGCCAGCTAGCCTTCTGATTTCAAACATTCTCCGATTGACGTCTGTCGGTCACTAATTGATTATAATCCAACCCCGAATGAATGAATGAATGAAAAATACTTTATTGCACACCTTAAAAATAAAAATTGGATAACTTAAAAATAAAAGTACAATGGGCGGTCTTATCGCTAAGAAGCGATTTCTTCCAGACAACCTTTGGATGGAGAGGATTTCATGGCTAAAGAGGTGGTTGGTGGTGCACATATTAATTAGAGTCTAGCTAAATTAACTATACGTAAATCATACATTATATGACATTGTGTGCTTAACCGAACATCATCTTCGGGCTCACCAGCTCATGTTCAATTTCAGCAACCACCAGGTTGGCAGTGCGTTCTGCAGAGTACATAAGATTAGGGGTGGGTCTCTTATATTATTGAACAAACAATTAAAGTACAAAGAAAGAAAAGATGTTGTATCTATGTCTGTGGAATGTGTAACGGAAATATCTTGTGTAGAATTGGAGCAATTATTGATTGTATCTGTGTATAGACCACCTGTTGATAAGAATTTTGAAAAATTTATTGAAATATTGGATGAAGTGTTAACTAAATTGGGTAAATCAAAAAAACAACTGATTATATGCGGCGATTTTAATGTAAATTTACTTAAGGTATATCCTTTATCAACTCAACTTCTGAACTTGTTTAGGTCACATAATTTATCAAACTTGTTTCTGGAGCCTACTAGAACCACTGATACTACTGCAACATGTATTGATAATATTTATGTATCTGCTAATATATCCCCGATTAACAAATCTGTCATTAAGAAATTAGAATCTGACCACTGTGGTCAGTTGATAAAATTTGCCATTGTCAAAAAACCGATAACTAAAAGGAAAATAACGTATGTACCGGTAACTTCTACTCGTCTAGAAAAACTTAAATTGAATTTGGCTAACTTTTTACCATTTCTTCCTTGTGATATGGATCCAAATATATTATACAATGACTTTTTTTCGATCCTAAATGGTCAATTTCAATCAATTTTCACGTCCCGATCTAGATTAGTCTCCGACAAATGTGAGTTCAGTGACTGGGCAACGGTTGGTATTCACCGAAGTAGACAAAAACTATACGAGTTATACGCAGAAAGACAGGTTAATACATCGGAGGAGTTTAAGGTTTACGTTAAAAACTATTCAAAGATTTTTAAAAGGGTATGTATACTGGCAAAATCTCTCTCAATTAAGTCCAAAATAAAAAATAGTACTAATAAAATCAAAGCTACTTGGGACGTGATCAACGCTGAAACAGGGAGAGTCGCAGCTAAAAATACAGAGTTTAAATTGAGTGTTAATGGAAAAATAACGAATAATGATCAAGATGTCGCAAATGATTTCGAGAAGTTTTTTACCAATGTTGCTATTACTTTGACGGAACCTTTGAGCTCTTCTACCCCAATCGCAGAATTCTTGTTAAAAACAAATGTACCAAAATGTAACAATGAATTTCAATTCCAGTATGTTAAAAATCATGATATTATTATAGTGCTTAAGCAAATAAATATTAAGAAAACTAAAGACCTATGGGGTATTTCCATTCCGATTGTTAAATCATTGATAGAACTTATTGCACCTAAACTTGTAATTATTTTTAACAGATGCATAGATTGCGGTGTGTTTCCTGATCTAATGAAATTAAGTAAAGTAATTCCACTATTTAAATCGGGTAGTACCTCAGACCCCTCAAATTTTAGACCGATTTCAGTACTACCTACGTTAAGTAAAATTTTTGAAAAACTTATCCTAAATCAACTTCTTAAACATTTTCATGAAAATAATATCTTGCATAACAAACAGTTCGGTTTTAGAAGAGGGCGCTCGACCACAGATGCGGGCATAGCATTAATTCAAAACATATTTGATGCTTGGGAGAAGTCACATGATGCGTATGGTATATTTTGTGACTTGTCCAAGGCATTTGATTGCGTACAACATGATACATTGATCATGAAACTACATCACTACGGTATACGGAACAGCGCCCTGGATCTTATCTCTTCTTACCTGGGGGGTAGGGTCCAGAGTGTCGATGTTAATGGAAAGCGATCCCCTGGATCTCCTATAACAATGGGGGTGCCTCAAGGATCTATATTGGGACCTTTTCTATTCCTAATATATATTAATGACTTACCTTATCTCGTGAGGGATAACCATGGAATAGTATTGTTCGCAGATGATACTTCTTTGGTGTTTAAGGTCGAAAGGCAGCGGTTTAATGTTGACTATGTGAACAATGCTCTATCCAGAATAATTTATTGGTTTAACACAAACAATTTATTACTTAATGCATCCAAAACCAAATTAATTCGGTTTACACTTCCAAATGTAAAACAGGTTAAAACTATTGTAAAAATTAATAATGAAGAAATTGAATTGGTCAATAAGGCTGTCTTTCTGGGTATAACTCTAGACGCTAAGCTTCAATGGGGCCCTCATGTGGGAGCATTGTCCAACAGACTTAGCTCTGCAGCTTACGCCGTTAAGAAGATTCGCGAATACACGGACATTGAGACTGCTCGCCTAGTCTATTTCAGCTACTTCCATAGTCTCATGTCGTATGGCATCCTTCTGTGGGGGTGTGCTGCCGATATTGATACCATCTTCATATTGCAAAAGAGAGCTGTTCGGGCTATCTACAAAATGGGTCCCAGGGAATCACTTAAAGAGAAATTTAAAGAGATAAATATACTAACGGTCTATTCACAGTATATATACGAAAATCTGCTTTATGTTCATAAAAATCCTGAAAATTTTCGTAAAAACAGCGATATTCATAAATATAACTTAAGAAATAAAGATGATCTAACTGTGCCCAGTAGTAGGCTCCGGAAAATAAGCAGGTCGTTCTGTAGCACATGTGTGCTCTATTATAATAAGCTTCCCAAAGATATACGTGACATGTCAATTAATAAATTCAAAAACATTATAAAACATAAATTGTGTGGTAAGGCTTATTATAATACATCGTCTTATCTAAACGATAAACACCCATGGACATGATTTTAATTGCTCCTCTTCAAATCTACATATATATTATTATTGTATCCATGACTTCTCCCCATGACTTAGTTTTTTAAGAGACGTATTGTAAATGGTTGATTGTTTTTATTTTAATCATGAGACCTTATACAAATAAAGAAATTTGAATTTGAATTTGAATTTGAATACATTATAAGTAAAACTATGCTACAAATATACACACTACTTATATAATATAAATATAAATACCTACATACTATACAATATGTACTTACATACTATACTATACAAATATAATACACAAATATAAATATATATTTACATGTATAAATATATTTACTTAGATGGATGATAATTATAATAAATGTTCTAGGAGTACCATGATAAAAACATATAAAACGGTGCAGAAAACATCAACAAAAAACCCGACATCGATAGCTGGTAGGATCACAGCCCAAGTTCTCCAATTAAAACTTTTATCGCACAAATTTTGCATTCAGGAACGAGGTTATTTTGAATAAGTCTGATCCTTTCCTGTGGTTTTATTTATCCGACAATTATAAGTAAAAGCTGTAACTTTTCATCATTCATCACAGTTTAAAGAGATTATTTACGGAACTTGGGTTTCTCCCAACACATCCAACAAGTCATCATCTACAGCCCATTAGTGTCCACTGCTGGACAGAGCCTCCTCCAAAGCTGTAGGGTTTTTGCCATAACCACCACGCTTGGCAAGCGGATTGGTGATCGCAGTAGAGGTATCGATAGTACACAGAAGGAAGCTACTGGCTTCTTCTGGTGAGATCCCTTAGATTGCTTTTACGACATCCATGAGCTGAGTTGGAGGGGTCGATTCCTAAGCCGCGACCGCCACGGCTAATTCTTAAAACTATTATCAGATTATTATCCTAAGAGTGCAATGGGAGATTAGCTATAGTACGTTAGTATTTTATTATCGGTGGCTTTAGTCGTGACCGCGAAGCTTGGCGATCGTAGTATCGGCTTTAGTTCTTTTGCGATTTGCGAGCAGAAAATGCTTTCGAGTGATCATAATGATTTTGTTTTTAGGTGTGTGTCCGATTTTGTATTCATAAGGTACTCTGGTAGCTGCTGATGCCTATTCCTAAACTTATTGAAACACAAATTGTAGCAACCATGTTTTTTTTTTAACAAGCCTGTTGTACACGTATTCATGACGCACATAACCACAGAAGATACAGCTTAAGGAACTGTTTAAGCTTGTATCTTAGTAGTATCTCAGGCAGCGTCGTCTGCGGTAAGCCTGATGGGGGGGAGGTCATGGATGCCGTTTTTGCCCATGACCTTCACGCAGAACTTGGGCAAGCTGAAGATCAGCCTCCTCTGAATCTCCTTACAGCACAGCTTTAGAACCTCATATGCTTCTGTTTCGGTCATGTCTGAAAATAATGTCAAACTTAGGTATATATCATTTTCCAGATAAAAAAATGTCTTCACACAGAAACGCTGTCAACTCGTTGCCTGCTGGCTAACATATGCATGTGGATTAGCGCGATGTAGCAGTTAACAAGTCTCAATTCTATTAGAACTGGTGACCGAGTACGGACATGAGTGGTAAATTTCATAAATCATTTCTTTCACCTGAGTAGGTGACAATTATCACTGACACTGCGATTACAAATTCACCTGCCAAGAGTGGTGTTTATGGCGAATCTATCTAAATATCTATATCTCTATCTTTTTTTCGGGGGAAGACAAGCACAGCTATCCTTATAGCCGACTTGTCTGTCGCTGGCTGGCACAAAAATAGACTTTTCTTCATCAATACAACTCACAAAGTCCGCCACAGGTCAAGGTCATCAACCATGCTTGGCAGACTTAATGCTTTATGTATTGGACAGTTAATAAAGCTCTCTCCATAGCCCGCGATGTGACCTTGAGCTTGTACCTAGTACTCCTGACTATAGCCCTGATGGTGCAAAATAAACTAACTGTTTTTATAATACTGGTCCAAGATACCCAGACTGAGTATACCGCCGAAGCCGGTGCAGGCGTACGGCACCCTGATGCAGGTGGCCAGGTAGTCCATCAGGTACAGCTGACAGCCGCCGACGGCGTCGTGACCGGCCACCATCATATAAATAGCTGGCGGCTCCTGAAATAATCATTGTCAACATTACACCAAAAAAAAACATTCCCAGAATAATTTAGAACCCTAAGGGAGTTTTCAACACCCCTATCGAAACCCTAGTCTCATATCTGTAATTATGAAATGTTCAAATTTCTGACTGACTGATTTAAGCTATAGTAGGTAGGTATATAATATTTTTTTTGTAAGTGTTGAAATAAAAAAAAAGTTAGTGAGGCGGAACAAAGGATACTACGAGTAGGATAGGTATGAAAGAATCGACCAGCTATTTCTTTCATCTTTACCAACTTATAATAATCTTTGGTAACTAGGTAGGTATATAGTACATGGTTGGAGTACCGCTGATTCTCAGTCGTTTGTCCAAACATCTGTCGTTTATTTGAAATTTGCAGGTATGGGATGTAACGTTAACTTAGATTGTTTACATTACTTATCTTTTTGATATATAATACCTTCAGTCTTGTCATAACTGGAAAATTAGGAGAAATGAAAGCCAAGCACTGCCCTGTAATCGTAATAAAGCATCTTTACCTAAAAATGCTTTATTACGATTGCGATCATTTTAAGAAAAAGTAAAGCGATAAACCTAGAGCATCTGTATTTAATTAAAAATGCTAAGTTTCATTTGAATGGGACAAGCTATTTTGAAATTAACGAAAAATTTCATTTCCATGGGAGAGCTGAGGTACCTGTACTACTGGGCCTTCGGACACTGGTTCCTCACCATTCAAATATAAAACGTAAAGTCAGAAATGATACCCCACGATCTCCGGATCGGAAATCGGATCGCAAACAACCAGGCTATCATGGCTCCAAAACAATGTACCTAATGTAGCAAAAACCCGAATTCGCAAACTCGTAAATTGAAACCGGTACCGGGTGCGCGAGGAAAATGGCTTCCGAAACTTTGACAAATATTCCAACCTAGCCCACGGATGGTGGCGACACGATAACAAAACTTATACGCAAAAAGAAACATTTGCATATAATTTTCCGGCCATTTTATGGAAGCGGGAATTTTATTAAATAAGTTTACTTTCTCCACTTGTGTGACACATGAAACGCCCCACAAGTCTCATGTCGTGTCATGTCACCTTTCAATCTCTATGGTCTAGTAGTTCGCTTACCGGTGTCTGATTCAGAGGTCCCGGGTTTGATCCCCAGGGGGAGTACAATATTGCAGGTCTTTGTTTAAGTCCACCTGGCTAGCTACTACTAGCTTACCTAATTCTGTCATCGTGATAACAATTCTAAATTGTTGCGTTCCGGCATTTAGAGGTAAGATATTCAATTCCTCAGTCAGACTATTGAAGATTCCGGGAGAAGTGCGCTTCCACCTTCATCCTTAACATAACTTGAATAAATAAATAAATATTACAGTACATTAATTTGCGCCATCTAGCCCCAAACTAAGCATAGCTTGTTATATGGCAATTAGATAACGGATAGAATACTTAAATACTTTTTGCAAATACATACGAACTATACAATACAACACCCAAACACAGAACAAACATCTATATTCATCACACAAATGTTTGTCCTGGGTGGGAATCGAACCCACAGCCTACAGCGCAGAAGGCAAAGTAATTGAGCTATAAGTCTTGTTACGAGGCTAGAGAGCTTCCCGCAGTTGAACGCTTCTGCTAGCGGTTTTGGCTGAATGATGACTCTCTGGTGACACCTGGAAGTCTAGCTCCAAGCAGCTCGCTGTTGGTCCACGGGAGAATCTGTGCCCTTTGGGTATGTTCGAACCTATTTGTATACTTGACATGAGGTTGGCTGCATCCCTCAGCAATTTTTGAGATATCATATGAAGAACCCATATACTCATACCATGACATTAAATAAAAAAAACGTCCTAAATACAGACCTGGCCTCTTAATAGTTTGTGTCCCTCAGTCACCTTTTACGATATCCGAGAGTGAAATTGTGGTGGTTCTATTCCTAGGCCGCATTAAAAATTAACATCTCTGAATGCTTATGATGTCGAGACGAGTTCCATATGCTTTTAATTAATTTTAAAGAGTCAATTAGTGCTAATTTTAGATGCCGAGAAAGAAAGTGTGACAAAAAACTTATAAATAAACGAGTGCGTTTTGCTTTTAAAAACCTAGAATTAGAAATTACCTGGTGCCTGTCAGTAGGAAAAGAAGACATTTTATAACGTTGATGAAATACCTCATGAAGACATTTTAATGTTTTTTTTTTAATGTATGAGGTGCTTGAGCTTCACCTCGCATGATTTTCAAGTTATCACCCGGAATCCTCAACAAACTCTTTCTATTCATAGGTACAAATAAATAAATAAATATTACAGGACATTAATTGCACTCAGCGCCATCTAGCCCCAAACTAAGCATAGCTTGTAATGGGAACTATAAATAAATATGATATTGGTTTGATCGCGCACATAGGACTATGGCATTTAGGAGGGTTCGCGAGATCTAAAATTCCTCGGTTATGCTTTTTGAGGGTAGATAATAACAAAATTATGCATTTATATATGTGTATGTCTGTTTCGATTTTGAAGTGTGAGGTGTGAACACTATGACCAGCGCCCGCTGCTTGCGCGTTCAGACACGATTGGTCATTGTGACTAGACTTCGCGAGCAGTTTCAATAAAAATGCTGTCGGCCAAAAAGGGAACAAAGTTTTATCAAAATTCCTATAATAGATTAATAAGAAAAAACTGAGAAACTGAAATGAAGCTAGCATACCACCATACTACCAAAGTCTGTCGCCATAACAAAAATTTCAAATCCTAAGACTGTTTAACCGCTTTTGTGGTCTTGTGGTCTGCCTACCAGTTTCGGATCCAAAGGTCTTGTCCCGGGTTAAATCCCCAGGGGAGTACAATATTGTGCATGGTTTGGTTGGTGGTAGGACGTCCGCCTGGTAATCTACCACCATCTTACCTAATTCTGTCGCCGTAATATCAATTCTTAAATTGTTGTGTTCCGGCATTTAGAGGTAAGATAGCCAGTTCCTCTGTTCCTCAGTTTATTGAGGATTCCGGTACAATGATTGTAACATACCCGTCTCAATACCCAGTCATCTCGGGACAGCTTGTCAGCGTAGTTTTTCCTGATGAAGCTGACGGTCGGCGCGACGTCCAGACTGTAGCTGTTCTTCAGGGTGTACAGCGCGAGGTTCTGTTTGATGTACTGGACGAACTGACTCGTCTCGGACTCTGCGCCCACCAGGCCTATCATGAGGTTGTCGCTAATTTCGTGGATCTTGTCTTCGTCTGCAAAACCAAACAGTTATTCAACAAAGCCGATACCCGTGCCGAAAAATAATTTCCTTCGGTATAGCTCCAAAAAAATCCAAATGATAGTAATCCGACATTTAGAGGTAAGATAGCCCGTTTTTCAGACAGTTAGGTCTACCTTTTTACCTACTTCCTAGATAAAAAGGTAGACCTTCCTGACGCATGACAACGATAATAATCTACCCCAACTCAACTAGCGAAAAAAAGCATAGAAAGAGATCCCTTTCCACGCACCGGACTGGCAGACGTACGGCAGGCTACAACCCGTACCTTGTTAATGTTCCATTGTGCCGAACTCATTGATTCGCCTCTACCTTTACTATAAATACTGGTAAAGGATGGAATTCCTTGCCTTCGTCTGTTTTTCCGCACGAGAACAATCTTGAAGTCATCAAGTCCAGAGTAAATAGTTTATTTTAAGGCAAGGATGCTCCATCTTAGGCCTCTCTTTACTTGTTTTACATGTAAGCTGGTGGTGTACGCTTGACTATGCCAATAAAAAAAAATGAGTAAAATATGCACTTGTGTAAATGACTTGTTAAGGATCATCATCATCTTGTCCTCAGAGCTAGGGCCGGCACAGCATGTTCTTCTTAATCACTTCTATCTCCTGCCAGTTCCATACAACATCCATATCTACTCCTTTATTAATAACTTATTGCACACACATAGATATATGAATACAAGCTAGAGCACACTTCCAGCAAATCTAGGTAGAGAGAAACAATATATTAAATAAATATTGAAATACCCATATTATTTAGTAGGCATTTCCTTTCACACGCATGTCCTCTTTTACGTGATTTTAAAGATAAATGTGTAGGTACTTACCCGAATAGTCTTTGAGTAATTTACAAAGCATAAAGTTCAGCCAATTTGTGAATGGGGACATGGATATTCGAGAAAATGGATGTAGCCTCGCGAAACAATGGTTTTACATACGCAGTACCTGAGGTACCTACCTACTCGTATGTCTTTGATTTGATTTATTACCTACTTGTTATTACCATCTACCTACGTTTAGCCTACCTAGGTACCTACATATAAGTACTGTAAAATATTATGTAACCTACATAACTCGAAATAACTGCTGCAGTCTGTCCACTTCTAAAAAATATCTTAGAAATAGGTTAACTTGGTAAATAAGTACCAAGTACCTAGTACTACAGAAACTACGTCAACAGTGACTCATAAATCTGTCCGATATCTGGCCTATAGCATATACTATAGCATTACGGGTACGCAACCCCGGACTGCTATAGTTAGTGCCACACCATTCTCCCTTGACATCTGTATCCTCACCCCTCTTTATCCCTCTCCGCATCCCCTCATCCTACACAAATTAGTATTCCAAAGGAGGGTTGACCTCAGGCAGGCGGCCAGACGTAAGACAATATGCCAAAGCCTGAAGAATATGGTGTTGATCCTGCCTAGGATAAGGGCAGGAAGTTTATAGACTCATGGCTGTTTTCCAATAGGGGTAGGCAGACTAAGCGGATTACCAGGAGCTTCATTGGAGTCAGCAGATTAAAAAATAAGAAAAATAAACATTACAGGACATTAATAACAAACTAAAGTAAATCTTGTTATACGGGAACATAATTTATTTGATTTCACCTATGTATAGTAAGTATGCTTATTCACTCGTCTCATTTCATTCCGCAGCCGGCAAAGAAAGTTTAAAAATGTGATCGCAAATCTTTCAAGATTACATTGCACCATTATATCCCAAGTCAAACACGGACGGTCCCGGAAGCAGTTACGAAACAACAGGATGAGATTGCTCTGGATCACTTTTACATAGTTGACTGATAAAATACCAGCACCTGGCCTCACAACTGAGGTGGCAGTGTGGCCTTCTGCTGTATGATGTGTTCGATTCCAACTGACAAACATTTGCGTGATGAGTAATATATGTTTTTTCTGAGGGTGTTCACTTGTATCTCACACGCACACATACATCAACAGCCCATTAGTGTCTACTGCTGGACATAGCCTCTTAAAAGCTGGAGGGTTTTGCCATAAGCACCAAGCTTGGCAGCGGCAGGCGGATTGGTGATCGCAGTATATGTGTAGATAATACAAACACGGAAAGTTGCTGCCCTTCTTCTGACGATACCTTAGTCGGCTTTTACGACATCCTTGGGTCGAGTTGGAGGGGTCGGCAATCTAGTTGTATCACAAGTAGGTACTATGTGTTTACCGGTATTCTATAACCGGATGGCGTGGTTTAAAAGGTCTAGAGCAATATTTCTTCATTATTTACCTATCGAAAGCACTTGCTCGAAGAATACATGGTTACCTATTTCGGTTCAATCTTAACCTATTGTAACTTACTGACACGATGAAGCTATTCTAGGTGAAATTTGATAAAATCAATGAAAAACACCGCAAGTTGCGGAAAATGAGACTTCGTGATTTGTGCTGCACGAACGGGGAAAATTTCGATGGAAACTAAAGCAAACTGAAGCTATTTATCTTGCTGTGATGTTTTCGGCCAGCCTGGCGAAATAAGGAAAAATGTAGATTTCTGTTTCATGATTGTTTTAACCGACAATAATGTGTTGTTTGTGAGCTAGTAGAGCTACCTAGTAGAGTGCCTAATGAAGTACTACCACCATACCTATTTCGGCCGATAAGCAACATTGCTGTTTCGGTTTGAAGGGTACTTATACGGAGCTAAACAACTTTATGCCTCAAGTTGACGGGCACATGCAGTGCAGCGTGAGTCATGTTCTTTATGAATATGACCTACGCATTAAGGCTTTGTTATAGGCAGGAGCTCCACTTAACTTAAGGTTTTTGCTTGTTCCGTATTCATATAAAAAAAATGGAATGCGTTGCGGAGACCATGAAAATCTATCGATAAGCACAGTCTTTCTAGACAACATATAAGTGATAGCTTGAAACTACAACTATTTAAAGAAAAAAGTAACAGGCTCAAGACTTTTCTCCCCTTCGAGGATTCACTTATCACTTCTCAGAGCGATCTTATAAGAATCACTTACAAGGGGGTTGTCAGAGGCGTCTAAACGTACGTTCGGCACATGCCCACGGTTTGCAAGTAACTAGTATCTAATACGTGACAGGTTGCAAACTTATCGCCGTTTAGAGGAATCACAGTGTCACGTGACATTCGGATAGTTGGTCCTAGGGCCATACCGACTACCTCACTGTGTCCTTCACCGTCAGAGCACGTATCAAATGTGCGCATAAATTTCCGAAAATCGGAAAAGTTCATTGGTGCACGACTGGAATCATATATATGAACCTTGAATTGATATTCAGAGCCATGTTTTGCAACACGTAGAGGTACCAAATGCTAAAAACTTAACATAATCCAGTCAGCGATCATTTATTTACGAGTAGTATAATACTGGTGAGGGATGAAACATCAAGTACGTCTTTCTGTGCCAGTTCCATCTAGGAACACCTATTTGGCCCACACCCCATAGGTGTAGGCCTAATAGTTACCTACCAACGGGATCGCTGGTTCTATATAGGGAGAGCCAGTGCCTTCAGGGAAAGCTTGCTCCATCGTAGATATCCTTGTTGTGGCCTAGAGATAGAGAAGCCTAGGGACAGGATCTAACCTTTAGATGAAAATGACCTTACCGTCTTTCATAATAAAAATACCCTTCACGTTGGTCTGATCAGCGGCAATCATCACGAAATCGTTGCTGGCAATACCAATCAGGCAGTATCTGTATATTTCCATAATATATTAGAAATAATGCTTCGTAAAAAAATAAATATAACCTGAAAAACGGTTCAGAAAATTCTACTAAAGTAAGGGCGTTTTCCCACGAGCGATGACACGACACGACAAAATGCGGTGACGACTCCGGGAACCATACATTGCGTGAGTAAACGTTTCATTTCGAAGGTGGAGGCGCACTTCACCCGGAATCCTCAACAAACTAAGGAACTGGCTATCTTACCTCTAAATGCCGGAACACAACAATTTAAGAATTGTTGTTATAGCGACAGAATTCGGTTGTAGCTAGCCAGGCGGACTCAAACAAAAGTTACGTCAATTTGATTTATCATGTTTGTATCTTGACATTGTATTGCATCAGAAACTACAGTAGACAATCAAAAGTACTTACAAAATTATAGTACTAATAAGGACATACGAAAGTAGTTATGCATCGAGCTGGACAGCAGATAACCACCTTATGCTCCTGAGACTGCAAGTCAGCATTCTCGGTAGTCCGACCGGGACGCTATCAAAGTCCACGCAGCTTACTGTCGCGACAACGTTTGATTAAATCAGAATGTATTCATTCGTGTTCAAAAATAACTTGTTCTTGGACGTCTCATTGCAATTTAGAATGAATTACTGAAGTAAGCATCCTTCAATTTTAATTTAAAGTTTTCTTTTAAAAACTCCAACAACGTTCGCGAATCGCGTAAGTAGTTGATTGAGCGTTTTTTCCATCAACACTACCTAATATCTTTCAATCAGAGGCGGGTGAACCAAATATTATCTGTGTCTCCTTCTTCTTCTTAAGTACCTACAGCTCCTCCTGTAGGTAAAAATGCTATCCTTCATTGCGAATTGCGATCTTTCGCAAAAAGTTGCCTACGATTGAAAGCGGGAGTCATGTCGGAGTGCGTGCATACTTGCGTGATGTACTTCTAATTAATTAGTAAAGGTATTCAACGTGGCAATGCAGCCAGTGTCTTGGGCACGCTTCCGTCTGGTACTGGTCTGGAACAGTTGAGTTACCTATAGACCGTTTGAAACGGTCCTTAGTAATCTGACTGATTTCTTTGTACATAGTTAGGTTAGTTGTACATTTTATTGAATAAAGATCTATAAAAAAAAAACTTCTTACTACTACTACTACTAGCTAACTACTAACACGACCGCTGTGTCACTGCTGAAATTGTTGCTCACGTCCAAACGTGAGTGTTCTAAAATCGGGTCATGTCGTCGCTCGTGGGAAAACGCCTTTAGTCTACAATGAGTGGCAGTTTGTGATTCGACTTGACAGTTACAAATGAACGTTTTTTTCAAAAATGATTATTTCTTGAAGGTTTTGAGCGAAACTTCTGCTAAGAGGAAAATTGCGTATTCAAAGAGTGAACAATTTTCCTCTTTAACAAACCGAACCGAAAAACGACGAACCAAAAATAAACCGGCCATGTGCGGAACTGAGGGTCCCGACCCACATTTGAAGTAAAAAATCACGTTTCTTGTATCGGAGCGGATCTCTTTTAATAATTATTTGTTTTTATAGTGACAATAGAACACTGATTTTTTTTACTGTCCAGCGATTACGGTTCAAGAGACCCACTGACAGACAGACAGACGGGCTTTTGGCACGGAACCCTAGTGATGCTTGGCAGTCATTGAATTTTCTAGATTTCCCGAAGTGCAGTGGGAAGTTCTCATGACCCATTGTCAGAGGTACTTCTGTGGTGGAACCATCCCGTTGAACTATTGTTTAGCTAATCTCTACCTATGGGAACAGTGTTCTCTGGGTTGAGCAACGGTTGATGTTTTATCTTAAATTGTATAACAGTTTCAATCATCAATTAGTAGTTATTTATTTAGGGACATTTAGCCCCCAACTAAGCATAGGGATATGGGAACTAGATTACGGATAAAATACTTAAATACTTTTTGTAAATACATACGTACTGTATGATACAACACCCAAACACATAACAAACATGTATATTCATCTCACAAATGTTTGTCCTCGGTGGGAATCGAACCCACAGCCTACAGCGCAAAAGGCAGAGTTACTACCAACTGAGCTATGAAGTAAATTTACTATGTTACTTATTTCGGCCAGTGAACTAGCATTCAGCGTGGCAATGCAGTCTTGGGCACGCATCTGTCTGGTACTGGTCTGAATTCGTTTTTGGGGGCGGGGGGGGGCTGAACGTTTTTTTTTTATATAAAAACTGAGTATCTACTCAGTAACAAGCCTCATAGCTCAGTTGGTAGTAATTCTGCCTTCTGCGCTGTAGGCTGTGGGTTCGATTCCCACCCAGGACAAACATTTGTGTGATGAATATAGATGTTTGTTCTGTGTTTGGGTGTTGTATCATATAGTAAGTATGTATTTAAAAAAAAAAGTATTTAAGTATTCTATCCGTAATCTAGGTCCCATATTACAAGCCATGCTTAGTTTGGGCCTAGATGGCGCTGTGTAAAAAATAATGTCCTATAATATTTATTTATTTTTTATTTTTTTTATTTTATCTACTGTACTAGATCTTTGCATTTTTGTTACGGAACCTTCGTGCAACGTAGATTACATGTGAAATACCTACGTTAACTGTTAACTCACGTGTTTATACAATTTGCATTTAGTTAGAAGTATATGTTACCAACTCAAGGGCATTGAGTGAATGTCCATAAAACAAAGATGCTACCTACTTACATAATTAAATTACCATAGCAGGCCTCAGAATATTTTTATATATCTTAATTTGTAAATATCTTAGATCATTAACCTGAAGACAGAACATTTCTATTGAAAAATGGATCTATGCAAAATAACGACTGAATCTATGAATTTCTGAATCTAATAAATTGAATTACAATTATAAGTACCTACTTGTCTCCAATAATGTAACTACAACTCAGTTGGGTCATTCATATTCCCCAGAAGAGGTAGAGTTCCGTACGTGTTTCAATTTACATGAAATGGGCTTAGTTGTCAGATGTGATATTCTTTTCTTTATTTATTTGTTCACTTATTTTCGTCTTTACAAAAATTTGTACACATATTTCGATACTAACAGGACAAAACAAGATGTGATTTATATTACAAATTTATTAAGACTCGCTTAGATAAAGTCTGGACTCTCACACCAACGGATGCGACTCACACAGGTTTCTTGTCCGAGACATATTTTCATTAATTTCGTATGTTGTTTGTCACTTTTATTCGGTCGTATTTCACTGATCACTTACCGCTTATCCCATTCTGAGATATTTAGAATGCAGCAGAAAAAAAGTAAACCGAATGTTTACTTATTAACAGCTGGTGAACTAACGGTCGGTTACATCGGTTTTTGAAGAACACCCCCCGAAATAGGGTAAAATGAGGTCAGGTCAAAGACATATTCTACACAACAATGTGAGGATGCGTCCGTTCCCGACGGGTCCCGGAAGTCCGGAACTCGGGAATTTCGTGGGACAGGCATGTTGCGGGCATTCCGTCAGGGACCTCAAGATAGGGATTTTATTTAAAAGCCTCTGTGGTGTAGTGGTTCGGCCACCTGTGTCAGATCCAGAGGTCCCGGGTTCGATTCCCAAAGGAAGTACAATATTGTGCTTGGTTTGGTTGGTGGTAGGACTTTGTTTAATTCAAATTCAAATTCAAATTCAAATTATTTATTGCACTTATGTTGTTATTAGGTATACAGGTGTTGTGAGGATAAAAGTTTCAAACATAAACCCTGTTAGGGCACAGCAATATTACACTAGGAGGCGCATTAAACTTAATAGCTAAATAAAACTATACATAATACTAAATTCTATAATAAACTACTATTCTTATTCATTATACCTTTACTTTTCTTACATGCTAATTATTTAGTTTATGTATCACCCAGAAACTCATGCAAAGAGTAAAAGCATTTTTCTGTTAAGTAGGATTTTAAACACTTTTTAAATTTTTGGGGCGTTTTACACACATTGCATATGGTCCAGAATGTATTATTTGTAATGTGGAGTTAGGTTGAGCTAGTCTGGTGCGTGGCCTAAGGTTTTGAGGTCGTGAGTATTGCGGAAAAAGTTTCATGTTATTTTTTACAAAATTAGAAATTTCAAATATATAAATGCAGGTTAGGGTTAAAATTTTATCTTTTTTAAAGTGTGGTCTACAACTTTCCATTACATGTAAGTTGTTGATTATTCTGATACATCTTTTTTGTAACAAAAATAGATTATTAAGATCTGTGCTATTGCCCCAAAGTACTATACCATAATGTAGCCAGGCATGTGCATAAGCGTAATATAGCGCAGGTGGCGGTTTTTTTGTTTGTATTCTTTTTTAATTCATATAATGCAGAAGTAAATCTTGATAGTTTGGATACATTTTTTTTGATGTGTTCTTTCCAGTGGACACTGCAATCTATATTTATTCCTAAAAATGAGTAGTTATTTACAGATTCTATTTTTGTGTTTTGAAAAATATAGTCGATATGCAAAGGCTGTTTTTGATAGGGCTTGAACTGCATTATTTTGGTTTTTTTTAAGTTTATTTCTAGATTATGGTCAAAAAGCCATTTAACAATTTTTGACATGTTATTATTGATATGTTCATTTAGGTTATTATTAATGCCTGTTTGAAATGGAACGACAACGGATATGTCGTCTGCAAAAAGGGTGCAATGAATATTTATAATACTAGGCAAATCATTTAGATATATTAGAAATAATACACAACCAAGGACACTACCTTGTGGTATTGATTGGGTTATATCTATTTTTTGTGATCTTACTTTTAAAATGACTCCAGTCGTATTATTAAAATGTTCGATTTCTACTTGTTGCACACGATTAGTTAGATAAGACACAAACCAATCATGAGCTAGACCTCGTATTGCTATACCATATAGATTGTCTAATAAGATTTTATACGTGACTCTGTCATACGCTTTACTTAATTCCGCCTAAGCTACCACCATCTTACCTAATTCTGTCACCATAACAATAATTCTTAAATTGTTGAGTAAGATAGCCAGTTCCTCAGATTGTTGAGGATTCCGGGTGAAGTGCGTTTTCACCTTTTGCCATATCATAGCTTGAATATCAGCTGAGATAAAGGCCAACCCCGCCTAACAAAGAGGAAAGTTGGCTGATGACTATTGATATAACGCATTTGGCTATTGCTCACTTGAAAAATAAGTGTAGACGTACCCTAAGATGGTGCATGCTAAAAGGTACCTATTTACTCTGAAGTCCAAGATGTTTCTGGTGCTGAAAAACTCTTGCTGCGGTTCTTGATGGATCTACCGTATACATAGTCAATCACAAAAGGATCGATAGTATGACCTCACCTGTACCTATAAAAGTTTCAAGGTTTGATTGACCCATTTTAAATGAAAATGAACTTCGTCAATATTTATTTCAAAAAAAGTTAGTAGGAGTCGTAAAAGGTGACTTAGGGATTAACTGGGAGATTAGAAGCATTCCCTTGCAACACACGATATTGTGAACCATGGTTTGTGACACCAGGCTTGGAAGCTGGCTTGCTTGCCAAGCTTGGTGAATATGGAAAGTCTTCCCATTGCTATCAGAGGAGACTTATTGACCCATAATATACATATAGGTACCTAAGTATACCTATATACAATTTTGCGTTCTTACCTCTAAATTTCAACTTTATCTACGTAAATACTTATACGCGAAGGGTCCCAATGTTTTCACTTCATGTCTCGGCATAGAAAGACAAATAACTAAACTACGTACACAAACAAAGCCTCATTATCTGAACACACACTATGTTAATTGTAGATAGCTATCACTACACCAAGTTAACTTGTAACGAAGAGACCAGTGATATAAAATAATCCTTAGTTTAGACGAAATACCGCAACCTTTATAAAAACCAGAGAAAAATACAGATTTCAAACGGACATACCTACTCGAGCAATATTATCTTCATAAATACCAGTGAATTAGTGGATTAAGTTTTGGAGTGTCAGTATATCAGTGAGACGGTAATGATACTCGTGTGAGATTTCCGAAGCCAGGATGCCAGATTCATTGTCCCTGACGACTGGCGTGAGCCTGGGTCTGCTGGCCGGCATCGTCTCCGGGGTATGCTACTTCGTCGCCAATGGAGTCACCTGGCCAAGGTTAGTAGACCTGCAACCAATACCTACCTATTTTCAAAAGAGTTATAGTTGTTTTTTTACCTTTTCACGACTAAGCGGCAAAACAGATTTATATGCAATGGATGGTACCTATAGGCACAGATAAAAAAATACTAACGTAGTACTATAGGCATGGACGAAATTGGTCCTTGCAGCATGGACATCCATATGACACGATACCTACAGCATGGTTAGAACTTAGTTACTTGTAAAGACTTAACGGTTACTGTTTCGATATTATGGATCTGGATCGTCTGGATCTAGATCGTGTTCTTACTTTTAAATCACTCAAGAGCAACCAAGAGCACAATAGCTTTTTTTTTTTTAAAGTAACATTACATAATTTTATCATGACAGTGACATCTAACGACTATATGGGACAACACAACTAAAGGCTTGAGAGTCCTTTCATTACCCATACCCTGCTCTTTCACGTAGCTCTTGCTATGTTTATTCTAATGGTGCCGCTAGATGTCGCTTCTGTGAGTTATTCCAGCTCTTCGTTAAGTTGGTACTTTACAATGGTTTTGGTCAGCTCCAAAATGTACTTTGTCAAACAAAGTGAATTGAATCGTGTTTAGGTGTTCTATTATTAAATCATGTGTTTGTATTTTTAAAAAAACGTACACCGGGCGAGTTTTTTTTTCAGAACTCAAAAATGCAAAAAAATATTTTTTTTAGAACACGTAACTCCTAACATGACTTTTCGATAACTCTCACGGTTTCAGACTTGGCCTCAGTGGCCCTGGAAAAAAACTCACCTGTATAACTATTAAGTAGGTAGATATTACTATAAGTAGTCTAGTTATCTAGTTCCCATATGATTACAAACTATGCCTAGTTTGGGTAAGAATGAAATATAATTTGTCAAATGTATTGAAAAATGATATACAGATTTCCCAAAATAAAAGGTTAAATATTTGAATAATTACTCCACAAGTACGAGATATCCATCGTCCCACAACATTAAAAGCTGAGTTTCGTCACATCCGTATTTTGCGTGAGTTTTGAACAAAAGGCAGTTGGACCGAATCGGGCTACAGGTACCTCCAGCTGGTACCTACTAGGTAGTATCTGATGTGTATCTATACCGTGGACACTGTATACACATCATCATGATAAGTATACCTACGCTACATCATGTGTCAGTTCATAATAAGCAGACTGGAGTAGCAAAAGATCGACGTTTTTCGATTAATATACATTTTCAAGTTATAAAATAAATAAGTATCGTATTTATATGTATGTAATAAAGCGGTCAAGTGCGAGTCGGACTACCGTCATACGTACAGGTGTATTTATCTTACACTTGAACCTTGAGTGGGTTTAAATAACTACAGATAAAAAAAGCTATTGTAAAAAATGGAGAGCAAAATGAAGCGATCCCTCGCATGCCTTTCTTTTTCGGAAGTCCAACGTACATTGTACAACATTACATTATAATATAATTTTGTACAACGTACCTATGTTCGATAAAATACTCACAGAGAGCATAGGTACTGTCTGCTATAGAAGTATTTTATCGATTCCCGCTGAATTTAAGGACCTACAAAGTGGGTTTTCCAAGTGACGGCTAGTAATCCATTTTTTTTTCAAAATTTTACTCTCTGATCTTCGGACACAAGGGGTAGTGTGGTTATGGTTATAACGTCTATTATTTACAATAGCTTTCAAACTAAGCATGCTAAACTAATAAAAAATAAAAAATAAACAAATGACAAGACCTTCCATTTGATATGCTATTGGGCAAAGATTTTCTATTTGTTTCACTTCACCCCTCAAAATTCACATTTAAAACTTAAATTCACTCTCAACTCGTGCACGATGAAACTAGACAGCGCTGTATCAAATTAATATCTGTAATATTGAATTTCCATTTGTCCCCTAATTCGATACCACTTTTTTCGTCTGGTACTTTCGAAGAAAACGGGATGTGAGATATGCGAGTAATCTAATAAGGGTTCCGTATTGTCTTCGGAAGTACCTTACAGAAAGAATCCTAAAAACGTCGTTTTCAGAATGCAGGATTATATTTAGATGAAATAAACCGTTCTACGGTATCGGCCTCGCAGTATCTATCATCGTCAGATCGTTTTTGCTTTCATTCAACTTGTTTTCCTATTTTCATTGATTTTCCGCGTTTTTGTGTGATTCGATTTTGTAATCGATTAGACCCAGACGACGCGATGCGGTTCCTTAGCTACGCTTATGTAAAATAGAGCTGTAGGCTTTATTAATGGAAGACTTTGATGATATTGATGTATTTAATTAAAGTTAATAATATGCAGAAGCAATACAGAGCTTAAAAATCTTCCTGAATTAACGATATTTCCTTTTTTCAATTTTGAATAGGTACAATTCAAATCAAAATTATTGTAAAATAGTTCTTTGTATAGAACACTATTATTCATACATTGTTTTGTGTTTGACATTCCGTTTCAAAATTAGAAGGACTACTGGGCATTCGTTAATATCGATTTTGGACCACTGGGCGACATTTCGTCATAAGTAAAGTAACGGTTAAATTCAATTTGAGTCAAAAGTGAATAGGACCCTTCAGGTAAGCATGCTTCAACGTAGGCTATAGCAGTAAAACACAAGCACAAAATAACAATAAAAATAAAAAAAAACTCGTTTTGAGCTGAGTCTCTTTCTGTCTATGAAGAGCACTCCGTGTGTGTTTTACAGCACCCAACTAGTTAAAATTATTTTAATAATGACTTGCCTTGAACAGCAAACCGTTAAGTAATTAGTGGCCAAGTGGGACGGGAGTGGCGGTTGGTGGGTAGCGGGTGGCGGGTGGCGCCGAACCGTGGCGGTCACACTCGCCGTTCAATGGGGTAAACTCGATTGACCATGTGTTTTCATGCAGGAATTGATGGCCATTTAGAGAACTGTAGAGAAAGTACCATGGGTTCCGTGGTGTTTCATTTGTTTTAGAATGGTTTAAAACTCGCGCAGACTGAAATGAGATACGAGCGAACAAGCTAAAGTGGTATTTAATCACATTTTGATCAATTTATATCATATCACCTGAATTTTGCATAAAGATAATGGTCTCTATATCTATTTGTGTAGTTACGTATATTTCTAAAGTTCTTTACAGAGACAGAAAGATGACTATTACGATACATACCATATAAATAAAATGAAAAACATTTGTGTGATGAATAGATAAATGTTTATTCTGTGTGTGGTGTTTGGATATGAATGGATTTACAAATAAAATTTATTTAGGTAATTGTAAGTACCTCCTGCTTACCTAAACATTAATATGGCTTGTACTTGTTCAAAGCGGCGGTCCGCTTTCACTCTATTTCTATGCCCTAATATAATACATAATAACCCTATTATGTATAACTTTTTTCAATCATTAGACCATTGTACCTTTACATAATTAATGCAATAAATAACTATGACAAAAAAAAAAGTTACTATTACTTACCTGTTATCTAGTAATCTAGTTTCCATATAACAAGCATTGCGCTGTTTGGGGGCTAGATAACACTGTATGGAATCAATATAAAGTGATATTTATTGATATATATATATTTAAACCAAATCGATTAATGGGAGCTATATTTTGACCCGTTAACATGCATAATTCCATTACATTTCCATATCAAAATTTAACAACAATCATACAATAATAAACAGAACGCAACATAACAGAGCCCACAAAACGGAACCCTAATCGCAGCAGGACCCAATCACGGATGCACAGTCCACATCGCAGTCAGTGGCTCCGCGGGCGGCTATCGAACGGTACTTCACAATTACGAAAAAAAAAACAGCACAAAAACACAGAGAAAAAACATTAGAAACAACAAAATATTTTGGCGGCGAAATAATTACAGGTGATAACTTGATAAGATATATTAATTAATTTGCAAAAGTGAAGTGTCTATTTATATTGCGGCGTGTCCAAAAGTTTCACTCAAGTGTTTGAGGTTCTAATTTGTACGAAATTCCGTTTTTGATAAGGTTAAAGCAAGTTTATCTTGGTTGTATATGTATAGAACTTTACCCTTTATGATCGTGAAAAGTGTATAGAGTGATCGATTATAATTTTACTGTCAGTGTAACGTTTCCCGAATTCTTTAACATATTCGCAAAATTTGATGTGCTAAGGATTATTGGATGGAATAACTATCAAGGTGTGTATTATTTTAATATTATATGTTGATTTATAAAACTTTATTTCACAATGTGAAAGTAAAATAATGCACCTCAGCTAGTCAACGTTTCAAAGAGTAACGCAGTTATACATTTTAAATTAACTTTACGTTACTGAAATTCTTTCGGAGATCCTATAGTCGACTTTATCGACAACTACGGATTTTTTTTATCATCCCAAGCCTGTTTATTTCCACATACTAATATTTACATAACATACAATTTCTTTTCATTCATTGCATAAGATACTTAATTAACAAACTTAATTCGATTATTGTTATACTTAATACTAATACTAGAATTAAAATTTATGGTAAATTATTTTTGTAGGATCATCCATTTACGGGTAAAGAAAGCCCCCTCAAATATTTCCCTGTTTTCGCGGTCTTGCGCAAGTCAAATCCATGTAGCCTCCCTAGGGCTTGAAAACGGCGTCTTACGTTTGTTTCTCTTATGCCAGGGTAGTTATGAATTGTTAGGCATACTAGCTTATATGGCACCGAAGGCGTTAGACTCAAGCTTTCAATTGTACTTGGTCAACATGGGATCATTTCGAATCCTACCTTAACGCGAGTAGGTAACACTAGAGTGTTTGAATAAACTAAGGGGTGGGATAGCTTGCGTCTGTTTTCTTGGAAAATTACAACATGGGGCTCTTCAAGCTGAGAGTGAAAAGGTCCCACCACGCCAGATTGTAGTCTAACGTAGATCTATCTTACTAATAAAAAAGTCTAGTTATCGAAATTTATAAAACCGTAACATCTACATTCGAGTCTTGATTCGGTATGGGTATTGTGGGTAATTCTGCAAAACGTACAGTAATCTTTATCACACTGTGAAATAAAGTGAAACAGAACGTGCAACAAAAATTAGCACCATTGAATCATTGCAATGGCATATACGTTAACACGTTTAGAAGTTCGCGTCTCTTACTGTTCAAAACGCCTTTAGTAACCTAGAACACTATTTGATAATAATAAAGACCTTCAGAAGTGTTAATATATTTGGCTGTATCTGGTAGATCTTATCTGAGGACTTGCTACCACCGTGTTTGTATACTTTCCAAAACATTCAACAACCAAACAAAAAGTTCTAATCCGTACTACCGATGGTGATACTGACAATACCATGGACATTATAATATTTTTGCCTGTCGTTCTACTGACATATCTGGTAGTCTAATATACCTATGTTAGGTTCAATTATATAATCAACGCAAGGCATATTCAGATGCGCTGGCTAAGGTTTTTGTTCTCCAGCTTTATATGGTTTTTGGGAAATTGTAGCTTCAAAATTGGATTAAAAAACGTAGCATTCGCCTTTACTTAGGTACAGGCTACTACTTAGCTACGTGTCTGCTAGGCCGTACGCATCCGTTTTTCCCGCGTCACTTATAGATTAATAAGTTTAATAAGTTTCTTTGATCTGTATTTCGGTTCTCAATTCGTCGGAATCTTTTTTTTTATTTGTTACGAATACACCTGGGCCAATTTCGAAAATTATTTTCTTTTGTTTGAAAGGGTGGTCACAGGTGGTCCCATTGTCATCAAGTCTGATGATGGTATTCTGAAAAATCATCGGAACTCTTCAAATATTGTACACTTGAAGCAATTTGGGTGTATTATCTCAAAAGTAAAGAAAACATAAACATATAGGATATAGGATCACGTGTCTGTCCGTCTGTCTGTCTGTCCGTTCATTTGTCATGAAAATATTTCGAAACTATAGTTACGTCCTCCAGGTAAACGAAATTGTATCATATTCTTCATTGAAGTCGGTTTTCTTTTTAGCTTTTAAAACGTAATTATGTGATATATTTTGTGTGTGGTGAACAATAAATAATCTATCATTACCTATCTACCTATACGCCTATCACACAATTTGAAGACGAATCCATAGCATAAATGGTAGGTCGGTAGATCAGAATAATTCAAATGGTACTGCCGACAGCACATCACGGCGCGTCGCCCCACCAAGTCCACCGGACCGTGGCGAACATTTGGCGCAGACCAGCCGTTGTACAATACCTATCTCGGACAGATAGTGTAATTGACCGACCGCGACACGAAATCAGTATTTTGATACCTCTGCGGACTTCGCAAACTCGTTGAATGTTGAAAAAACTGCCTGTTTCCCCGAGGAGTAGGTATCTTCATTTTAAAATGCTTGTCGATACTGACTACCTACAATTTACTGGTTTTACGCAAATACGGTCTTTGTACTCGTATATATTTTGAATGGGCATGTTTTTCATCCTATTCCATTTTTTATTTGCACCCTCCATTTTAAAATAAATACGAACCCGACGACTCCTCCATGTCGAAATTCCTCAAGCCGCTCAGACTGCAGAGCATGCTAATGAAAAACACTGATGAAAGACCCCTTGAAATAGTCGGGTAAAAAGCTTATTTGTGTCACAAGATCGATAGAATGTTACTAAAGATATTTTATGACGGAGACATGTTAAAGCCTACCTTTAAATTTTTATTAGTAAATTGTATTATAGGGTAGTAAAGGGTCCATATTAGACGAGCGCCGGCGCGCCGCCGCTAGTCCAACGACCGGCGTGGCACAAATATGCGCGGCGTAAAATTTTTGCCCTTTATGGTCATGCGAACTTTAACTCGCGTGGTCAGTGGGCAGGCAGACTCCATTAACTACCGGCCAATCTCTATTACCTCCATTCTCTGCAAGTCAGTTGAGTGATTTCTCAATTGTAAACTCCTGGCATACCTAGAGTGTAATGATCTCTTTATTGACCGTCCGTACGGCTTTCGCCGGAAACGATCTACAGGGGATCTTCTAGCGTATGCTGGAGTGAAGCCATCGAAAGACACGGGGGGGCTATCGCAGTTTCCCTTGACATTTCGAAGGCTTTTGATAGGGTTTGGCACAAGGATCTCATTAGCAAGCTTTGCTCCTATGGTTACCGTCCAACCTTTTACGGTGGATCACAGACTTTCTGAGGGAACGATTGATTCGTGTAGTCATTAGTGGCTGTTCGTCCGATCTATTGGCTATAATGCTGGCGTACGAGGATCTGTTCTATCAGCAACTCTATTCCTGCTCCACATCAATGATAAATAGCAGGTATCTATGGGTACGCAGATGACAGCACAGTTGTGGATATATATTTTGCCAGTCCACGTGCTAGTGAGGACGAAATTTAAAGCTTAACATTGTATCTGAACGGGGTGACGCAAATCTTGTACGGTTTACTGCTTCCAAAACTAAGGCTTGTGTGCTCTCTGCAAAAAAGAGCCAATTCCACCCTGCAGCTATTTCAAGCGGCACTTCGCTTCAGTTCAATAATAGTTTGAGCCTTTTAGGTGTCTAACTGTAACTTTCATCTAATCTGAACTTTGGGTCTATTGGCTAAGGTTTGGCAGTACTTCACACCGGGACAGCTTTTAAGCTTGTACAAAGCTCAGGATCGTTCTTGTATGGAGTAATTGCTGCCATCTCTGGGATGGCTCAGCCAAGCACCAGCTCGAAGCCCAGGGCTTCGTTATGTACAAAGGAATCAGTCAGATTACCCAAGGACTGTTACAAACGACCTATAGGTAACTCAACTGTTCCAGACCAGTAAATTCAATAAAATAATAAATGTAAATTCGTTTGTATTGAATTTTGTAACATTCTCCTTTCAACCGTTGAATCCTTAAGTAAAGCTGTAGGCCAATCATCTACCACCAATGTTTTTGGCCTTATTGTGTGAGGTCGATACGGCCACGTACAAATCGATCGCAATCCGGTAACCGTCAGGTCTGATTGTGATTACGTAACAGATGGAGTTGTTATTCTGTGCCCTCGCCACGACATCCTTCCGGTGTCACGACGTGAATAGCGACGGCGGAGTGTGTGGTCAATGCGCTTAGATGGGCTTCCCATATTGGTAAGGCCATATATGTAATGTTGTTACTTTATGGACTTCGCATATAAAGTTCTAAACTCTGTGGTCTAGTGATTCACCCAGCGGTGTCAGATGCAGGAGGTCCCGGGTTCAATCCCCAGGGTGAGCATATTGCTTGGCTTGGCACATCCCCGTCGTACAAAAGGAGCCCTTAGTTCACTTTGTTGTCCGTCTGTTTGTCTGTCTGTCTGTCAAGATCTTTTTTCTCAGGATTACGTAGAGATATCAAATGGAATTGTTTCGTATATATAAAACAATTCCATTTGGGTCTATATCATGTGTTCTGTGGGTCTACGGTTTCATTCAGCTGTGAAAAATTAACACTTGTCAGTCAACGCGATCAAAAGATATGAACGTTAATGTCACATGTTTTCGCATATTTTGCGATTTCACTAGAATACTTCCAATTGACCTAGAAACATTAATTTTGGCAAGAACCAATAGCATGTAAAGATATAAAATAAAAGCCTTAAATGGTAAAGAGGTATGTCATTGAATAAAAAAAAGGGTAATTTACTATTACAAAAAAAATGTTTTTAATCTAACCTTTACCTGGTGAGATGAAGATCAAGCGCTTCCCCGTCGTACTATAAAAAAAAAGTAATTAATACAAGATACAAGAATGAAACCAAGGAACTTTCAGTGCAAAGAAAGAGGAGCTTATAAGAATCATTATTGGCAGGTGAATCTAGACCTCGGCCCTATACAGAGACGACATGGAACTTATGCCAATAGGAAAGTGCCTACATAAATCGTAACACCGGACCCCGATTCGTTAAGCCAATCGCTTCCTATGACTATGTACTCGTATATATCGTCGCAAGATGGCCACTCTATGTGCCTTTTGGTAGTCTAGTGGTTACTCGGCGACGATATTGTCATAGCGATGCGATTGGTTTAGTACAATGAGTAATGTGATGTGAGTCAATTTTTCATAGTAATAACATATGGAAACCTTTTTGAAACTACTGTCGACCCGTTGAGTGAGCTTGCCCTGAGAATATTTATTTATATTAGACCACGTGTGTTAGTCTGAGGTTGTCAGGGATTAGGGTAGAACGAAAGTTTCGCACACAAGCCTAGGTAAACTCACGTTACACTTTGGAATATGTTATCAGTCCAGTTCCAAATTGTATCATAATTAATTTAAATGACAAAATATATACCAACTTAATGTATTTATTTATTATGAATAAATGTATCTTAGGTATTATTTGTATTGTAATTGTATTGTCATAAATCACGCGCTCATTCAGAAACACAAAACAAGCGCAATGCATATTGTAGATCTGTGTTCTTTTCGTTGAAAAAGATCGTCGGTTTATAATGTCCTACAGATTATTAGCAATAAAATTAGCAAACTATGTCACATTACGTTTATATTCAACATAAAAACATCAAGTTCACTTCTTCTTGAGAGCTCCTTTGGGCGAACTCCTACTGCCCTTGAGCGTGCTCCCTGGTGGAGTCACCGTGGAGATCTCACTGGAAAGGTCTCCGGTGAGGTACAGCTTGCATCTCTCCTTCAGCCTGGGGTAGATCTGGTTCTCACGGTTCAGTTGGGGTAACACTGAAACGCGTTTTTCGGTTTCCTGGAAGCAATGTATAAAATAAATTAAAAACTAGAATATTCATTAGGTATCCTCCACTATGCATTCGACTAAGCCATCCGTCTGTCTTTTTTTTACGAGCGAGTTGAAGCGCTTGGCCTTCATCTCATCTGGTTTCAAGTTATGATAATAGCCGTCTGTCTATCAGCCGGCTATATCTCATGAACCGTGGTTATATAGGTATAACAGTGTAGGCAGACAGTTGAAAATTACAGCGTGTATTCCTATTGCCGCTATAATAAGTAATATAGATAATGGAGAAAAAGAAGTCCCTTTACAAGAACCGAAATTTTTGTCTTGAAATTTTGATTGATAGTGTACCTCTTAGCGTGGCCGGGTAACGATTGTTCGAAATAGGCTCATCGAAGAACATTGATCTGTTCTGTCGACTTGACGTGTTATTAACCGCCTCTATGGTCTAGTGGTTTGCCCACCGGTTTCATATCCAGAGGTCCCGGGTTCGATCCCCAGGGGAGTACTACAATACTGTGCTTGGTTTTCTTGATGGTAGGACTTTGCTTAAGTCTGCCTGGATAGCTACAACTGCGATCTCAAGTGGATTACCTAACAGTACCTACGTTTATCACTTTAAAAACATACATGAGTGGTACTATACATTTTTGGTGCCGTCTGGTGGTGCCTACTTCAACATAATCGTATACGTGAGTGAAACCCGTGTTTTAAAATGTATAGAACCTACGTTTGACAAAAGTAGGTTAGTCAAATGAATGAATGGATGAAAATACTTTATTGCACACCATAAAAATAAAACAGGTTTTTTTTTACTAGCAGTGTACCATAGCATCAGCTAGAGCAGAGTAAAATACAAACCACCCCTACCAAATTCCTAAATAAAAAATCATTTGGCCATGTTTTGATAGAAATCCTATACACAGAGTATCTTAAATAATTCTGTCGCCACAACAACACATCTTAAATTCTTGTGTTCCGGCATTTTAGAGGTAAGATAGCCAGTCCCTCAGTTTGTTGAGGATTCCGGGTGAAGTGCGCTTCCAACTTCGGCCTTATTATAACTCCTTATTAGAAAATCAGGTAAGATGAAGGCCAAGCAACTACCCGTCATAATATAAAAAATAAAAAAGTGTTTCGATGAAATAATCGTAGAGGTAAAGACTAGGTATAGGTATCACTGCAAAAAATATTACCCATTCAGATAGCATTTGCAAAATAAAATAATTTACAGGCAGGAAGGCTCGAGCCAAACTTCGTGCTAGGCCAAGAAACCCGTCAGGTCAAATTACCCATCATAATTATATGAAAAACGATACCTCCCCATGCTGTCTGGGTGGGTGTGTTTTTGGCACAGTGTAGGTAGTATCTTTACGCATTACTAAAGACGTGCGCGGGAGAGCCAGAGCCTTCTGGGAAAGCTAGCTCCATCGTAGACCTCATCCTTGCTCCACTCGAGCTAGGTCAACAGCTTGGTAACCCATAATCAAAATAACATCCTCACTCGGCTGAAATTACGAATGAGCTATGTTTTTAAGAGGTTTGAGGACCTTGAACTGACCTGTTTTATCACAATAACGTAATACGTCTTCTTATGCTCAAAAAACTTCGTCGCATATGCGTACGTAGGCATGCCGAACAGCCCTTTTAACCGCCCAGTCTCATCGCACAGGTCAAAGTTAGTGAAGATTCCAAGTCTACACTTCTTTCTGATGTACTCCAGCATGATGCGGACGGGGCAGTCGGGGTTCACGAGGAGTGTCTTCTCGACGGCCAGGTCGATGCTCTCGCCGGAGCTGCTGCTCCTTCGGCGCAGGCTGCTGGAGGTGGACAGCTCGGGGGCGTCCTTGTACGCGACGAATATAAACATTCCCGAAGAATTTGTACAAGTTTTACGTCGATTTACATGGTCTAAGATATAATAAAAGACATGACACTGAAGTTGACATAATCAACATCAAATTATCAGTTCAACTCTCTATGGCTTTAAAACTCAAACTAGAATGTTTACGGTTAGCGTTCAGCTAATTAAAGAGGTTTTGGTCAGCCCTAAACTGCATTTTGTCAGCAAAAAGAACAAAGTGTTTGTACTACAATGATGGTAAAAGTGAACTATCTACCAAGGTGTAGGAGATAACACGACGAACAGATAAAGCCTGGAAAAGCTATTGCTTCATGAAAGACCTGATGATTCTATGCCTATGCATTCTCCTCATCCTCACCAACGGTGCGCATACCTGGTCGCTGACTCTGGGTCAAAAGTCCACCCTCGGGGTTTTTCTGCCAGCAATGAGACGTAGAATCCTCGACGTAAAGCTCAGTCAAAAGTCCGCCCTTGGGGTGTTGTCAACGAGAAATGGATCGTAACATCCCCGTCATAAAGCTCGCAGATCGCTTAAGTAACTAGGACATACGATCACAAACACAAATAGCAGACGTTTCTCAGAAAGCCGCAAAACTTAAGTGAGACTGGGCTGGACATGTCTGCTGTATAACAGACGAACTGCGAGTGAAAACTAAATCGAATGTGTGCCCAACTGGCATTGGCCATGTGGAAGGCCCAGGCGGAGATTGCGAGAAGAGCTTGACATAAAGGAATGGGTCCAATTAGTCAACAGTAGTGGTTTATGGAAGGAGGAAAGGGAGGAATTTGCCCTGAAAGACACCCCAGGTAATATAATATAAGGTATAATAGGCGTATGGTGCCTAGGTAGCCGAGCCCCTTCTTAGTCTTAGTAAGTAAAATATAACTTCACGTCACTTCAACAGCCCAGTAATGTCCTGGATAGAGCCTGCTCCAAAGTGGGAGACTCAGTTTACTTTTACTTAAAATAACAGGTTTATAGAGTACCTACAGTTAGTTAAGTAAATAAACAGTGATAGGTTAACATTTTAAATCAACCGGATTGATTATACCCGATAATAGATATCGGAAACAATGACTGCATGTACCTACCTGAATTCATTGATCAGAAATCGGTTATTGAACTCGGTACTGTCAACAAGTTTAAATAAACACCGTTCTAACATTGTTGAATCATCATCATCAACCTATCGCAGTCCACAGCTGGACGAAGTTTTCTCCCAAGGTGCGCCTCTGAGCCTGATCTTCGGCCTTTCGCATCCACTCTCTACCCCGCCACTGTATGGAATTTTTAACGAACCACTGCAACATTATTTTAACACCGTTAAAGATATTGCAATAGAACAGCGTTTTCTCGATAAAATATCTCAGGTTTGGATAAAATTACTCAGATTAATTCCCCATTGAATAAGAGCTTGCACAGGGAATAATGTCGTATAGTGAAAATAAAAATATTGTTTCATACAACAAAATGCAATGTTCTGAAAATAAGAAAGTATTCCATGTTTCCAAACTGTGGATTGGAATGCAAACGTAGCACCGTAACATTTTTTTTTAATCAAAATAATGAGATAAGAAATATTGACCTATTGATATCATAAACAAATAAGGCCTACTCTTGTCACTAAGGTCATCGCTCAGGAAACCTTGACCCCGTTAGCGCTCACTCGCAGTTTCGTTGGGAAATGGCCCGGCGAGATTCTAAAGCGGCATATATTTCAAAAGAGCTGTCGCAACAACGTTGTCTTGAGTATCTCGGTCCTGACTGCGCCGGTGCACCGACTTCATCCTAGTTCGGATTCGATTCGCGGAACACACACACGCCAATCTAATTAATTTATCTAGCTCAAAAACAAACACTAATAATGTGTAGCTGTATTAGCAATGCAAAGTCAGGAATAATCATATCATTAGGCGACGCACCATCCAACGCCGAGGTCGTGTGATAGCGATAAATAATGTGAAATGCTTGAAAAGGGGGTCTAAAAATACAAATAATATAAAAAAATAATAATAAAAATACAATATAAAATAATACTTGGAAGAAAACAGTTTCGCAACAGATTCTTTGCTGACGACCACCATTGGATTGACAACCTTCGAATGGAAACAAAGTAGCAATGGAAATCGCCGGAGTAACCAGTCTCATGACATTCGGAGTATCAGCATGGCCCCCGCCAGGTCCGCTGCCAAACCACTTCCAATTCCACCACCAGGGATCGAACTTCGCGGTGTTTATCATCCTCTTCGCTCTGTGTATGATGGAGGTGGTCGTCATCAAGATCGTGACGGAGGAGCAGGCTCGGGATCAGGGCTCTAGGAGTGTTACCTCTCTGTGGTTCGAGGACGATGAGTGAAGTGTTTAGTGAACTAAAGACGATAATAGTTGCCTACTAGTTTTAGATTTATAGTGTAGATCACATCATGTAGGTAGGTTTAATATTAGAAAAAGTCTAGATTTGTCTAGACGTGTCCTGTATAGAATAAATGGGACCGACTCAAATGGAGCAAAGGATTTAAGTTCCTATATCTAGAAATATTGGCATAAGCATAAAGGAAAGTATTGTTGTCCTAAACCTGATCCTGCACTTGTGAGAGAAAGTTCTAAACCTGATCCTGCACTTGTGAGAGAAAGTTCTAAATAGCTACAACCCGGCTTACAAACGACGGACACAAAATACAAGGTTTCAATGTTCAGGTAAAACCCTGGAAAACCTGTTCCGTGATATATCATTATTATTCAGCCGTATTATAATTTCGTAACAGGATGCACTTTAGCATTCAATTGACTTACGAAAGATTATTAGATTTAGCTTGGACTTAACTAAATAAAATTATAAGCATTTTGATGATATCGTATCGATTCCATACCCCTCTTGCTATAAAATAGAAAAAGATGTTTAGTCATAAACGATGCGTGGAAGAATTGGGGGAGACTTTAGCCCAGCAGTGGGAAAATATAGGTTACATAAAAAAAAACGAGATTGTCCAATACTTTCCGTCTTTCCAGCCATTGATAACTGCACCTACTTACTTATCGATACCGTAACAGTTTCAAACACTGGGGGTCACCAATTAAATCGTCACCTTGGAGACCGAATGAAGAATATCAATGACTTGTGCCAGATCCAGAGGTCCCGGGTTCGATCCCCAGGGGAGTACAATATTGTGCTTGGTTTTGTTGGTGGTAGGACTTTGTCCGCCTGGATAGCTACCATCTTACCTTAGTCTGTCACTATAACAACAATTCCAAATAATTGTATTCCGGCATATAAAGGTAAGATAGCCAGTTCCTCAGTCTGTTGATGATTCCGGGTGAAGTGCGCTTCCACCTTCGGCCTTATCATAACTTGAAATCAGATGAAGGGCGAGCGCTTCCCCATCGTACAATAAAAAAAACACTATCGCAGTCAGTCATTATATAAACGGACTTTGATAAGATATTATGCATATTTGTGACGACAATCCGACAGATTGTGTATATCTATGTTTATGTATTTGACCTCCACCGCAATAAAGCTCAGTATCTACTTACTATATTGTGTTTTGATTTGTGTGACATTCAGATATATTATTTTTATTGCATATAAATTGGAATTTCAGTTCAATATCTTAACATCACGGAACCTAAAGCCTAGTTCATTATATGACCTTAACAGATAGGTGTAGCGGTCGCAGGTAGTTTGTGAATGGAGGCGGGTCAAGTTAACTCATTGTAGTGTCATTTGGAGGACTTCCTGACTTCCATTAAACGCCTAAGTTCAGTTAAAATTCCGCTATTCTAAAACTACAATCAGTCTATGTCCGCATGCTCCTACTCTACTAACTCTACTAGCAAGTTCTACTACTGGTAGTAGCAAACGGAATAATCAAGACAAAACTAATTAAAATCATGGCTACAATTACTCTAAACAATATAGGATTCCATACAATAATTATTACTCTAAACAACATGATCAAAACACCTTACTATATAATCGTGGTAAATAATCCGTTACAAATGTTTTACTAGCAAGACTTTCGGTTTACTTTAATGAATGATGGGAAAGCTTGACCTAGGCTAAGCTCTCTAGGCTTTTCTAGCTCTGAGCCAGAGCAAGGATGAGGTCTACGAAGGAGCGAGCTTACCCAGGAGGAACAGGCTCTCCGTTCCGTCGGCGTCCGGGACTCCGACAGGGCAAACCGTTTTGGCGCTGGATTTCGGCAGGAGTGTTGCCAGGTGGATCTTACCAGGTCCTACCACCAGTATTGTGATCATTCAGCCACTACCTCTACCAGAAGCCCTAGCTACACCACTAGGAGCAAGATTTCGACCTTTTTCTAATTTGTATCGTGAATATTCGATTCTATACACATAACCAGAAAGCCGTATTGGCTATTGGCTACAGTGCTATTGCCTAATCCCTCGTACAAAGTCTTCAAACTCCAACCTTCACACGTCCAGCAATAATTAGGAGGCTCAAATCATAATGCAATATTGCACGATAAGGTCGCAACTATGTACTTGCATTGCACACAGCGCCACCTTTCACATCGTGGTGTGAAATGTGCAAGATTATCATAATACGAGATATAATAACTAGTTCGCTAACCAAGAGTTTGTTTTACGTACCTAGTGATAAATAGTTCAGGAAACGCAACCCCGTCCAAAAAATTAAGGTCCCTGTCATAAGAGGCGACTAAAGGATCATCATCATCATCATCATCAACAGCCCATTAGTGTCGCTTGGCACGCTTGGCAGGCGGATTGGTGTTCGCAGTAAAGGTGTAAATAATACAAAGAAGGAAGCTGCTGCCCTTCTTCTGGTTAGATCCCTTAGTCGACTGAGTTGGAGGGGTCGATTTTTAAGCTCCGACCACCACGGTAAGCTAAAAGATTAATTACACATAAACAAAAAGATTTAAATCAATAATAATTTATTTCAAGCGCTTCCCTTCGTAGAATAAAAAAAACGTTTCGATTCTGAAGAGGCGATAGAGTTGACTATCCAAAATGATCAGGGCTTTTCGGGTTGTAATCTGTGATGAGGCAAGCTGCAGATGCATGCAAGCCTTCTACGTTTCCAGTAACCAAAGTCAAAGTCAATGTCGAAATGTGTTTATTCATAACAATAAGATCATTAGAACGTCAAATCTACCACCTGTTCGGAAGCACACAAGGAGGAAGGCAAGAACTTCGGAATATGAACTAACTTTGATGTTCTATGAAATAGCAAATTACAGAGTTTTAAATCATTTAAGTGGCATTTATAATATAATAAATAGAAATGATGATAGTTGGTGCATGACGCATTAGGCTTTCCGACAAGCTTTCAATTGAACCTCAGGTAAACAAATAAAATTAGTTCAACAAAGGTTGATGACAGTTATTACAGTTTGTTGATGCATCTGCATCAACTAAAATTCTGTCATTGAAATGAAAATAAACGTTTTATAAAAAAAATATAAAACGTGTCGTAGGTACCGTGGTAGCAATTTATCTCTGCGTTTTGAGCGATATTAAATGTTTTGTGTATTCACACCCGGGACAAAGAAACTAAGTACTAAATTTATCAATTTAGTACTACACTTTTTTTAGTTCTTGTGTGTTACAAAAAATCCTCAATCGAGTTGTGTAAAGGTGGAGGTTCAGTACTAAACGAGCGACCTAGCTGAGAGTTGAATCTCAAACAATGATTTCATTCATTAAATTCGTACCATGAGCTAGGATTTCTGCGTAAAGTGGATTGCATAGCTGTCAAAATCTACGATCACAGTAAGTTAATATAGGCTCAGGCTAAACTGAATTGTTTAAGATTTGGGATTGCAATACAGTGATAGAAAGAAGAAGGGTAATATGTTTTCTGAGGTAAGTTCTCAAAACAAATGATAAAAACGTAAGGAGACAAAATTATTTTCATTCAACGATTCAAATACTAACCAGCTGTATAGACGTCATGGTACCAAATGGAGTGATCCAGTTCAGGAACCTACACTGAACTGCATCGGAATTGAATGGCTTCTAGTTATGTGATGGTATACGTATAAGTAAGAGGATCTAAATATCTTATCGATTTCGAAAACTTTCGACGGAGATTCCGTTTACGCTCAAAATCCAAAATCTAAAAATGTTGACATACTTAGGTAAATATTCGAAACCACAGAAGATTTTCAGAAATGGTGTGAGTATAGCTTGGAAATCTATCGGATTTCATGTCGAATCCGACAAAAAGTGATGTTTCCGATCCGAAAACTTTCCGTGTGTTTGAGAATCGCTACACAGGTCTCGGATATTTGTTGATACGGTTGTTTCTTTCCATTCCAGAGATGAGCCCACCCGCAGACGATGTCTGAGAACCTCGCCAGACGACGGCGTGTGCGCTAGGTGCGGCGGGGACCGACACGGGGGCTACATACCCTGCATCTGCCACGATTTCAAGTGAGATCTCTTCTCACGGTTGGTTTTATTGTACGGGAAACGCTTGGCCTTCATTTCACCAGGTTTCAAGTTATGATCAGGCCGAAGGTGGAAGCGCAGTTCATCCGGAATCCTCAACAGTTTGTGGAACTGGCAATCTTATCTCCTAAATGCCGGAGTACAATAATTTAGAATTATTGTTAGTGAGTATGGAGTTATTAGTAAGATGGTGGTAGCTAGCCAGGTTTTATTGTACGACGGGGAGTTGTTTGGCCTTCATCTCATCTGATTTTCAAGTTACGATAAGGCCGGAGGTGGAACGCACTTCATCCGAAATCTCAACAAACTGAGGAACTGGCTATCTTACCTCTAAATGGCAACAGAATTAGGTAAGATGGTGGTAGCTAGCCAGTCGAACTTAAACGAGGTCCTACCAGCAATCAAACCAAGCACAATATTGTACTCCCCCTGGGGATCGAACCCGGGACCTCTGGATCTGAAACCGGTCGGCGAATCACTAGACCACAGAGGCGGCTATAAATCAAATCCTTTGATGCATCAGCATAAACGGAATAATCTGCCTAAAACATTCCTAGATATCCTTATAACCCATTACGTATGACTTTCATTTTCATGTTGGCCATGTACCTATAGCCCCGGAGTCAGACTCTACAAGCCGCATTTATTAATTATATATTATTCCAGGCCAGCGAAGTTTGAGTCTGGCGCGTGGTTCTTGCGCCAAGCTCAGCGAGCCGCCTCTCAGATGCCCTGGTCTATATCCAGCGACAAACTGGAGCAAATCGGTAAGTCGACTTTACTTTTAAAGCTACCAAAATCCTGTCTTATAGAACCCCATTATTCACTTAAAAATCTAGTAGGTAGGTTACTATTGTATATGATATACACGCCTCATAGCTCTGTTGGTAGTAACTCTGCCTTCTGCGCCGTAGGTTGTGGGTTCGATTCCCACCCAGGACAAACATTTGTGTGATGAATGTAGATGTTTGTTCTGTGTTTGGGTGTTGTATCATATAGTACGTATGTATTTACAAAAGTATTTAAGTATTATCCGTTATCTAGTTCCCATATTACAAGCTATGCTTAGTTTGGCGCTAGATAGCGCTGTGTGAACTGAATGCCCTGAATGTCCTGTCCTAATATAGTAAGTATTGGATTAAATGGGGTTTTTCTGCGCGGAACCACAATTATTTCATAAAATAAAGCTTCTGTTACTCTTTATAAGATCAGCCAGTGAAAGTATTGTTTAATCGGCGCAGACAATTCGGAGATTAATTGGAAAAAATCTATCCTCTATCTACCAATGGTGTCATCAAGTCCAGAGTTAACAAAGTTCAAAGTTATATATTCGTCCTTTTGTTACATTGCATAACATAGGTACACTACAATAAATTTGTCTGTAGTAAATTCCCTTTAGTCCACGTTCGTAGCTGATCTTTGATAACCAGCTACGAACATGGAATTTTTTTCTTGCTTGATATCCAGTTACGAGAACGGAATGTTCTTGCCGTTTTCGTAGCCATGTTTCGTAGCCAGCTACGAATGTGTTTTTTTTTATCTCTGTTCATAACTGGTTATTAATTAATAATATTTTATCCACTTTCGTAGCCGAGTTTCATAACCTGGAAATATAAACTATTCAAATACAAAAAAAAAACACTAAAAAAAGTAAAACCTATTCAATTTGTCTATTCCAGAGGAAGAGTACGATGGTCGCGACAGCCCAGGGCCAAGCAGCCCAGAGGCCCGGAACGATGCCACGGTCCGGGAGTTCCTGGAGACGCTGGCAGCCAAGCTGACCGGAGGAACCCTGGAGGGGACCAGGGTATCACCTCTCTACGACCATCCAGCTTGTGAGTACCTACTGCACCTTATTAGAAGACTTGAGAGACTTGGAGATTTGAGACTCAAAATCAAGTAAAATACGATACCATAGTGCAAAATCTGCAAGCATTAGCAGAGATACAAACCATTTCAGAAATTATAGCTAAGGATAAAGACATATTCGTGGTTTAGGATCATAAGCTCATTATATGCTAGCCCTCACTACCCTAGCACTCAACGAGCTAAATAACAAACACACCAACTTACGTTGCTGGTTTTGTAGATGTGAAATCCTTCAAACATAATATTGTATTCAGCAAGATTTTATAGGAACATTAATTATGAAACGTCAAATCTACCGCCTTCGCGATGAGCACACGAGGAGAAAATCATGCAAGAAAATTGTCCGACAAAGACCTGATGATCTAAACTCTGTTTAATTTGAGTTTCAATTGGCATTCATAGGAACAGCAGCCATTTTCAATGAAACCGATAGAAACCTAAATAAAACAGTTTGGTTATAGGTCAGCTGATGACCCAAGCAATGAGACGGTTCCTAAAAATTGCTATAATTATAGAATCAGACTAAGATTGTCACATTAAAATACCAATATTTTATTCATTCATATATCAAATAAATCCGAATCTCTGGCAGCGTGCTTTTTCGGGCACCGTTGAGTCTGATGATCTGATGAAATAATTCAGTTTCGAGAATCAACACTGATTATTCGTTTTGAAGTCGGCTCATGAAAAATCTAAATTTCCCTTTTTTCTTACAACGGGAAAAGGCATGCCTGAGCAAATTATGACTAGACTGTAGAAAGCGGAATTCACCTGAAATCCTCAAAAGACCGAGGAACATTCTTATTCTATCTTATGGCGTCACTCGGTTAGACCGAGCACGAATTTGTACTGTTGGAACCCGGGACCGAACTAGAACACATGACAGAAGTATGTTTACCAAGTTTTGAGCGAAATTGTGCCGGTAGCTAATAACTGTCGACATTGTGTAGATCAGCGATTATTGGAGCACTACCACGGACCGCTGCGACTGGCGCTGACCACGCTGGCGAACGCACTTCGAGGTGCGCTCACACGTAAGATCACCTCCAAAGATCACAAAGGGTTCCTCTCTACATTCTCTTTCTTTGAACGCGTACTAACGTTTACGATTCCTTCTTACTACGCAATTGTCTTGTCAGTTTATGTGACTTGTATTCTGGAAGCACTCTGCACATCTCTCTGATGAATACGAAGCACTTTTCTCTCCATCTTTGAACGCAAACCTACACGTATTCATGTAGGAACACTTTCATCTAGACTCCTTCTTACAACACCGTTGTCTTTTTGTATCTTTTGGTAAGCTTGGGTAGCACTTTTTGTCTCTGGTTTGACGATTCTTTGGTAGCACGTTTGTCACTTGCTGACAATTATTTTTGAAGCATTCGAGTATTGCAGATTCAAAGAAACACTTTGTTGGGATGTTTCCGGGCTCTTGCATTATTCCTTGCGTGAGCTCAAAGTTTAAGGGTTAAAAATGCATGTTACCTAGTATATGTCTGAAAGCACTCGAAATTTCGCATCACTGACTGAGCATAATCACCTTACCTGCGTGCCGTAGACAGGCATAATTCTACTCCTAGAGATTATTTGGTAAGCAAATACTGCTTGCTTGATATGCACAGCAGTATCACTGCAAAAGTATTTGCAGTTTGCCAAAGCGCCTGTTAATAAGATAATAGCAATGCTCAACCGTTGCAGCTAATTATTGTCAGGCGTTAGCTTCGATAAGAGAACAATAATCCTTACTTTGTTTTTTGTTCCTTTTACATTGGGATATAATTCTGGTGACTTTATATACATTTTATATACGTATGACCTTGTTATGGTAAAAGCTACTAATTAAGCAAAAACATGTTTTGAAATCCACACCATGATCTCCGATCCGGCTATCGAGCGTGGTGGTTACGGCACAGCCCCTATTACATTCAGCATTATATTGGGGGAAGCTTTCTGTAATGAACTCTATCCGGGTGTGATGATGGTGAATACGTATATGTTTCTTTAAATCGACTCCTTACGTTAGTCTGTATCAGAAGGTTGTTGACACTTACATACAAAACAAAAAGTTTGGCAGCAAAGTTAGTAATTTATCAAAAAACCTCTTTTGTGCTACCTGTGCTTGCGCAGTAAGTCATTCACCTAGCAGGATACGGTCAGCAAAAACTAACAAGTCTGGCTGTATTGAAGAATTCATGTAATAAAATTTATGCATAACACAGTTAAAACTACCATGGAGAGGGTAAGGCATTTGGAATTTGACTGTAAGTTTTTAAACACACAATTTTGCAACTGCCTTAAATATATCAAAGTCGAATAAATATATTTGTTCAGTAAGATTTTTTAGGATCATTTTGAAACGTCAAATTTACCGCCTGCTCGGAATCGCGACCAGCACACAAGGAGAAAGGCAAGAACCTCGGGCTAGTTTTTTTTTTTATGATCCATTACAATACCTTATAATTATTTAATACTAATTACAATTTATTCACTGGAGCAAGTTCATTTTTTTTAATGCCAGGCTTTCTCATCTTCTAGGTAATCTGATTTTTTATAATAATCTCTCCCGGATAGCTTTTGTTTTACAACATTTTTGAATTTGTTATTTTACAAGCTTAGCATATCACTTGAAAATTTATAGTAAAAGCGCCCTATGAACGATTTAATAACTTTATGGAGCCTAGTTGTGGGAACAGCAAGTTTATTCTTATTTCTAGTATTATAGTTATGTTTATCACAGTTTTTATCAAATAAGCTTATGTTTTTACGCGCGTACATAATTATTTATTTATTTATTTATTGGAAAACCAACAGCTCTTAAAGTTAAAATAACAAAAGCTATAGAATCAGAAAGCTAATAACAGGTTTTCACGTCTAGACAATAGTATGAAAACAAAGATATGAACAAATGATCGACTTAAATAGTACCTATCTGTAAGTTTAAGGTTTCATAAAGTTGATACAATGTAATTATGAAGATGTACATAAGTTAACTCACTAATTAACCTAATTTACACCGAAAAAATCTGTATTCAGCCGCTGCCTTGCTGAACTGACGCTCGTACAGAATAGGTCAAAATCTATTCGCCTACATAGCTCATTGAAGTTACCACATGCTCGCCACAGATACGTATTTTGCCGGTAGTTGGTACCAGCACGAGGTACATGGATAACTGGGTTAAATCTTAGGGGTCTGGAAGGAACGATCAAATTAATTTTGCTCAATAAATAATATTTTCTTAAATATACTGGCAGGGCATAGGCAATATAATTATTTCTTTAAACTTGTCTCTTAATGAATCTCTGGGACCCATTTTGTAAACAGCGCGAACAGCCCTCTTCTGCAATACGAATATGGTGTCTATATCAGCAGCACTTCCCCACAATATTATGCCATATGACATAATACTGTGAAAGTAACTGAAGTAAACTAGTCTTGCTGTAGCAACGTCTGTGAGAAGACGTATCTTCTTTACAGCATATGCTGCAGAACTAAGTCTCTTCGCCAGTTTATCTATGTGTGGACCCCATTGAAGTTTATTATCGAGGGTTAATCCCAAAAATACACCAATATACATAGTTTAGTATAGTTGCGAAGAATAACTGACCATATGACTTTTGTACACCTTAATTAAAAAAAACACGATTGAAACACAAACAATAAAACATAAACTGGGCAATAAGACCGCTTATTGCTTAGAGACAAACATTTCATAACTATTATGATTACACCTTAAATAAATAAATCAAATCCATTATTTTGGATCCTATGCTAATGCTAAGAATATTTGGATTCATAGCATTAGCATTACAAATTACAAATTTTCATGAAAAATGTAGATGTTTTGTCGGAACTCCCACAGTAAATGAGTAAAAAATCACATTCTGCTGGGTATACAACTTCTCGACCCTTACGACCCGAGCCGTCCGAATCCGAATAAAAAATATAGTTTGCTTTTTAGTATGTAGATATAGTATTCAGTAATAAATGTTTGATAAAATTACCGAGTAATTTAATTAAACATACACATAGTTGATTTGTCAAAATGTATAATTTCATTTTTGCTGTCCATACCTACCGGCAGGTCCCTTTTTTTTGCGAGGCTCGCGGATATTAATGATCTTTTTTCAATATACAATCGACAGAGGTACCTGTATGCATACGTACCAATAAACTTCAATTTATCTTTGGTGTATCAATAGCCTTGTTAGTAGGGACATATTTACGTTAACGTATATGATATAATTACCAACGAATCTTATTTCCTCTAATGATAAGTCCCATTTCATTATCTTCCTGCCTTTACCTTCAAATATGTTTCCCTTATAGTTAGTATGTTTCCATAGGTAGGTCTATGTTGTGTACATAGACCGTGATATATGTGATATATCTACGTCCTACGTACCTAAAGCTGTTCATTATTTCTTTAAATATTAATGTTATGTATATATTTTTATTATGTTACTTGCTCTACCCGCGGTTTCGATAATATTGTTTTTGGAGTTAAAAAATAAACAAACATTTTTGGTGGTGACTTTATCCTATTATAAATTATTTAGATGACAACTCTTACTTTTTTTTAAATATGGGGTCTTTTCTTTTCTTTATTTCTTTATCGTAGAAACGATAATATTAACATAATTCTAACTTTGTCTGATTTTAGTGCTTAATTTGATGTATAATATATATATATTATTGTACAGCGGGGAAGCGTTTGGCCTTCATCTCACCTGGTAACAAGTTAAGATAAAGCCGAAGGTGGAGGCGCACTTCACCCGGAATCCTCAACAAACTGAGGAATATGGCTATCTTACCTCTGAATGCCGGAACACAACAATTTTAGAATTGTTATTATGGCGACAGAACTAAAAAACTAAACTAAACTTTACTAAAAACTGGCCAAGCGTGAGTCAGACATGCACGTAGACACCATAACTAAATTCAAAACAAGAGTTTGGACCCTTGGTGTTCATTTACGACTTGCACTTGACCGGTTTATTTATTGTTTTTCAGGTAATCCGTCATAATAATTAAGACTTCCTGAAATATACCATGGATGTCGTAAAAGTCGACTAAGGGAAAAAATATAAATATAGATAAAATAAATTTAAACAAAGTTGTGAAAATACATTTGTTGTATACGTATGCTAAATAGTGACAAAAGGAAGGAAAATAGGCATACATACCTACGAGTAGTAACAGGTGTTGTCTAGTCTAGGTCTCATAATTGCAGTACTCGATGCTGACCTAGTGTGAACCCGCATTAATTATGGATTCAAACGGTGTAACTATATATAATGGATGCACGTTTCCGAATGGTTGCAGGCTATTATTGGGCCTACTCCGTAACAGTACAAGGTGTTTGGCATGGATTTTTCACCTATAGGTACATATTAAATTCAATGTTTGTTTGATATTATTCGTATTTTATGCGCTGACTTACCGTTCATCAGATTGCGATAAAACTTGGTGAAATAATACATTCCTTTTATGTTTTATTGAAAGCGGGATCAGTTGACAAATTATCAAAATGAATTATTTATCAACTCATCCCGTGGGATAAGTTTAGAGCGGGATAAGCTGACTAACGAGCCAAACGTATTGCATTATAAATATTCATTTTTTTCAACTTTAAAATGTGGTTAGATTTAAAATAATTGGATAAAATATTCCAATAATTTCAGCTCGTTGAACTTTAAATTGAAGTAGTATATAATCGTAGTGGAAATTGGCAATTAGGTATCTTAGCATATTATCTTCTTCTTCATGCCCTTACCCCATTATTACCCTTACCCCATATTGTGTATCTAAATGTTGAATGGATCATCAAAAAATTAACCAGCAGTTCTTGCCTTTCTCCTTGTCGCGATTCCGAACAGGCGGTAGATGTGACGTTTCAAAATGATGCTAAAAAATCTTCCTAAAATTTTAATGAATAAATAAATTTTGACTTTGACTTGACTTTGACTTTGACCCACGCGTATTCACAGGGGTTCTTTTTATATTTTTTTTTGTGTGTTTTTTATTCCACTCCCCCTTGTCTCCCGTCAACTCAGCCTCCACTTGCCACATGTATATCGTCACTCAAACAATCCATACATCTCTTCCTCGGTCCATACACCTATATTTCAAGTTTTTTTTTTATTCCTTTATAGTTACGTGGCTTCTTCCCTCCGCATCCCATTACATAGTTTGAAAGTATGCTACTCTTACTCTAGGTGAATACTTGGTCAAACATTGCCTCTATTCCACTCCAATCCTGAATAATTCTATCTCTGAATAATTCTATTATTGGATCTGTTTCTACTTTTTAATCTACTCTAATCCATCGATGGATTGAAGTAGTATTTTTATAAAAAGAGCATATGTACTGAGAACATTAATCGCCATCTATGAATAGGAAACCGAAAACAAAAAGAGCTGGGTGACAAATGTTTATGAGCCCGCCTTCCGATCCGGAAGTTGTGGGTTCAAGTACAGTCCAACGGAATTTTCGTTATGTGAGCATTTGACACATGCACATCCTCTGACGTTGAAGGTCATATCCTGAGAAAGCCGACAGGTGTCTCTGGCTAGTATTTCGCTTACGGCGATGGGCTTGCAACCTGTGACTTATTGAATAGCTTCATGCACACCGTGGGCGTGTGCCGAACGTAAGTTTGGTCGTGCTTCTGACTTCCCCCAAGTAGGTAATCCTCATAAGATTCTCACGCTCTGGTTGGTGATGACGTAACTCGAAGGGGAAAAGTCGTAAGTCTTTTACTTTGATGAATAGAAACATAGTAAGAAGCGATCAGGGTGTTTCACAGTAGGACTCGATAGCCATTCGGTCACGGTCCATTGCCTGTCTGGTACCACGCGCATAATTTACTAGATGGCTATCCCCGTCCGGTCAGTGCCTGATTCTTAGATCATCTTATGTCATTTCCGACGGACCCCACAAGTGGTTTTATACGCAGGTTATCATCGCATCTGAGTACATATATATTGTATGGATAATTTTTGTATTTTTATTATAGTTCGCGAATCAAAAATTAAATATAGTAAGTGTAGTAAATGCAGTAAATTAATTAAATAAATTATGCATAGTAAACCTAGTCATAAATTCAAAATGTGATGCAAAGTTTAAATCTTTAATGCTCTTTGAGATTATTTCTCTTAAGGAAAATATACTGTGAAAGAAAACAGGGCTTGGAAAGTTGACGCAAGTGGTTTTGATACATTTATATTTCGGGTGGAATGTAGATAGACATATATGTGTGGCACATTTTAAAACTTTATTGTGGGTACGCCGCGTGGTTCCCCCAAAGTTTTTCATAGACATGGTGAATAACATCACATCAACAACCTTACCCTACCTACGTTACTTACTTGAGAAGAAGACTCATTCAAGACTGGAAGGCGAGGCACATTTTTTTTTATTGTATAATGGAGATGTGCTTGGCCTTCATCTCACCTGATGTTTAATTATGATCAGGCGGATGGTGGAAGCGCACTTCACCCGGAATCCTCAATAAACTGAGGAACTGGCTATCTACATTTAAATGCCGGAACACAACAATTGAAGAACTGTTGTTTAGGGGATAGAATTAGGTAAGATGGTGGTAGCTAGCCAGGCGACCAACCAAACCAAGCACAACATTGTACTCTCCCTGGTGATAGAACCCAGGACCTCTGGATCTGATCGAAAACTCCTTGCATCGGAATCCTCATATCAAAGGTTTACATATAGGATATTTTCTTTGATGATGATGCCATTGAACTCTACCCTTGGCTGCATGCAGAGCATCGCTGACGGCAGTAGACGTAGAGTGTAGTGCGGATCTGATCGGTCTACAGCCACGCGATCTTTTCCCTTCCACCTTCCCAGAGACTGTGGGCTTCTATAGGTCAATACTAATCTTAGTAAGGTTGTAGAAGCATGCGATTCGTGAGCAAAGATAATGTGGGCCAAGAACAGAACGCTCGTGTTGCTCAATCGATGAATTCATACCTTCTGATGATTCCGCGTAATGAGGCGAATCAAGTAATCATGCGTCAAATGGGTGTTTATAACCTCGGCGTTTTCGTGTCGGGTAATAGCTTCTCATGTTTTGATGTTGCCATTTCATAAGCTTTTATTCAATTCGTTTCTTGTCTTTTCGTTCAAAAATTTGCCAGAATCCGGCATTTAAACAAAATAAAGCGTTTAGGCTCGTTGGATTTGGTTTGTTGATGGATTTCTTGACAATGTTTCGAGATTCGCTATCGAATAAAAGCTTGTTAGTGAAAAATAAGGTATTATAATGAATTTAATTAAGTACCTATACATTATGAATTTGACTGTTAAGTAATTAATTACTTGTCATTGCAGTGTTATATAATTGTACGAATAGGTTCTCGCTCTTTTCGCTCTTTCAAAGGCTTCGCAATGGGCTATTAAAGGACCAATCTGCCTTACCTCTCAAATCGAGCGCACATTTTCTCACAAAGCGACTGGTCCAACTGCTTATTTTTTAAATTTGCGATCCCACGCTCGCTGCGCGGGCGCAGTAAAAAGCGAGTATTGAGCCTAGCGCTCTGGTTTGGGTTACTGCACATTTATGGTCACGAATGTACACTGCAGGACATTAAAACTTACGTTTAGACAACATATCTATGAACAAGCCTAACCACTCAGTTGTAAGTTGCCCTTTCTCTGCCTTCTGTGGTAGGGTGTGGGTTTTTCCAGTCGGGGCAAATATTTAACATATTATATGCTCGTAGCTACTTCTACAAACCTGATTGGTAATTTTTAGTCGATGACGATCTTTGTCATATCCTTACCTGACTATGATCTTATTTTTTACGACGGGGAGGTGCATGGCCTTCATGATGTTGCAAGTTATGATAAGGCCGAAAGTGGAAGCGCACTTCACCCGGAATCCTCAACAAACTGGGGAACTGGCTATCTTACCTCTGAATGCCGGAAAACTATAATTAAAGAATAGTTGTCATGGTGACAGACTTTGGTAAGGTGGTAGCTAGCCAGACGGACTTAAACAAAGTCCACCAACCAAACCAAGCACAATATTGTACTCCCCTGGGGATCGAACCCGGGACCTTTGGATCTGACATCGGTGGGCGGCCCATTAGACAGCAGAGGCGGTTAGTCTGAACGATGTGATGAAGTAAAGATGTTTATGAAGTAAAATTAAACAAATGAAAATACTTTATTGTCTTTTAAATTCAACTGGATAACGATTTCTTCCAGACAAACATTGGATGAAGATGATTTTATAGCTAAAGAGGTGGTTGCTTGCTAAGTGTAGTGAACATGGCAATTCCCCAATCAATTAATTTTAAAGGCTCTGGCCCATATCCTGCAATTATCTCTATTATGCGCTGATATCCAGTTTCTGGTCTACAAAGACAGTACACGGCCTGAAGTGTAGGTAAACTCCATTAAGGATCTCATTGGAGGATGATGGCAGTAAGCGATAGGTAGGACTATAGCCTTCGCTGTGTTGTCTTGCACCTCTGAATTATTCTACAGTGGCTTTTATGGGGGACAGATGGTGAAATTACTTACTGCCATTTTATTTGCTACACATTATAAGGTAACAATTGCGACTATTGCTTCTGTGCTTTGTTGATGTCTGGTCTCGACTTGTCGTTCAGTAGGTACGATCCCAACACCTCAAAAAACAGAGTTCACCCATCGTACATAAAAAAGTCTATACATGAAAAATTAAAACATAAATCAAGGGCGCAGAGTGTACCAAACAAATGTACTTAGATGCCTCTTGTGACTCGTACTCTCTCATATGCCGTGGCAGATGCGGTTTAAAAATCGACCCCTCCAACTCGGCCCATGGATGTCTTATAAGCCGACTAAGGGACTCACCAGAAGAAGGGTAGTAACTACCTTCTGTGTCAATATCTCCCTTCACTGCGATCACCAATACGCCTGCCAAGCGTGGTGATTATGGCAAAACCCTCCCGCTTTCGAGGAACCTCTGTCCAGCAGTGGACACTGGGATGTTGATTTTATGTGCATCTCATCAAATTTTAGGTACCTCTTTTTAAGTCAGCGTGACGAGAAGATCATTGCGCCATTGATCGTACGTTTATTTGCTAATAAGCTTTCGCAAGCCGATGAGAAGAAAGGTCCCACTGAGAAAATAACACAATAGGTGACATTGTTGTGTCCGATTTCTAATTACTATCTGGTTTCCAATCGATATATTAGTTTACTTCTCAATATCAATGAAACCATCGTAGTTGAGTATTTCATCATTACTGCGTGAGCCTCATCTTAAAGCTGAAATCTTGCTGATTTTAAATCATATCATAAGCCTAACTGCTTAATTGGTAGTTGCTTTACCTTTTGCGCTGTAGGTTGTGGATTCGATTCCCACCCAGGATATTCATTTTTGTGAAGAATATTTGTTCTGAATGTTTGTTCTGTGTTTGGGTGTTGTATTGTATGTTACGTATTTATTTACAAAAAAAATATATTGTATATAAGTATTCTATCCGTATTCTAGTTCTCGTATTACAAGCTTTGCTTAGTTTGGGGCCAGCTGGTGATGTGTGTAATTAATATCCTGTAGTTTATTTAGTAATAATTTGCTATACAAAAGATTTCAACGCGCAAATCCCAGCTTCAGCTATTGTAAGGGGGCTTTAGGTCAAGCATTTGATGTGGGGGCTTTAGGTCAAGCATTTGATGCGCTCTTTGGCGGTATTGTTGATGAAGGCAGTGCAATACGAGCGATACAAGCTTTTCAACGCCCCATCAACGTAGGTGATGATAGAATATAAAAAGTACCTAAAAAACTTTATTTGTAAGCCTCTTGCTGACATGAGATTGTCAATGACAAGAAATATATAATAGATATAATTACGCTTTAAAAACTAAAAAGAAAACCGACCTCAATGAAGAATGTTATACAATTTCATTTACCTGTATGACGTATTTTTTCCAATTATTTTGATGACAGATAGACGGGCAGACGCGGGATCCTATATGGGGTCCGTTTTACCTTACTTTTGAGGTAATACTCCCAAATCGCTCCAAGTGTGCCTATAATATTTGAAGAATTCCCTTGATTTTACCAGGATCCCATCATCAGATACTGGCCTGTTTTGACGATGGGATCACCTCGGAAGTATACCGACCCTAAATATACCCAAATCACTTCAAGTGTGCATATTATATTTGAAGAGTTCCCTCGATTTCTCCAGGATCCCATCATCAGATCCTGACCTGATGTCAATAGAACCACTTGTTAAGTATACAAAAAAATATTTTTCCAAATCGGTCTAGGCGCCTTAGAGTAATAGGGGAAAATACATAAAAAAAAAACGTCGAATTGAGAAACTCCTCCTTTTTCGAAAGTCGGTCAAAAAGGCTCTAAACCAAAGAGCTATCTGTACCTATTCCTACTATTTTGCCAAATTACGGCGTCAAATAGGTCGCTGTGTTCCGTTGAAGCGCAGAAAGTTGTGCCTTCAATGGATAGATAGATGATTCATCATTGTTAATCAATTACAAAAAATATAACAAAATGCAGATAAAAGAAATTTAATCTAAGTTTCTAATTAAAATATTAAATATATGAAGATATATGTTTGATAAAGAGTTTTTCTATTGAGACACAATTTTCCAGCTATTTAGATTTTATTTGTATTTTTAGTAAAAGTACTACCTAATGCGCTACAAACCTAGATAATCCCTATCTGATTATACCTGCAGAGTACATTTGTTTTTTCGAAACGAGCAAGAAACTACGTTTGTACTGAACGTAAAAATCAGTGGTAGGTCCCCGGGGCCTTCTTAACTTAGCGAAGTAGGAATAGGTACCGAAACTTAATATGTACGTGGGTATACCTCGATAGATTTGAATAGAACATTTCAAATCCATTCTAAAAGTTCGATTGCAAGTGATTGGCCGTAGGGTCATCTTACACCTGGCCCGACAGGTGTTGTATCATCAAAATCACATAAACTATGGCGAAACGCTACGAAATAATAGAAAGGCGCGACTTATTGCGATAAGGTTTGATAAATGAGTAATGAGGGACGGGGTGATGGAATTCTGACGGATTATAAGCCAATTGCAGAAACCACGCGTATTAGGCAGTTCTGGTAATTTAAACCAAGGTTTATGAGGTTTAAAACTTTATCATGTATATTTTAATTCTTTAAGATTACAACTTTTATTACAGGCTTTACCCAACATTACAGCGTAGTTATCTAAATTTACAAAAGAGAAGAATTGTGAAATTACTCGTCTTGAATGCTAGCCGTGGGCCTGGCCTGTAAGGTTGGACGTGCCTGACTGTACCTTATTACCTAGGTGACCTTCATAAGATCCCATCTGAGTAGTGATCAGAGGTGAATCCTCGGGATCATGACATTTTTCACATAACATAGATATGGTCACTTTTCAGAAAACAGTTCAAAGTCAAGATGTTTTATCCAGTAAGATTTCTTAGGATCATTTCGAAACGTCAAATACACCGCCAGTTCGAAATAGCGACCAGCACACAAGGAGAAAGGCAAGAATCTCGGGGTAGTTAGTTGTTTGATAATCCATTCAATAGTTAGCTAGGTACAGAGTTTCAAATAATTTAAATAACTGTAATAAGTACATCACCTAAAAACCTCATACTATCTTTAATATATTTATTTCTAACTACCTAGTGGGCAGTTTGTTAACATTGAGTAACCACCATTTTGTTGCCAACTGGTATAACAACATCGGGCCATGCGTTCTTTAAGATCAGCTGAAAAAATCAGCTCTGCTACTGGATTGAGCATGTGCAGCAAATTTAAAACAAAAGGCTTGTTTTTTTTAATACAAAAAACTACTGAAGTGCAGCCTCTAGATTGAGCGTTTGAAACAAATTAAAAAACAGCAGGAAGTTTTTCGCAAAGGAATGTATGATTGGTGATATACGGTGACCCAACTCGAAAATCTTGCAGCAAAAATCTACAAGTTGATTATTTTGATTTCTGGTATGAATTTTGATATTTTTTTCTTCGTGTGGCTAGAAAAAAATCTACAAGTTTATTTTTTTGATTTCTGGTATGAATTTTGATATTTTTTTCTTCGTGTGGGTAGGGTTACAACCCTGGAGTGTCTGATATATTTCTTACATTGTATCGCCTGCCTCTTCCAAAAGTTGCCATGCCATTTTGTCTTCTGCTTTCTTGGTCTAAACCTAACTGTGCCCTTTAATGTCTCGTCATGCCATCTTTCTTGCGGTCTCCCTCTATTTCGATCGCCAACCGCTAACAATTGCCAGCTATTCCGTTGCCTGGAGTAGACCAAAAGGTATATAGACCCCAAGGTCGTATCTACTTGCCTACAAGGAATTCATACAGTAAGCACGCCTTTACTTCGGCGGTTTACTGAGCTTCCACCATTCACAGATATTTAGATTAACAAATTGTAGTAACATTAGTTCCGCTATAAATTATTAATTACAGCGGTTACTAGATTTTATCATAACTGTTACGTTTCACCGACATTTGAAACTACATGTGGGTCCGCTAACGGTTCAAAATTACCCTTTCCTATCTCCATTTTTGGCAATTGAAGATAGGTGAACTTGGCGTAGTTTGGTTAAGGGCATAATTAATCATCAAAATATAATATAATATATTTTTGAACAATAAAAAACAAGATTACACACAGAAGGAATCTTTCTTCTGGTGATAGATAGTCTAGAATAGACTTATAGAGCGGCTGTACCGATCGATAGCAAATTTCCTTAGAATCGTCCTGAAGTGCAAACCCGCGGCAATCTATGTTTAGACTTGACTTTAGGAGTAGTATAGTTTACGCAATCGTGAGATTCCGAGAAACTGTACCCATTCGATTACACACGGTAATTCGATCGATTAGTCTCGGCAATACACGTGCTCGAGACTCGATACATCGCTTTCCAATATCTGATCATGACAGACGGAGATTATGAAGTGATGCGACTTTATGAAACGTGAAAACTGTTTAAGACCATTCTTAAATTGAAAGGAAAGAGATTGAAATGAACAGTTGATTCGTCCGTTGTGGATAAAATACGAAATCAAACCAAGCACAAAGAGGGAATACAATAGTGCTCATAATACGATAGATAGAAAATTATTTAATGTTTACGAATACAATGCAAACAAGCAAGGAGAATAATAAAACATTGCATTAATGGGTGGTATTATCGCTTATAGAGCTATCTCTACCAACCGTTGGATGGAATGGACTCTCAGAATTAAGATGGGGTAACAATTTTGCTAACAATACTAGAAGTAAACCAAGTTTTTTTTTTTATTGTACGACGAGGAAGCGCTTGGCCTTGGTAACAAGTTGAGATAAGGCCGAAGATGGAGGCGCACTTCACCCGGTATCCTCAACAAACTGAGGAACTGACTATCTTACCTCTGACTGCTGGAACACAACAATTTTTAAAAAAAAAATGTTATTATGGCAACAGAAATAGGTAAGACGGTGGTAGCTAGCCAGGCGGACTTAAACAAAATCCCACCACCAACCAAACCAAGCACAATATATTGTACTCCCCATGGGGATCGAACCCGAGACTACTGGATCTGAAATCGGTGGGTTGAACCACTAGACCACAGAGGCGGTTAAACGCCTTTACAGCACCTTTAATACAGCAAAAGTCATGCCATGGTTTCTGAAGAGTGTAATGGATCTTCTAATATCATCACGCTTGCCAAGCTGATTGGAAATTTCAAAATTGGTGAAGAGAACTCGAGAGGCTGCTCTTCCTCTGGCAAAATATATGAGATTCGAGCTGACATCACTTCGTCGATCACGATATAATTATGTCTGATAATAACAAACGGTTTAATTTAGTCATTTAATTATTAAATTTATAGATTGCTATTTGTTTTTGACTTTACTTGAAGATAAAAAATATTTCCACATTGAATCAAAGTCAAGTTGTAAATAGTAGATAAGCATTATTCTCGTGTACTTATGTCACGTGGAGCCGAGAGCTGAGAGTTGACACAGGCAAGGTCAGAGATTATACAAATTGTACGACATTTGGTATTGTTCCATTGTTTACCACTTGCCAATTGGCATAATGGCTCAAATCAGGGGGTAAGTGTAATCATAATCGACTTGCAAAGTGACTGCAGACTTGCAATGTGGCAGAAAATGAAATTTTGTCATGTGCCTATTAGGATTCTTTTCAGTTCGTCTATGACAATATAAATAAATGTATGTTTCTCACAAACAAACAAATTAATTAAAGTTGTTAAAAGTAACATTGCAGACTTTTTCCCCTTTGAAGAAAATAGGTATAGATACTATATAAGTACCTATGATTACCACTCAGAGCTTAGATCTTATGAGGATCACTCAGTCAAGAATTTAAACTTAAAATAGAAATAATATGTAATCATTACTACTATTACTGTCTATGTTATTATTATTATTATATCACAGCCAGCTTCAGCTAATGCGTGCATATCACTTAAGTGCACTTAAATGTTTATCAAGTGTGTTTTTGAAGTGGGTTAACTGATGGAGCACTGATCACTGTCTCTGGCAGACAATTCCAGGTTTCAACAACACGGTTTAGCGAAGTGTGTTACGTGGGTTACTGGTTCCTGGCCAACTGATTAGCTTTAGATAATTGAATATTATAGGGTACACAAACCTATCGTACCCTCAGTTATGCTCCTTCATTTTCAAATCTCTAAATTAATGAAACAGAGATCGAATATCTTCATATTAAAGCAACGGATTAAATTCTTGGTTTACGCATCATGCGTCAGCGTCACACGTGGAAAAGAGGGCCAGTGGCACCAAACGTTGGGATTAACGGATAATCAGGCGGTTAACCTATTGTAATCCTGGATTTATGGCACTGGCCTTACGAATAATTGCTGTCGGTTAACAGGGAACGACTGTGAAATAATCTAGTAATTAGATGTGATGTGATAATTTAAAGTAGGTACGTATATATACAACAGGTAAAAAGAGCTTCCCGTCTTACTAAGTACCTACCTACTACATGCAATTATTGTACTTAGTAGGTACGTGTTTTATCATGACTGTCTGATGTTTATTATAATATGACAAGTCTACTAGTCCATCGCCTGTCATAGATTGTTATAATGACGTCAACATTATCATTGAATACTGACGTCATAGATACAGCCTGTACTATAGCAGTTCATTTGTTACTGTTGATAGGGATTCATTGTTTGTAGGCACAATGATAGTTTGTTTAAACAGAATATTGTAACACCTGAATAACCCGTTTAGTTGACAAAATGTAACACTGTAAGTACTAGGGTCGAATTTAATTGACCATAATATTCAAACATTTATATGATATCTGACATTCTGAAACGGTATCATTTTGATCAATTTAAATTTCACTGACATGCTTTTTTGAGAATGTAAATTAGTTGGAACCTACCTAATAAGCTAGCTTAAAGTTAATTGAAAATAAAAAAATTTAAAACCCCGGAGTACTACTGATTTTCGTTCTCCAGTACAAACGTAGTTCGTCGTTCATTTCAAAATGACACATCCGATACATATGAAATTTAGCACGTTTAATTGGATAGCGATAATATGTGTCTGACGCGCTGCATTTCTAAAAAAGTAATACAAATTAAAATAGCCTTCCTAAGCAAATACACTTTTCCGTGTAAGTATGTTGACACGGTATTTTTTTTTTTATATAAAACCCGTACTGTCACTTGTTACACTTGGACGTCCCATGTCAAAATAAACAAAAACTAAGGAGACATTTTGTTTATTCTGTGGGGTCTTCAATAAGAACATCTCTCCAGACGGATGCAACGACGCGTCATGACTGTTTTAGGTGCACGTTACTGACTTGTCCGTGAAAATCTCTCCAATGCTCCAAATATAACCACGTAATCGGATCAAAATCACACGTAACGATTAAGATGTGCAGTTTCGGCTAACAAGTGGCAGTGTGGTGGCGCCGACCCGTTTACAGTCTGTTACTCGCACACTAACTTGGCCGGCATTCGCGACGCGCGCATCCACACGCTCAGCGCACGCAATTATTTTTACGCGCGAATTTGTATTCTAAACTCTTTATCAAACCTCCTTACAGAGGTAGGTGTTGTATGACAGTGACATTAGAATGTGAAATACTATTTCGGCGGCAAGTGTTGTGAAAATTCGGAAATTTGACTGGTGATTTTTCGCAGTGTTATAGGTATTTTCGAGTGGTATGAGTTTATAATCATTATTTGTACAACTGGATTACTGCTATTGTGTCGCACAATTCTCTTTATTAGAACATGACTTTTATGTAAATTTTTGGAATTTAGAACGCTTACTTTTGCGGTAAATATTATTTCGTGAGCGAAAATTTATTAACAGTGATAGCAATGATAGCATCTATAAAAGTCATTATTTTGACCATAAAAACAATTGTTACGCATTCTTAAGTATTCTTGAATCATTATTCTCTGTGATTAGTAATTTTAATAGGCGTACAGTGGAATTTATCTCAACAGCACGACTTATCATTATCATTAAAATTTTACGCAAAGTTATACATATGATAAAAATATATAAACGTTCAGGTACATATTGAGCTAAATAAGTTTTACCTATGAAGGAAGATAGTAGAGGTTCTTATACCTAATTTATGAAATTAAAATTATACTTAAGTACCTACTTACTTCTATTTATTTAATTTATGTAGGTAAGTATCTAAACTCTACCGATATTTAATTCATAGCATGTGGTTTATATGTCGAACCCGTTACACAAAAAAAGGTAATTATCTGGTAGATTCTGAATACTTTTAAACATGGGCTATTATTTGATATGGCATGAGACTCTGGCTAGTATTCCGCTAAGCGGAGATGGGCTTGCAACCTGTCATGAATTGAATACTAGCTACTTGCAAACCGTGGGCATACTCTGAAGGTAAGTTTGGACGTGCCTCTAACTACCCTAGTAGGTGATTCACGCCCTTAGTAGTTATCAGAGGTGAATCCTCGAAAGGGAAAAAGTCATGAGTCCGTATGTTTATTTAAACGGTCAGCTAATACGAGGTATTAGTACGCTACAAAATTTTTTTTGTAAAAAAATTGAATAAAAACGCAAGGTATTTCAGGTTGCAATTACATAACAACCTACTCACTGACGTACTCTGCCATAAGTTCATATAATTGTTGTAAAAAAAAAATAGAGTTACTTACACTCTATTTTTTTTACGAGTATACATACCTTTAAAGAGTTCTTTTATATCATAAGTTAAGCAATTACCTACCTACCTTTTGTCTCAATCGTAAATGATCGGACTGATTCCGAAAACCATTACTTATAATTATAAACCGTCTTCAAAATATAGAGCGAACTTCAAAATGCTTTTAAATTCGCGTAACCAATTGTTTTAGTGCACTTTGATTACAATGTGGGAATTACTTCCTATGCTGTTATTCTGTCGTAATATAAGTAGATACAAAAGGAGTTTAAAAACGTTCAAGTATATTATTATGAGACTCAATATTTTTGAACAAAAAGTTGGTAGGTACGTTTAGGTACTTTCTATAAGATGGTATCATAATCCTTACCATAAACCATCACCATTTAGCCGCATCCGTGGTCTAGTGGTGCGCCATCCGGTTTCAGATCCAGAGGGCCCGGGATCGATCCCCAGGGGGGGTGCAATATTGTGCTTGGCTTGGTTGGTGGTAGGACTTTGTTTAATTCCGCCTGGCTAGCTACCACTATCTTACCTAAGTCTTTCGCTATAAAAAAAAATCTAAATTGTGTTGCGGCATATAGAGAAGATAGACTCAGTTCCTCATACTGTTGAGGATTCCATGTGAAGAGCGTTTCCACAATACTCCAACACACTTACACTTCGTCCAAAAAAAAAATCGATTGTTTTTCGCTTGTAACCGCGGCGTGGCTTATCTGTTACACATTATCTAAGGCCATGTTTACACTGAAGTCACGCGACCTTCAGTCTATGTACCTTAGGGCTTACGAGGTATCTGATCATTTTACGGGACCGTGGAAAGTCTCAGAATAACACAGCCATTACATGTCCGTTCAAAATTAGGTATGAAACGCAAAATTGCTGTAGAATGATCTGCCAAAAAAGTATGTTAAATTTTGTATAGGGTAGGTGTGATGCAGGTAGTAGGTACCTCCTTCTTTAAACCACAAGGAGGTACCTACTGCCTATCACTCGGGCAAAGAAATTGCTGACTTTCACTAGTAGTTCTGAACGACTGGCTAGCGAATACCCTGCCGAAGGCCGGCACCAAACTGTTTGACGTGTACCGTCTGCTCTGGCTAAAGTATAATAAGGCTGAAACGCAAATAGCAGCAAAATGATTTGCCTAGCAGTTGAACGACGCAAAATCTAGTATTCCAATTTGTGCAAGAATTTCGGTAGAGTCAGGTAGAGTGACTTAACTGATAAAGTAAGTCGCCTTTTACAACACCCAGGGTCAGATGGGGAGGGTTCACCGTGGCTTAAGCATAAGGCATAACAATAGTCTCCTGTGGAAAAACTAGCGAGTTATCGTAGACAGTTGTGTAAGCAACGATACGAAAAAATTACTTACCATAAAAATAAACGATGGAACTAAGCTAATATATTTTGCTAGTAAGCTTAACAAATATTCAGACGCCCTTCTTATGACGTCAATAGAAACATACCTGGCACCTTCTCGAATATATTAAACCGATGTCCATACCTACGTAATTAGCCATCTTTGTTTTGTTTCATTATTTACGATGAGAATCAAACTCGTCTTCTCACAAAAGCCAATTTAACATGAACAGCGTTTTTTGCTTACCAATTAACTACTTATAATTTAAGATACGAGGTTCAAACTTGTTTTGCGAGTGCAAAGTACTAGGTGGATGTTAATATTATGTACTCAGGTAGGTACCTACCTGTTCTGTAATCTTACGTAGGTATTCATATTATATTTATGGTACACAAGCTATATTATAGTAGCCTAAATTGTTGCTCATGGCAAACACGAATAAATAACCAACAAATCAAAATCCATCCAAAGGTTGTATGGAAGAAATCGTTCCTAAGCGAGAAGACCATCCATCTTATATACGTATTTTTAGGTGCAAACTTCTTTAGGCGCGTTGGGCATTTTTTGAGATGGAAAAAAACCACTGAACTCGCGACACCTTACCGACACCACTTTTGACACATTTGACTAAAACACATTGTCTCGTTATCTTTACGATCCTAAGAGATCGTTTCGACTGCCTCTACCTATAGACAGACGGTTGACAGCCGTGACAGGTATCTACCAACGCCTGTCTAAGAAGTCATTGTGTCAGTTGTGTTGCAAAAACAACCCTCATTAATAAATATCGCGACCAACGCGACAACATTGAGATTCAACTACCAACAATCTCAAGGTAGACATTTACAAATGTTATGATGACACAAAAAATCACAACCCGCGTGTATTCCTCAACCCAGAAACCCATCGCATCCTCACGCAATTTTTTGTGCCAAATCCAACTCAACTTGAAATGTAATATTGTGACCAAGAGCAACTACTTGAAATACAAGAATTACTCATACAAAAAATACGTAGATAATATCAACTGACCTTTGTTCACTAAATAATCCCACGGGAATATAGATTAGTTATTTTCTATCATAATTATACAGTAGCAGCCAATTTGTTGTAAATGTTACACTGGTAGTATGCCCAACTTTGCCAGTGGATGATGCTATTAGCGAAATAAGGAAAACCACAATACCTTGGACGAAGGTACCTAACAAGTACGGGTAGTACGAGTACGTCCTTAACATCGGATTTTCCTCTGATGCTAAATTCTAGGAAAATTCCTAACAGCAGATAGCAATGATTGCGCGAATTGAAACACCTGATAAAAAACCTTTTTGCCCTTGTCACCTTGTTCTTCTGTGTGGGGTGCCCAAGGCCTGCACTAACGTCCCGCTGTGGGTGTATTGTACATTGCCATGGTTTTAACTAACCCTACCCCACCATGCTCCTTGAATTACCAGAGTAGGCCTTGGGTTGTCGGTGATATTTACTAAGCGCCTGAGTTCGCGACAACTATGTGGTTGGCGAAGGTGCTCCAAGCTTGGGCCAAGTCTTTTCTTCCTAGCTGATTCTGCCCTTGTCACCAATCTCACATCAATAAGCTTTGGTGGAGGGAGAAGTATGAAAGTCATGTTACTTTGCATTCGCGCAATCGAAGCTCCAATACGGCATCGAGCTATGGGGTCGTGCTTCCTCCTGGGAGCGAGTCTTCCGTTTGCAAAAACGAGCAGTGGGATTGATTGCAGGCGTATATGATCAAGAAGAGCTGGGGCCGTTTTTAATGTAACTAGAAATAATGACCCTATGCCTAGCCTATTAACATAACATACGCTAAGGAGGAGGTGTCTGTCAAAGATTGACTTTGACAGACAACTCGGTTAGCGTATGTTATTTAAGAAATATCCAAAAACTTAATTGCGGCCCACGTTCACTGGCTAAGTCTGGAAACACGGTTCACGTTATGGAAATTGATATGTACAATACCACGGGAACTGTTTTTTTGGATGAGAATAGTCTACGTCTAATTCTTGGTCTAGAACACCATATGTGCAAAGTTTCAGCTCAATTCATAGTTATGGCGTGAAACAGGAACAAACATACATCCAAACAAACTTTCGCATAAAATATTGATATCCAACCAACTAACGATATTACGTATAAAAACCAAAGACATGACCTGAACCGTGTATATAAGACGACAAAGTCAATGATGATGATGAATCGAAAGTATAATGGGGTAACATTTTTTTTAATAACAATCATTCAAAATTACACCAATCACTAATCACTACGAAATTTCACTATAAATGTTAAGATTGAGAAAGTGCAGTCGCATTTACCAAATCAATATGCGATTTCCCACGTACCAGCTGTTTCAAAGATAGCTCATTTTATTAATTACTTAGGTACCGACTTATAACTGAAGAAAAATATAGAGTAGGTAGGTAATAAAGGAAGATAGCATGGATAAAGGAATAAGAGACGTAATATTTTCCCAGGGCAATTATAAATGTATGAATTGTGTGACTAAAAATATCAGCTCAACCCTAATATTCCAAGAAGTTTCAAGAACGATTGTGGAAATTTTAAAAACAAAACGATGTTGCTGCAAGAAAATATAGCGTTTCGCTGTAAACAATCCATCGGAATGTTTTCTGAAATAATAGATCCCTAAATTAGAAGGTCCACTGACGGACTAGGCGGCTTCCATTTTTGAACTGGAGAGTTTTGCCATAATAAAATTGCTTAAAGCAATGAGATGTTTATAATACACAGAAGCAAGCTACTGCCCTTCTTCTGGTAAGAGTGATGACTGAGTAAAGTTTAAAGCAGGATGCACTTTTCCGTTGTTCAATTAATTAATTGTTTTATGCCTTTGTTAGAAATCTAAATCGACTCATTTATTGATTTCTTATAACCAGTAAACTAGGTATCATTTACAATTACGTATTTCCGCGGATTCACACGCTTAGCGGTTTTAAAGTAAGGTACTGTTTTTTAAACATTTAAATTTGTTGTAAACGTAGCCAAGTTGCATATTCGGCACTTGATACCCTCTCATGAAACTAACCGGGCTTTGTCATAAAATGTATGCGCCTTGATCTATTAACTTGTCCCCGTAAATCGTTTTTTCTTTTAATTATATAACGCAATTGATCAACCCTTTTCCCAAGTTCCCATTCGAGGTATGGTATAAGCTTAGAATAAAAAAAGCCTATTTAAAGCCGTGAGTCCTAGTTTAAACTAGGACTCACGCATGTAGATAATATGAACATGTAAACACAACAGATACAAATAAGACAAATAACGGAAAATAAGATTTAATGGAGCTGTGTAAAATATCTTAATAAGGACTTATTTTAAGGGACTTGTGGAAGATTTTTAGGTTAATACAAAAAAATACTTTATACTATACTTACAAGAAGAAAGTACCTTATTATTTTTAAACAGGCCGAATGTTCGTCATTCCTGTTGTGCATTGTATATGCGTGCAGAAAAGTATATGAAATGAATTAATTGTTAACGTTCTGTTTTTAAATTTTATTTTGGGTCTTATGTATGAAATCTTATGTAATGCCAAAAAACAAAAAGTTTTTATCACCAACTCTGCAAAATTATACTGGCCACTTGCTTTTACAGAACATAAAAAAAAGAATAAAATATTTAACAACTGTTACCTACAATACCTACTTTAAAATTTCAATTTCAGAATTCGTCTTTTATTTTTCTCGTAGTACTACGAGTACGAGCACTACGGTATCCCTCGGAAGAAAGTGCATTTCCCAACTCGTGTGTATTAAGGACTACACCCTCATTGGTAAAAATAGGTAATCCAATCACTGTTACTCTTTAATTTTTTTTTCGATCGCCACCTTTGATCAGTTTATTGGCTACTATTAGTTTTAGCTCGGTAAAAAAAAACCGTCAAATTCATTTCTATCGAACGGTCTAACAACTGAAATTTACTTTTTAAACTTTTATATGTTTCAAGGTGTGATGTGGGACAGCAATACCTTTGTACGACAATATCGATAGACAGCTATTAGCAGTTTTTGCATTGCCTTGAGTGGTATCAGCTGGTAAAACCATAAACTACCACTCTTTAGAGCGGATAATCTCTTTAATATGCAAGATAGGGGAAATCCAAGGTCACATACCTTCCCAAGATGATTTTCAACCATTTTACAAGATAAAAGCAAGTTTATAGGCTATCTACATTATGAAGAACGCTCCGTGTATGTTTCTCAGCACCCAATGAGTTCAAATCCTTTCCGAGTGCAACCCTAGACCGATATACACTAAAAATGTCAAGTCTCTATGACCTTTCGATTCAGCTTTGCGTTGATTGTCAGTCAGTCAGCTAAACGATGATTTGATATCTGCCGACTTCATTATCAAGGCCGCATGCCAAGCCGGGTGATGATGATGGTGCGCATTCTTCAACTTTCTCATGTGAGTGAGGTTCCGTTGTGTGGAAGTAATGCCGCAATAAATAGACACGTGGAATAAGCTAATCCAGTGGCGTGTTTCATATCTTGCCAGTGATCATTGACTTATTAGAATATAATCTCGTTATAATACCGGATAAATCTAAGTCGCAAAATTTTTTTTTGGTTGGTGGTATGTCTTTGTTTAAGTTTTAGTTGTCCGACTGGCTAGCTGTTGTGATCATATAGCTGTAACCGTTAGCAAAAACCCACGATTCAGTTACACTAGGATGTTTATCCCACAAAACCTGCTCAATGAAAGAACCTTACTGATTAGATGCCATATATATCCTTTTTGTGTACGATGGGTAACAAGCCCTTGGCCTTCATAATAATAATAAATAATAAATATTACAGGACATTAATTTTACACAGCGCCATCTAGCCCCAAACTAAGCATAGCTTGTAATATGGGACCTAGATTACGAAAAGAATACTTAAATACTTTTTATAAATACATACGTACTATATGATACAACACCCAAAAACAGAACAAACATCTATATTCATCACACAAATGTTGGTCCTGGGTGGGAATCGAACCCACAGCCTACAGCGCAGAAGGCAGAGCTACTACCTAGCTATGAGGCTTGTTCATCTCACCTGTTTACAAGTTAAGATAAGGCCGAAGGTGCAGGCGCACTTTACCCGGAATCCTCAACAAACTGAGGAACTGGTTATCTTACTTCTAAATGCCAGAACACAACAAAGTCCTACCACCAACCAAACCAAGCACAATATTGTACCTCCCTGGGGTTCGAACCCGGGACCTCTGGACCTGAAATCGGTGGGTTGAACCACTACACCACAGAGGCGGTTAAAACAGTGAGTTTCTGCGGAGGCAAGCCTGAGAAGCTGACCTCTTATTTTCCACTACCCGCGTTCGGCGATGTGTGTGAACCTAGCAGATCATTTTTCAGCAGATCAAAATTTTATGAGAGTTCTATTCCCATGCAGGTGAGTTCTATAGTTCCTGAAACTTTTTAGAAATAGTTCTGGCGATTTCAGCTGAAAAAAGTTAACTGAAAATATGCTCTGCTAACTTCCCGTAGCAGATCATTTTCGTCAGATCGTCAAAATAACGCAAGGTATTTACGGATATAGGTTCGTTCAATAGTTCCTGATACTTTTTAAAAATAGTTCTGTCGATTTTACTACCAAAAAAAATCATAGAAGTTTTTTTAAAAAAATATTTTTTTCTTAAAAGTATAGCAAAATATTGTAGTAAAATGGCTAAATTGAAGCGTATCAAGAAAATATCATAATTATAAAATAAAAAAACACAATATACACTCAGGTAACTAAAAAACATGACACAATACTCCCAAAAAAATCACAGCAGATCAAGGGTAAGTTGAGAGAAAATCATTCTGGTCACCGAATTTCAATAAAATATTGTGACAAGAACAAACGCTGTAGAGTATAGAACTCTTTTGTTTCACATAAACTAGGCTGTCAGTCAATGAAAACGGTCCAAAACTGACCCAGAACTCTCAAGAAAATATCAGCAGAGCAGGGGTAAATGTTGAAAGAAAATTATTCTGGTCACCGAAATTCAAAAAAATATTGTGACAAGAAGCTAAGACGTAGAGCCTAGAACTCTTTTGTATTATATAGACTAGACTGTCAGTCAATGAAAACGGTCCAAAACATACCCAGAACTCACAAGAAAATATCAGCAGAGCAGGGGTATATGTTCTAAGAAAATTATTCTGGTCATCAAATTTTAAAAAAATATTGCGGCTATATGCTAAGACGTAAGGCCTAGAACTCTTTTGTTTTACATAGATTAGACTGTCAGTCAATGAAAACAGTCCAAAACATACCCAGAACTCTCAAGAAAATATCAGCAGAGCAGGGGTATATGTTATTAGAAAATTATTCTGGTCATCAAATTTAAAAAAAATATTGCGGCTAGATGCTAAGACGTAGAGCCTAGAACTCTTTTGTTTTACATAGATTAGACTGTCAGTCAATGAAAACAGTCCAAAACATACCCAGAACTCTCAAGAAAATATCAGCAGAGCAGGGTTATATGTTATAAGAAAATTATTCTGGTCATCAAATTTAAAAAAAATATTGCGGCTAGATGCTAAGACTTAAGGCCTAGAACTCTTTTGTTTTACATAGACTAGACTGTCAGTCAATGAAAACGGTCCAAAACATACCCAGAACTCTCAAGAAAATATCAGCAGAGCAGGGGTATATGTTATAAGAAAATTATTCTGGTCATCAAATTAAAAAAAAAATATTGCGGCTAGATGCGAAGACGTAGAGCCTAGAACTCTTTTGTTTTACATAGACTAGACTGTCAGTCAATGAAAACGGTCCAAAACATACCCAGAACTCACAAGAAAATATCAGCAGAGCAGGGGTATATGTTCTAAGAAAATTATTCTGGTCATCAAATTTTAAAAAAATATTGCGGCTATATGCTAAGACGTAAGGCCTAGAACTCTTTTGTTTTACATAGATTAGACTGTCAGTCAATGAAAACAGTCCAAAACATACCCAGAACTCTCAAGAAAATATCAGCAGAGCAGGGGTATATGTTATTAGAAAATTATTCTGGTCATCAAATTTAAAAAAAATATTGCGGCTAGATGCTAAGACGTAGAGCCTAGAACTCTTTTGTTTTACATAGACTAGACTGTCAGTCAATGAAAACGGTCCAAAAAATACCCAGAACTCTCAAGAAAATATCAGCAGAGCAGGGGTATATGTTATAAGAATATTATTCTGGTCATCAAATTTTAAAAAAATATTGCGGCTAGATGCTAAAACTTAAAGCCTAGAACTCTTTTGTTTTACATATACTAGACTGTCAGTCAATGAAAACGGTCCAAAACATACCCAGAACTCTTAAGAAAATATCAGCAGAGCAGGGGTATATGTTATAAGAAAATTATTCTGGTCATCAAATTTCAAAAAAATATTGCGGCTAGATGCTAAGACGTAGAGCCTAGAACTCTTTTGTATTATGTAGAATAGACTGCCAGTCAATGAAAACAGTCCAAAACATACCCAGAACTTACAAGAAAATATCAGCAGAGCAGGGGTATATGTTCTAAGAAAATTATTCTGGTCATCAAATTTCAAAAAAATATTGCGGCTAGATGCTAAGACGTAGAGCTTAGAACTCTTTTGTTTTACATAGACTAGACTGTCAGTCAATGAAAACGGTCCAAAACATACCCAGAACTCTTAAGAAAATATCAGCAGAGCAGGGGTATATGTTATAAGAAAATTATTCTGGTCATCAAATTTCAAAAAAATATTGCGGCTAGATGCTAAGACGTAGAGCCTAGAACTCTTTTGTATTATGTAGAATAGACTGCCAGTCAATGAAAACAGACCAAAACATACCCAGAACTTACAAGAAAATATCAGCAGAGCAGGGGTATATGTTATAAGAAAATTATTCTGGTCATCAAATTTAAAAAAAATATTGCGGCTAGATGCTAAGACGTAGAGCTTAGAACTCTTTTGTTTTACATAGACTAGACTGTCAGTCAATGAAAACGGTCCAAAACATACCCAGAACTCTCAAGAAAATATCAGCAGAGCAGTGGTGAATGTTGAATGAAAATTATTCTATTCATTAAATATCAAAAAAATATAGCGGCTAGAAGCTAAGACGTAGAGCATAGAACTCATTAGTTTTAGATAGTTTAGGCTGTAAGTAATAAAAACAGTCGACATAATACCCAGAACTCACAAGAAATTATTCTGTTTTTCCGCACCATACAATCTTGGATGCATGAAATACAGTGTCTGTGGGCTACATTCTTATTAGTTTTTTAGTAAGAAGTTGGTCAAACGCTTGATTTTTGTTAATAGAATATAGAACTTTGGACTTGTTATTGTGTTATTCTATTGACAGATTCGCTGTCTTTACAGTTTAGATATGCAGTACCCCTGCATCATCAGAATTGAGGAGTTGAAGACCGGCGTGTGCAGAATGTAAATGAACTTGGGACGCACTATTGTGTTATACTATTGACAGATTCGCTGTCTTTACAGTTTAGATATGCAGTACCCCTGCATCATCAGAATTGAGGAGTTGAAGACCGGCGTGTGCAGAATGTAAATGAACTTGGGACGCACTATTGTGTTATACTATTGACAGATTCGCTGTCTTTACAGTTTAGATATGCAGTACCCCTGCATCATCAGAATTGAGGAGTTGAAGACCGGCGTGTGCAGAATGTAAATAAACTTGGGACGCACTATTGTGTTATACTATTGACAGATTCGCTGTCTTTACAGTTTAGATATGCAGTACCCCTGCATCATCAGAATTGAGGAGTTCAAACTTATTTTGTATGCAAGCTTAATGCTGACAAACAGATTGTGCTATTTAATAATAATGTTGGTATAAACATAATTATTTAAATTTATTTTCTTATATTTCTCAATAATACCTGTATCAAAACTAGATGTCCCTAGTAAATTTAAACGAAAGCTGGATCGCGCTGACGAAAACACACGGCGAGTTTACATAAGCTTTCAAATATAGAGCGCAAATTGTTAAAATAAAATAAAAATTGTGGTGATGTAAACAAAATATACTTAGAGGAAGTGGAAGATTAGTAATAAATTATAAATTTAGTTCGTTTTCTTTTGTTTCCTTATTGTAGCCGTTTGGGTGATTGATTAAAACATAGTTTTTGGGATTTTATAATTTTTATTTGGATTTTTCTATTTGTTTGTTTATGATAATTATTTCTTATTACTTTTATGCAATCCATAAATTAAGTTAATCTGTGATCGATTGAAACATTATTTTTTAGTTTGATTATTAAGACATTTTGTTTGGGTTTTTCTATTTGTTTGTTTATGATAATTATTTCTTATTACTTTTATGCAATCCATAAATTAGGTTAATCTGTGATTGATTAAAACATTATTTTTGGGTTTGAATATTTAGAAATGTTGTTTAGGTTTTTTATTTGTTTGTTTTTGATAATTATTTATTAATTATTTTTGTGCAATCCATAAATTTTAGTTAATCTGCAACTATTTTTGTTTTTGTAGTATTTTTGAGGTTTCATCATTTCAATCTGATAGGCTTTTCTGTGAAATTATTGTAATTTGTAAGTTTTTTGTGGAAATACTTTTGATACGTGATTGGTTATGTAATAAAACCACTTTTAGTATATTCGATTATTAAAATTTGTTTGTAATGTGTTAATGTGATTACTGTATTTTGATTAAGTAACTAAAATAAACTAACCTCGCCGTGGTTTCATCAGTAAGATGCCTTATGGTACGTACTGCGTAAGCTGCCGAGCTTAGCCGGCTAGCTAATGTATTAATATGAATACCCCATTGCAACTTTGCATCGATATTTAAACCCAAGAAAGTAGTTGCTTCCATAAAGTTAAGTATTTCCCCATTTAAGATAATGTTAGCATTGCTGACTTGAACGTTAGGCAAGGTGAATCTAATGCATTTCGTTTTTTTCTCATTTAATAAGAGGTTATTTACCGTAAACCAATCAAGAACTCTAGCTAGAGAAGCATTTACACAATCATAATTATCTTTAGCCCTATCAACTCTAAATATTAATGAAGTATCGTCTGCAAACAATACAATATCACATAAATCCCCTAAACAGGAAGAGTTCTGGGTATGTTTTGGACCGTTTTCATTGACTGACAGTCTAGTCTATGTAAAACAAAAGAGTTCTAAACTCTACAGCGTTTATTCTTGCCACAATATTTTTTTGATATTTGATTACCAGAATAATTTTCTTTCAAAATTTACCCCTGCTCTGCTGGTATTATTTTGAGAGTTAAGGGTAAGTTTTGGACCGTTTTCATTGACAATTTGTCTATTCTATATAAAACAAAAGAGTTCTAGGCTCTACGTCTTAGCATCTAGCCGCAATATTTTTTTTAAATTTGATGACCAGAATAATTTTCTTAGAACATATACCCCTGCTCTGCTGATATTTTCTTGAGAGTTCTGGGTATGTTTTGGACCGTTTTCGTTGACTGACAGTCTAGTCTATGTAAAACAAAGGAGTTCTAGGCTCTACGTCTTAGCTTCTTGTCACAATATTTTTTTGAATTTCGGTGACCAGAATAATTTTCTTTCAACATTTACCCCTGCTCTGCTGATATTTTCTTGTAAGTTCTGGGTATGTTTTGGATCGTTTTCATTGACTGACAGTCTAGTCTATGTAAAACAAAGGAGTTCTAGGCTCTACGTCTTAGCTTCTTGTCACAATATTTTTTTGAATTTCGGTGACCAGAATAATTTTCTTTCAACATTTACCCCTGCTCTGCTGATAATTTCTTGAGAGTTCTGGGTATGTTTTGGACCGTTTTCATTGACTGACAGTCTAATCTATGTAAAACAAAAGAGTTCTAGGCCTTACGTCTTAGCATATAGCCGCAATATTTTTTTAAAATTTGATGACCAGAATAATTTTCTTAGAACATATACCCCTGCTCTGCTGATATTTTCTTGTGAGTTCTGGGTATGTTTTGGACCGTTTTCATTGACTGACAGTCTAGTCTATGTAAAACAAAAGAGTTCTAGGCTCTACGTCTTCGCATCTAGCCGCAATATTTTTTTTTTAATTTGATGACCAGAATAATTTTCTTATAACATATACCCCTGCTCTGCTGATATTTTCTTGAGAGTTCTGGGTATGTTTTGGACCGTTTTCATTGACTGACAGTCTAGTCTATGTAAAACAAAAGAGTTCTAGGCCTTAAGTCTTAGCATCTAGCCGCAATATTTTTTTTAAATTTGATGACCAGAATAATTTTCTTATAACATATAACCCTGCTCTGCTGATATTTTCTTGAGAGTTCTGGGTATGTTTTGGACTGTTTTCATTGACTGACAGTCTAATCTATGTAAAACAAAAGAGTTCTAGGCTCTACGTCTTAGCATCTAGCCGCAATATTTTTTTTAAATTTGATGACCAGAATAATTTTCTAATAACATATACCCCTGCTCTGCTGATATTTTCTTGAGAGTTCTGGGTATGTTTTGGACTGTTTTCATTGACTGACAGTCTAATCTATGTAAAACAAAAGAGTTCTAGGCCTTACGTCTTAGCATATAGCCGCAATATTTTTTTAAAATTTGATGACCAGAATAATTTTCTTAGAACATATACCCCTGCTCTGCTGATATTTTCTTGTGAGTTCTGGGTATGTTTTGGACCGTTTTCATTGACTGACAGTCTAGTCTATATAATACAAAAGAGTTCTAGGCTCTACGTCTTAGCTTCTTGTCACAATATTTTTTTGAATTTCGGTGACCAGAATAATTTTCTTTCAACATTTACCCCTGCTCTGCTGATATTTTCTTGAGAGTTCTGGGTCAGTTTTGGACCGTTTTCATTGACTGACAGCCTAGTTTATGTGAAACAAAAGAGTTCTATACTCTACAGCGTTTGTTCTTGTCACAATATTTTATTGAAATTCGGTGACCAGAATGATTTTCTCTCAACTTACCCTTGATCTGCTGTGATTTTTTTGGGAGTATTGTGTCATGTTTTTTAGTTACCTGAGTGTATATTGTGTTTTTTTATTTTATAATTATGATATTTTCTTGATACGCTTCAATTTAGCCATTTTACTACAATATTTTGCTATACTTTTAAGAAAAAAATATTTTTTTAAAAAAACTTCTATGATTTTTTTTGGTAGTAAAATCGACAGAACTATTTTTAAAAAGTATCAGGAACTATTGAACGAACCTATATCCGTAAATACCTTGCGTTATTTTGACGATCTGACGAAAATGATCTGCTACGGGAAGTTAGCAGAGCATATTTTCAGTTAACTTTTTTCAGCTGAAATCGCCAGAACTATTTCTAAAAAGTTTCAGGAACTATAGAACTCACCTGCATGGGAATAGAACTCTCATAAAATTTTGATCTGCTGAAAAATGATCTGCTAGGTTCACACACATCGTTCGGCGGGATTGGTTCTCCTAATTCTCTTTGGGCAGGCCGCTGGGTTCTGAATCTGAGTTGGCGCTTTTCATGACTTTTGCAATGCTAGTCCACCAGGTGGCGGGGGTCGGCCTCATCTTTTCTTAGGAAGGTCCTGAGAAGAGACCCATAGTAAATAAAATGACATATTTGGTTCCTTACCCTTCTTTACATGCTATGAACATATCTAAAGTACTATGATGACATTGTTCTAAGAGAAAACGTGTTTTCCTATTACCAAATCCATGATACAAAACTGTGTAGGTACTCGTAGATATAACTATTTGGTTATCATGAGTTGGTACCGCATGTTTTATGCAGAATAACATTTACTCATTCTAAACATTTAGTTCACTCTCCCAGCTACCTATTTAAATTTAAACACTATATTGTTTATCATTGAAATATTTTAAAAGATTCACTTGGATGATTTTGTAGGTTTTGCTTGTAAATTGTTCGCCCTTGGAAAAAGTTGTACTACCTACCTAGCTATTGCCCATCCCCCAGGCCTTGAGGTCAAGAGCTTAGGTACAGTCACCTGCACTAATATGTATACACATCATATATTTTTGTATTAATACATTTCTGATATATTTATCACAATTTAGAAACATTTTTTTTTTAAAGTACCTAGGTACATATGTACTTTATTTTTACTTTTCAATTGTATTTCTATTCATTGTATAGGTAAGTATTCTTTTTCATATACTTAGTTTTTTATACTTAACGCCATCCTATTCAGCTTTGCTCAATTCTATCCATGTCACGGTTGCCTGGAAGGGATCGCTTTCAGCGATAATTCCGCCCATTGTATCACCAACAGTTTTAATTTAGCTTAGTTAGTAGTTACTTATCTGTTTTGTTTTTTTGTGGTAATCAATAAGGAGTTACTTACGTTCTTACCAAATTAATAATATATCTACCAGCGTGGATAGAAGAATGGTACCATTTTGAAAAATTTAAGTGTAATAAGTATATATATATACAGAATGAGGTGTTCGAGAAGCGTATTAACTTAGTCACAAGACAAGTGATGTAATACGGCAGACCGGGTCACACACTTCCTAGCCCAATCAGCCTTGGATCAGGTCTGGCGGGTTTATCTACATAACAGTCGTGATGAATATTCTAGTAGCGCTTCATTACGATTAGGAAGGCCTTGAGGTACCGCATTTTCACCAACTTATTAGTGGGCCTCTGTGGTCTAGTGGCTTATCCGAGTCATATTCAGAGGTCCCGGGACCTCTGGATATTAAATATTGTGCTTGGAACACAACAATTTAGAATTATTGTTTTGGCGACCGACTTAGGTAATGGTGGTAGCTAGCCAGGTGGACCTGGGGAACCTGGAACCTGGTTATAAAAGTATATAGTTACTATCCGTAATCTAGTTCCCATACCACAAGCTTTGCTTTGCTTGGAGCTAGATGACGCTGCGAAAATATAAATGTATATATTCAATATTAACATGAAACTACCCTACGTAGTTCTATACTGAACATATTGCACAGCATCAACAGCCCATCAGTGTCCATTGTTGGACTGAGCCTCCTCCAAAATTGGAGGGTTTTGCCATCATCACGCTTGGCATACGGATTGGTGATCGCGTTAAAGGTGTTGGGTAGTATACAGAAAGACTGTTCTTCGTCTGTTGAAAAAATCCCTTAGTCGACTCTTACGACACCCGCGCGCTGAGTTGGAATGGTTGATTCTTACTCCGCGACCGCCACGGCACATATAACTTATTACACAAATGAACCCATAATATATAAACATTACACGCATGCTTTGACCGGTTATCTAGCGTATCACTTACGACACCGCGACCTAACCACCAGATAAATTACATTGAATACATATTTACCCACATTGCTGAGCGGTAAGCGGTTTTCACTTTGCGAAACCCCTCATCAGTCACCTTACCTCACCTTACGTTCAACGAACACCACAGATTTAGTAAACTACGAAGGTACGTAGACAAGCACCTTTAACCACCTTTGGGAGGTTCCAAAGGTGGTTAAAGGGTTGGACGGGTCAATCTGAAAAATCAATCGGGAAATCTGGAAAAAAGTTGGACGGGTCAATCTTCCACGGCATTTAGCGAATGCCGTGGCAGATTGACCCGTCCAAATCAGTTCATGGATTTAAACCGACTAAGGGTTTTCACCTAAAGAAGGGCAGCAGCTTCCTTCGGTTTATTACCTACACTTTTACTGCAATCATCAATCCGCCTGCCGAGCGTGGTGATTATTGCGAAACCCTCCAGCTTTGGAGGAGGCTCTGTCCAGCAGTGGATAATGGACTGTTGATGTGATAGAACTAAATGTTGCTCTATTTTATTGTTGTTTAAAATTAAATTACAAGTATGTTTATTGGTTTTTTTCTTACATATTTTAGTAGTATATCTAGTAGGTTATATTGTGATACTGGTTTTAAAATTTGACAGGACTTTGAAGTTTTCTCGGCACGGATTTACATATTTAGCTCCTACTGTGTCCTAATTGCTCGTTTCTGCATCTTCAATACCTTCTCTGTACAAAGTGCGATATATACCCATCTGTATGAAATAATATACCAGACACAAATATCGAATTTAGTGTGCTTAGTTTGGTTGGTGATAGGTCTTTGTTTAGGTTCGCCAGGCTAGCTACCACCTTACCTAATTCTGTCGCCATAACAATCCGGCATTAAGAGGTAAGATAGCCAGTTTCTCAGTTTCATGAGGATTCCGGGTGAAGAGCGCTTCCACCTTCGACCTTATTTATCATATCTTGAAAATCAGGTGAGTTGAAGGCCATACAACTCCCCGTCGTACAATAATAAGAAAGATAATGCCTTTATTTTGAACATAATGAAGTCCAATTATTACAAGCGACTGTACTTCAGTGTCTAAGTTTCACCTAGAGTCAAAGACCCGATACCTTAAACAGGTTTAAAGTTTATGTTCTCTTAAGGAATTCATATTAGTTCGCCATAAAAGTAAGTGGTCAAAGCTCATTAGCAATTCAGCGAAAGTGAAAACCTAGATGTTGACTGTCCTTATTAGCACCACAGGTTCTGTTAGATATCCTGTATTGGAACCTCTAAGGAACGGTCGCATTTCCGGAATCCTAACTAGAAAATATCAAAAGCTGGCGGTGGATGATTGACCCAAAATAAAATGTATGATCAGGTAGGTGTTCATAGTAAGAGTATCTAGGGGCTGGTGGTAGTATTTCCCCGGACGAACCCTTTCACAAAGGCGGGGAAGTACTACCACCATATCTATTTCGGCCGCCGACTAGAAATGCTGTCTTCAAACCGAAGGGTATGGTCGCCGGAAAATTAAGCGTACGCGAGGCTGATTCAAGCTGTTTAAAAAAAAAAGAGGTGTAAAGTTATACATGGCAAGGGCGCACAGGAATGAGTCACAGGTATATCCAAAATGAGAAAGGTGTGTTCTGATTTTTTTACGGAATTAGGGGCTGAACCGAAATATTTCACTTTCAAAACTTCCGTGAGTATTTAAACATTTTGAAATGTGAAGTCGAACGCGAAAACTGTACGCGCCGCGACCGCGATCTCATCCGAGGACCACACTCGCCCTAATGATAGTTCCATGAGAGAACCGAAACAAAGTTGGTCCCTTCATAATCGCATACCTCAGTAAGACCCGTGTTTAAAAATGTATGCACAGATAAATGTTCAGTGTTTTTGGATTACCATAACAAAGATCATAATGACAGAAATGTATCTTTTAAAAAAAACCTCAAGGCGTATTAGAATAAAACTTGATGCCCTGAAGTAAACCTATATATTAAAACAGTGCGTTGATAAGAAAATGAGCAATAACGACATGATAATAATAAATTGCCTGTCACGTTTATGGCAACACTAGAGTACAACATAAGCAATGCAGTACACATTTTACGACCTGTATGGTACATACAGGTCGTAAAATGTGTACTGCATTGCAGTTGTAGTAACCAGCTAGTTGTAGTAACCATCGATTTTATCCCTTCGCCGATGCTTCCGAGACGAGCAATAGATTTATTTATTTATTCATAATACAGAACACTATTATTACAGGGGCACCTATTGCAATAGTGAACCTACTTAGTCACATTAATACCTATATTATAATATTAAACTAGAGAAAATAATAATAATAATAATGATAACAATAATAATAATTACCGACATAAACATGTCAATTCATTATAATCATAAAATATATCTTCATCATAATTATTACATAAAACCTAAACTATATAAATTCTTCGGTCAAAATTATTCCTTATATCTGATTACAATAACATAGAATACATAAAACAGTCCTATGACATTGATGTATCATACACCTACCTACATAGGCGTAACTCAAACATGAAGATGAAAGTGGTCAAGCGACGTGCTTAACAGTACCATGAGGAAACTCATACATCAGAAAGTACTTTGTACTACGTAATCGAACGACCTTCCGCAAAGGTCTCGATGGAAAATGCATTGAGCTTTGAGAGGGAAAGTTCATCATATATGAAAATTATGCGGGTTATTCGCTAAACCACTTTGATTAAAACGTCTATTCAGATAGAAATTATATACTTGTTGCATTAACGGAAATAAGTGTCAGAATGGGTGGGTTTACAGCTATGCAGGATTCAATTGAATAGAGTAGACCATAGGTGGTCTCCTCTATGTTACCAGCAGTGAAAAAGTTTGTTCATTACAAATATTGGAACTGAAATTTGGAAAATTGAATGACACGAATTTTTTTATTAACATAACCGGATAAAGCCTAAGTCATACATTTAATTTTTAGAGTAGAAAACTTAAATCTTTCGCTCTTCTCTTTTCATTCTTCATCCCTTCTTCCTCCGTTTTCGCATGAAAGAGTTACAAACCTATTTGAATTATTTGGTCATACAACGAGAACATTGGACTTTCCCGGGAAAAAATAAGCCTATGTGTCAACCTAAGGTATAAACTTTCCTGGTACCAATTTTTATTCAAATACGTTAAGCCGTTTCGGTGTGAAGGAGCAACATACACCCAAACATACATACACACACAAACTTTTGCCTTTATAATATTAGTGTGTCATAAGTATTATGTATGCAATTATAATGTAGTGGCAGTTTTTTTTATTTACGATGTTTTGATGCTACAATTTACCGAAAACGTCATAGTAATATAAAAGTCACATTAATGTACAAAAAATAAAAGTGAACAACATTGCCACCATGGCAGGTAGTTAAAATAGTTATAAAATTGCCACAGAAAAATGTAGACTATCTCTATTGTTCAACAATAACAATTTATTGCCATCATAATTACTAAAACAATGATAAGTATTTTACGCTTTTCTCGTCGTTATACCCGACAATGTCCTTGCACGCGCCTAAGGCTTCTTAGAAACAGTTAATCTGCATTCAAAAGTCATGGACTTGAACTGTTTTGGGTTGTTTTGTATGCGACATAAGGCTGACCTCCATAGTAAAACGGTAGCTGTACATTTTGTACTTTGTATTGGGAACTACCAAATTCTGTTCATATTAGTTTCCAAATTAGAAAAAGTTTTATCACCTTATTTATATATCTACCGAAGCGAGCACGAAAGACTACTTCTTGGTGATAGTATAAAATTATGATTTTGGAGATAAAAAAATGCACATACCTACTTTAGTTTTTATAGATTGTAGGTTGTGGTGTGTATGTACCCAATATTGTAGATATACTTCATAAAAAATGCCATGCAAATCGATGTTTTATACAGTCTACTAAACTAGGCATTGAAGATAATTATATTTTCGGTCGACATTTTTAAGTTCACCTGTTCAAACTTACTTCACATATACCTACATAGGTACATAATATTGATCAATGAAAAGCCGGAAAACATGACTAACAGCAATAAATCTATAAATATGTGCCTACCAATATGAGTAAACATATCAATGAGTCATAATTTCTGGTGTGTGTTTATAATGATATTTCAAAAAATCCACATAGGTTAGGAATAAGGCGGTACCTGCGCACTAGAGAGTTTTTTTATAAGTAAAGAACCAAAGTGGCTAACATAGCTCTCAAAACAAACAAGCAGAAGTGGCTGTGGACAGTCCACATAGCTCGCAGAACCGATTACCACTGGGGAGCAAAGGTTCTCGCATGGCGACCACGATTATCGCGAAACGGAGAGTGAGAAGACCCACTCGATGGAATGACGATATCGTGGGTATTGCGGCGAATCGATGGATGGCGGCTCAAATCGCTATTTGAGGTGTCGATTGGAGGAGGCCTATGTTCAGCAGTGGACTTACGTGGGCTGAAATGATGATGAGTCTGAATGTAAATTTTCACGCTTCCACAATATCCACAATATGCCATATTTACTGGAATTTGACAAAATACATAAAACCCACAAGTTTCGCTAAAATTAAATAACCTTGATTCAAGTGAATGTTTTTAAATTAATCAAGGTCCTGCATCGGATGAATATAAATTGACGGATTTCAATCGATTGATCGTTTTTGCAATAAAACACTCATATCACCATATGTAAGGTCATATGAAAGACCATTCGAATTCGATTACAACAAGTTGCGATTGATAGTTAGGGGTGTGCGATCTACTTCCTAGGGGTCTACTCAGGCAACTGAATCGCTGGCTATCGCTAGCGGCTACAGCTGGATGATCACAACTCTGATAGTAAGACCTGTAGGACCCTTCAGGACCAGAATGTTGAATTCTCCTGAATTTGGAATCCCGAAATGTATAATTTCGCAGATTGTTGATATATTTTTGTTTCGCAAGATGTTTAATTCTTGATTGAATTCCCATAATGTTGACTCTTTTGAGATCACATAGTTTTATCAATCGCGAGGAACTGGCTATCTTACCGCTAAATGCTGGAACACGACAATATAAAATTATTGTAATAAAAAAAAGGCCCTACTACCAATCAAAACAAGCACAATATTGTACTACCCTGGGGATCTAACCCGGGACCTCTGGATCTGACACCGGGTGGCAAACCACTAGACCACAGGGGCAGTTAAAAATTTATAAATTAAGTGCATTACAATAAGCGTGATTTCTTTTGTCTTGAAATGTGGGTCGAAAGCCTTGGTGTGGTCCGCACTTATCCGGAATCCTCATCTCCTTCAAAATCAACTCAACAAAATGTTGCATATATAAAAAAGAGTTGTTGATATGTTCATCTAGATTGTTGCTACAATCGCCATATGTACCTACTTCTCGAAGGAGATCCAGTCAGTTTCATGTGACCTTTGAAAAAATGCAATCTTGTCAGACATGTGTAATTAACTCAAAAGCTGAACCGAGAATATCGAGATTTAATGGTTCCTGGTTCCTCTGGGCTATGTACGCGCGATATGGATATGTAAACTAGTGGTTCTGTAAGAACAATATACCTCACGAGCCCTTATAGCCATGCAATAACCGATGCTTTCCTCTTTCACTTTTCCTTTTAGACTTTTGAGCAAATAGAGGTACATATAAAATAAAAATAAAATAAAGAGTTATTATTATTATTATTATTCGTCTATTATTCATTATTAGTTCGTCTCGCAAAGGCGGAGAGGACTAATAAATGAATACATAATTATTTATTGTATACAACTTAATAAGAAAAATTAAATACCTAGCATAGGCTACCTACAGACTTTTGAGTCAAATAAGGGTATAAGTTTTAGCGATTACTCGCTTTCCCTTGGTCTGAGGAGATTGAACCTGGTGTCTACGGATTTGTCTTGCAATGGCGGAGAGGACTGCGTAGTTTGATTAGTAAACGTAGGTGGTAACAATTTTCAGAAAAAAAATCAAAAATTTAAATCCTACCGCAAACTTCTACCCCTATTCCATTTCCCTATCCATTTCCCCTATTGTTTTTTTTTCACAACATCTTGTGTAGAATTAAATCTTTAGTGAGTCTTTCAAATTTAATTGAAATCTGTTGATAAATAACGCTACAGCAAACTTTCCCCCTTTTCCCCCCTATTTTCCGCCGATCAAAAAACGCGATCGACTAAACAAATTTAATAAATCAAGGAACATGTGTGCCAATTTTAATCAAAAGTAGGCGAGAACAAACCGACAGACAGCGGACAATAACATTTTTGGTTCCGAACAAGGTATTGCGTAAGTTATATTATATATTTATTAAAGTTCTCCGAGTTCTCCGAACCCATATTAGTCGCTAAAGAAACGATGCTCAGGATACAGGTGTGCAATTATATGTAAAAAAGGAAGATAAGATAGAGATTACATGACGTCATGTACTGATCTGTATATCTGTAGATAAGTCAGTTATTAATCGTTGAAGATTTTCTTTGTTGTACGATATCCTATTCAAATATTGTATGTTATTTACAAATCAGTTAAGTTATGTGCAGGAAATCCTCTTATTCATATATAATCAGGTAAAAGAGAGGGACAAATCATTGGAACAAAAGCATTACAATAATGCGATCACAATATCTTGAAGGTTTTAAATATTGGTACACATTGGTACACAGCAGTACATAAATGGGATAGTAAACTAATTGTCAGCTGAAAAACGTAAAACAGACTAACATTTTTTTAACTTCATGGTTTACGACAGCACAGTCTATAAAAATATTATATCTATATATATTTAGAATCGGACTGTTACTAACTTTCATTTGAACCCATATTGTGGTAGTAAAACCTTTTTATTCTGACCCTTTCTCTCTTGATTTTTAATTCGCATACTCGAAACGGAGTGTGGGTAGGCAGTTCTATTAATGGCGTCGATTGGGGATTATGTTCAGCAGTGATATAATGTGTCTGTAATGAAAATGATACCTCTCATGTAAAAATCCAGCAAGCCGTTATAGACATGTAACATATATAATATATACACATATGTAATATAGGTACATCCTCTCGAAAAACATAGCCTTTCTGAGGCAGTCGGATAAAAACACCCAAAAGACAACAATCCAGTCAGTAAATGCTAATACATATTCTATGTGAAGAACAAACGAAGAATGGCACGCTTAAATTAGCATACAACTATTTGCGTACTTGTGATCTATTCAAATGAAAACTGTGAAATGCTTGTTCTGTTTACAAACACAGGCGAACAGAAGATAAACAAGTCATTCTATTTTTCGAAACAATAGCGGATGTCATGGACGTAACAATGTTTAGTAAGGACATCTGATAATGCAAATAATCAATATGTTGTCTAACTTGGGGAAGGTATGATCTACCTCCTAGAGTAGCCGAGTAAATGTTGCTAGCGGTTATAGCTTAATCATCACAGTACTGGCGACAGAACCTGTCTAGCGATTCTCAAGCACAGAAGTTTTCGGATCGGAAACATCCTTTATGTCGTATTCGACTTAGAATCCGATAGATTTCAACGCTATTCTCATACCGTGTCTGAAAATCTTCTGTGAAATTTTCGTATACTAACGTCAACATTTTTAGATTCTGGATTTTCGGAATCTCCATCGGAAGTTTCCGATTCGATCCGATAAGGCTTCCCGAATGTTTGAATAGCTATACTGTAAAAGTCCACCTGGGTAGTGACCGCGTTAACGATTTCCCAACTGTATCATTCAAGAAAAGTCTTTTTCGATTCAGTCGATATTCTTTTAGATAAATTTTTCATCCGACCTTTAATTCATAATTCAGTATTCAATTTTTTTATAATCATATTTTTACACAACTAAACCCTGCTTCCTGGATTACCTTTTTTTGATTTAGCTGATTATCAAAGGAGCTAGTTTCTTCATTTTCCTGATTGAGAATTTCCTTTTAATCAGCCACCAATAAATATCTAATCGAAACATAATCAAGTAAGATGTTTTAGAACAATTTTGAAACGTCAAATTTACCGCTTATTCGAAATCACGACCAGCCAAGGAGAACGGAACGGCTAGTTAGTAAGGCGGAGTTTTTCTGAATCCCGTCTACTGAGATATGAGATGATTTGTCACGATATAGGTATCTATAATAATATAATTCTTTCTGAATATGTAATCTTTCTCCGCTGCTGCAACTTTCATTCCCTTACTAGTTTTAATACCCACCTGAAATATGTATGTAATAGATGATAATAGTACCTTACCTACCACTAAGTACATGACAATCCCAACAGGTTTAGCTAAAGTCTTCAGAAATGGAGTACCTACAGTTATTACCTATTGTGTCATAATTTTGCGATGTTTGTTACCTACATAGTCTGAGAACTAACTTTCGCTAGACTTTTGTTTTCAATACTGCTGCGTTACGGACGATATCAGCACCATGCATTTCCTGGTCTCTGAGCATGCTAATTAGTTACAAAAATAGTTTATGAGATATTCTTGCAACTGGTCAATAACATCCAAACCTTGTAGCGTAACCTAAATTATGTGTGTTATGGCTATTAAGAACCGTTATCTCCGTGCCTAAGGTGCATTGTCTACCGCCTCTAATCAGACGACAAAAAGTCGATGGGGCCTAAAATTCACAACTTCCCAAAGCCAATATGCGTAATGGCCGCTGGAAATATAATATTATCACTTTACGATTTAGGTATTGAGTTCCGCAATACAATTTTTATAACATTTTGCAAGTCGTATACTACTAATACTACAACTGATTTAGTAAGTAGACAACACATTATTGGCCGTATGCCTATGCCTTAACTAATATAAAACCATACCTAATTGATAAAGTAATATTTAATATGTAACAGGTACTCCTACCTACTATAGTAAAATCTATTTGCACTGACTTCGAACATACACAATGTAAATTAAATTAATGACTAGTCAATAAGATGTGACTAAGTACTTTATATCTCATAGAGAACTATTTTATAAGTTTTTTTCGTCCAGCATAATAATGGCTAGTACTGATACATTATAAACTCATACTATTCGCTACCGCAGAATTACCTACTCTCCGTAATCAAGTTAACTACTTATCTTCAGAGATAAGATAATGTCTAGTGAGAAATCTGTACGGAGGTGAACCAGTGAGCTCGGAAGGTTCAGCGACAAGTGATGGACCGAGTGTGATGCAGTGTTGACAGTTGACAGTTGACAGTTGACAGCCATGTGGGAGTACCTGGCTATCCTGCTCATTGGGTTCTGGCTGGGAGTGGCTATATTCCTATACATCTCGTTCTATTGGATAGACGAGCTATTGGGTGAGTTATCTGGATTTCAATTAGAGGTTTAAAGAGAGTAAAGGAGATCGTGTGTGAATTTCGTGAAGATTCAAAGTGTCTCTATCATACTCTAGAGTGTGATACGAGTACGAGACGTAAGAGGAAAGATTGAACATGGAGTAAAATGGAATAGCAATTTAGTGACGAGTTTACAGACTAGGGAAGCTAGGGAAACCAATCTATAACAAAAATAAAGGATATGGGTTATATATTTGTTTTAGATAACACTTTTAAAAAAAAAAAAAATGTAGGTACACTACTTTTTTTTTAACTAATATGGGTAGGTAGGTGTTACCTACCAAGTTTATTGTATATTGTATACCTATGTTTAAACATCTGAAACTATAATTACGAATCTATTGATGTACTGTAACTTACCTAACAACTCTAAATATCTAATTGTAAAAAATATATATCTTTTGTTTGACCTGTAATTATGGGTTTGAGTTCAACGATGGAGTCAGCTCATCCAGAATCAGGAAGAGTCTTAATTGGTCGGGGTCGTAACTGTAAAACAGCGAAAACACAGACGCTGGAATCTTTATTTACCTTCGATTTTCTTTCAACGGGATATACCTACTTCACTTTCATTTTTATTTTCATCCGATTAATCTAGAAGATTCTAATCTATCTCATAATAAGGAAAACCACTTACTCTACCTACAACAAAACGTAGTAAACTACAATCACGTCGTGTAAACACCTAAAGGCCAAGTGTCAAAAGCCTCGTCACTACCAAATATAGACCACAGCCTCCAAAGGACACCCAGTTGACGATATAACCGTAATAAGTTTAAGGTTGGCTTTAGGTAGGTACGCGTTTTACAGTTTTGGGTAAATTGTAGCTTCTAAACAAATTGTGAATTTTAGAAGCAATATTCACCATTACATAGGTAAATCAGTTATGCAACCAGTATGGAAAAACTGAACATCCAATTTCAAAAATATTGTTGCAAAAAGTTATTGTATATATTAAATACATTATATATTTCATGGCATCATCATCATCAGTGGCGAATTTCCTCGCTATGAATCCAAGATAGGTATGTTTTGAAGCAATAAAATATCACAAAAGGCGCTAATATAGTGATCTTGACAGAGCTTACCTATTTGAGCCTTTTGGGGTGGAGTCCTTGGGTCCGTGGGGAGCCGGTGCCCTCCGGGTTTTCAAAAATATTGCGGGGCTTTTGATTGAGGCGACACGTGACCCAAGGGCTGGCTCTTATTTAGGCCAGCGAATTAGCATAGCTATTCAGCGTGGCAATGCAGCCAGTGTCTTAGGCACGCTTCCGTCTGGTACTGGTCTGGAACAGTAACGTTTGTAACGGTCTTTAGGTAATCTGACTGATTCCTTTGTACATAGTTAGTTTAATTGTACTTTTTATTGGATAAAATATCTGATTCGTGCGTACATAGCCCAGTGGAACCATCAGGTATGTGGGTGGGTAGTTAATAGTAAACACATTAACACAGCTGATTGATTTGAAATGATTCTAGGTCAATGACAGTAGGAATGTCCTTATCCTAATCCGGGTGCAAGTATTGTGTATATGCCTAAGCATGCAATGAAACATGTAGGTACCTACCACACATTTTTTATTCGCTATCAAGTCCCAAAGTGTCAAGTTTCACAGGCTACCTAGGCTAGGCATTAGGGCCTCAACCACCTCAGTGGTCTAGGGGTTCGCCCACCGATATCTGTGGCCCCGGGTTCGATCCCCAGGAGCGAACAATATTTTCCTTGGTTTGGTTGGTGGTAGCCTGACTAGCTCACTATAACGATTCTTAAAATTGTTGCGTTCCAGCATCTCTTTTTGAGACTTTTAATATTTTGAAATCAAATGAGATGAAGCCAAGCGCTTCCCCGTCGTACTTACAATAAAATAAAAACCTGCCTACCTGTTTTATCATATTGCTTGTGAACCCCTTATATTTTGTTCTTATTGACTTTTAGTATCCTTAACCATGGCCTTATTGTAGTCTAGACCTAGTAGACTATACAGTAAGTAGGTATGGGCAATAATTGGACGCAGGTGATGCAAATGACATTTAACTCCGGATGTTATACATACCTTTATATATATGGATATGTTATAGCCAGTTGGTAATCATCTAGGTAGTCCAATTACAGCTACACCCCACCCCACAGATGTCTTTGTGAACTTTAGCTGAAATACTAACCCAAAAGCACTTAGGTACCATCATATACCCCCCTAACAAAGCAAAACGAAGTTTGTTGCTTGCAATATGGGGATAGAGATACGATTCGAGTTGACTGTCCATTAGCAATATTCTAGACGTAATTTTTCTGTAAGCTTAAGATAATGGAGACGGCAAAGGTCAAGTTATCACGGACGCGGTAAATGATGGTAATTTATCAGTATTTAAGTTTAAATTACCTGCGGGTTTAATTGAGCACTTATTTTAAAGCAATTCATCGTTGAAAACCTCAGATTACCCGAGTTATCTGGGACTCGTTACTTAGAAAACCTAGTTGACCTCAGTCAGAATTTATATGGTACCTAGGTACGCTTTTGATCACATGGTGCAGTCGCAAAAGTCAGTATCAAGTAGGTATTAGTATCTATATTTTTGGTAAAAACTTAAAGAAAAAGGTAAAAACTTAAAAAAGATGCCTGGTCCAACTAAATTTAATACAAGTGCGTCGAGTTTCGGGAAATTCTTACACAACAATGGAAATTTATCCTGGGCGGTCAGATCTTCATTGTAGATCACTTTACCTGCCAAAAAGTTATTACTCAGATGAAACATGCAACAAGAAGCAACTGCTAGCTGGAAGGGCGGAAGACATCGTTCAAATAGCCGGTTTTTTTTTCTTTTGTACGACGGTGAAGCGCTTGGCTTTCGTCTCATCTGGTTACAAGTTGAGAAAAGGCCGAAGGCACTTCACCCGGCATCCTCAACGAACTGAGGAACTGGCTATCTTACTTCTGAATTCCGGAACACAACAATTTAGCATTTGCTGTTGATTATCTGTGAATGACAACTCGATCAGCTAGAGATCGAATGGCGACAGAGGGCACACGCGGCAGGAGAAAACAAGCCGATATTCTTTAGTATTAGAAAACAGTGAGGTCGACTTATTTAACACCAGACAAGTACCTAAGCTTAAAAGCTTAAAGCAATTTTTTCAAGTGTAAGCGAACTACGTCACCTATTTAATTTAATTGTTGTAGTTATTTATATTTTTTCTATTTTATTTTGTTTAGACAACTTCATATAAGTCGTCAAGTTGCTTTGTATCGTGCTATTCTTAAGTATAACTTGTCTGTGGTAACTGTTAGCTGTTAACAAACATGATCTGTCTAACCAGGTATGTTCCATTTCATCAACTGTATTACTTATACCTGGCTGTGAACGAACTGACAAAACTTTGTACTTCTACCAAAATTTCGTAAATATAAATAAATCATTTTACACAGCGCCATCTAACCGCAAACTAAGCATGGCTTGTAATATGGGAACTAGATTACGGATAGAATATTTAAATTATTTTTGTAAATACCTACATACGTACTATATGATACAACACCCAAACACAAACAAACATCCTATATTCATCAGACAAACCCTGTCTTTGTGTTTGTCCTGGGTGGGAATCGAACCCACAGCCTACAGCGCAGAAGGCAGAGCTACTACCAACTGAGCTATGAGGCTTGTTAATAATATATATGTATGTAAATATGTTTAATAAACGAAATCTAAGTGAGAACACGCACACCGAGGCACCCACCCACATTTCAGGGTAAAACGTTTCTTTTATGCTACTTCTTTAGAGCGTCAATATACACACACCCTGTGAAAATGTCAACTGTCTAACTTAAACGGTTCATGAGTGTCAAGTAGTTCGCTTTCCGGTGCATCCAGAGGTCCCGGGTTCGATCCCTAGGGAAGTACAATATAGTGCTTGGTTTGGTTGGTGGCAGGACTTTGTTTAAGTCCGCCTGACTAGCTACCATCTTACCTATTACTGTCACTATACTACACCTATTACTTACATAACAACAATTCAAAAAAATATTGTGTTCCGGCATTTAGAGGTAATTTTGCCAGTTCCTCAGTTTGTTGAGGATTCCGGGTGAATTGCGCCTCCACTTCAGCCTTATCTTAACTTGTAGCCAGATGAGAAGGCCAAGCGCTTCGATACTCAAAAAAAAAAAAAAGTAGGGAACCCTAAAGATGACATCATCACTCGGTTGTTAAAAATGTTGTCGCCAGCAATGTGTGAGTAATGACTGAGGTAAACTGCACCCACCGCGTTACAAGCTCGGCAAACAATCGTGTTTGTTTTGGTGAGGCAACTCCCGGCACATTGCCTAACAATACGTAAGCAAAGCACTTCAAATCAGCACTTGATATCTGAGAGAATATGACACAGATCACATATTATGTACTACTCACCTTTCTGATCCTAAAGGTTAATTTTACACAGCGCTTTCTAGCCACAAACTAAGCAAAGCTTGTAATATGGGAACTAGATTACGAATATAATACTAACATACTTTTTTTTCAAGAAAACTACGAAACCATTTAGATATGATAAAGACGAAGATGGAAGCTCACTTCACCCGGAATCCTTAACAAACGGACTTAAAACCTCCTGGAACTGACTATCTTACCTCTAAATGCCGGAACACTACAATTTAGAATTGTTGTTATGGCGACAGGACTTAGATACCTAAGATGGTAGATGGCTAGCCAGGCGGACTTAAATTGAACCCGGGACCTAACTCCTGTGGGCGCACCCCTGATCACATAGCATCATAATAATAGTAAATATTACAGGTCAGGACATTAATTTCACCCAACCACAGCCTCAAACTAAGCATAGCTTGGTATATGGGAACTAGATTACTGGTAGAATACTTTAAAACATTATTTATTTTGTAAGTACATACTTATCACACAATACACCACCCAAACACAGGAGTTTGTCCTGGGTGGGAATCGAACCCACAACCTACACCGCAGAAGGCAGAGTTACTACCAAGTGAGAAGGCTTGTCAAAGCATAGGCGTTTGCGCACACGGAGAAGTGCAGAAAGCCTTGTTTAACCAACTTTCCAAAAAAGGAGGATGTTCTCATGCGAGTGCTACTCGGTTCTAGTTTGAATTATTGGCGCAGATTATTTTTAAAACTTCAAAGTATGACTAATCAGAGTACCAAAGAGCAAAACGAATTAATTTCAAACCTTGAAATGCAATTAGTTCAGCATAGCGGAGTCGCGTGTTTTCTTTTACTGCGTAGTTTTCTATCAAACAACATACCTAGGTACTAATATTTATAATTCTTATAATCTAAAGTTTTACTCCGTCGATTCTGGAATAAAACTTCCCCGAGCCGCCTTTAACTATCTTAAGAGCCTCGGCACAAAATGTAGTGTCTTTATAATCATTCAGGTATCGGCCATTAGATATCTCAATAAACACTCCTTACATTTATCAATAATACCTCTACAGTCCCTTCAAACAGACGCACAAACAGCTAAAACTTTATGTCTGTCTGTGTGTCTACCATTGAAGGGCTTCTTACGATTCTTAATAAAAAACTGGTAGACATATTCAGAGAATATTGATACATACATTCATACATATAAATACCTGACAAATAAATGATAAAAGGATAGGTACTAAAAACGTATTTTTTATAGTTTTTGAAGTGGAACGTTTTACCAAAAAACCCTCAGAGCAAGACCCTCCCAGGATTTTGAAATTCTGATCCGCAACGTATTTGTGTGTCGAAAAGTGTTGGGGCACTGTGTCGGGTAGATTGGGAGATAATTAAAATGTTTCCCTGTTATACAAAAGTTTTACTTCTATCGTGTGTCTTTACGAAACATCCTGTTTTTAAAAGAAATATCTAATCTGTCGTATAATAGACAAGACTATTAGTGTAACAGCAAAGATACAATTTTGATGTGATTATACCTAGGTAGTACCTATACCTACTTATCCTGATGTACTTATCATATGACATATTATACTAAAATATGGCCAACCCACAAGAATGCTCCAGAAAAATTCTTGCCTATTTTAGCTTGAAATGTGGATTCCCGGTAGCAGAACCCTCGTGTGCGTGTCCAACTCGCACTTGGCCCGTTTATTTTAAATTGAACTGCGCCATGCTACTTGATTCAATGTCGCGAAATAAATAAGGTTTTTTACTACCCAACCGATGTGCACTTGTTGTATTTGATTACTTACATCAAGTATTAATTTAATTACCTTATCACGCATTATTTTATATACTTACCTACAACTTGTTATCTGGGCAGATGTTTCAATATTTGCGGTTTTGCTTGCATATCATATGTTAAAAGTATATATATGTTAAAAGTTACTGCGTATTACATCCAAAAAGAACATGATCTACGCGGCACTGCATTGCGCCCGTCAACTTGAGGCATAATCGAGTGTCCGTAATTTCACCGGAAACAATACCCTTCAAACCAGAACACAGAAATGCTGCTTGGCGGTAGGAATAGGTATGGTAGTAGTACTTCCCCAGACGAGCCCTTTCACAAGGGCCTCTACTACTTTTAAATTATTATTATTCCTCCACTTACTTTTCAAATCAAGGTTTGTAAGAAAGAGTATAATTTAATAAAATACAAAAAATCGATTTTAGACTCTCGTAATTAAGTAGGTAGATTTTGCTCTGTATTGACTATTATATTAATCCTTCCCATTTAATTTTACAGATTTGCCACCACTCCGCAACGGGCAATCCAGCGCTTCAAGCCGTCCATCCAGCGGAGCCAGCAATGCCCACGTCCACCTCAAGCGGCTGGTCGCCAGGGTGGTGGAGGAGGCTGCAGCGCTGCCGGCGCTGGCACGGTACGCGGCTGAACCACACACACCGACCATCGAGAGTTCAACGTACGAAGATCTGCTGGCCAGCGCTATATTGAATAAGGTGAGACCTGCTGCCACTCAAGTGGCGAATTGAGCGGGAAATAGAACCCACAGAGTATAAATATCCCAAATAGGAAATCATTGCGATCGCAACGTTCGGATCTGAGGCCTATTCACAACCTTTTTAAGATTCTTTTTTTTATATAGGTATCATTACTTACGTCTCTAGTGTGATTTAAGTGCTTATTTTGATGTATAATAATAACTAGGTAGGTACATAAAACTGACCAAGTATGACTCGGACCCGCACTAAGGCTCCAGAACTGAATTTAACTAAATACTGTAGGTACCTATTTTATTAGTCACCAAAATAAATAAAGTTGGGTGGAGCTAGCAACTCTTTGGTTTTACGATATATCAGTACCTAGGTATCTTTAGTACCACCAGCAACAAATTACCTCACCAAGATAACATAGTAGATTTAATAGTGATTGTATCCGTGTTGATATCATTGCGTTTTTGTATCATGGCAAGATTTAATGATATCTACTTTATCCTTGGAAATCTCCGGTCAGACTGTTTGATCTTGAATCTTTGGAGATTATTTTTCATCGATTTTATTATATTTTTTTATTAATACTGATGGTAATGTTGCGTTATTCAAGCGCATGTCGACGAATTGTATAAGCTATTCATTATTTATTATTATTTATATTATCCTCTGTGGTCTAGTGGTTAGCCTACCGGTGTCAGATCCAAAGGTCATCATATATAACTTAAAAATCAGGTAATATGAAGACCAAGCACTTACCCATCGAACTATAACAAAAAAAGGATCAATTTGCTTGAACATTGTGTAAATGGAGATTATAGCGTGCCTCGGTATTTGGCTAGACTAGTAGGTAAAACATATAAGTAAGAAAGGTTGGCATAATGAGATAGTTTAGGTACCTACACAGGGTTAGGTAAGTTTCATAACCGTATTGATCGAATCCTTACAAGGGGGTATTGGTAGGCGTTCACCCTTAATTAATTTAGGGTTGTGCGAAATGTATCGCTTTTTAAATGTTATTTACATTGAAGTAATGCGAAAAACAAATCGAAAGGTATTAACTAAATAGGCAATGACCTTTTATCTTGTAATTTGGTTTTTGTTTCTTGATAAACATAAAAAACCATGAGTAATAAATAATTATTCGATTTATCTACGCATAGATATTGGAACATTATCTATTCCTTAGTCATAGGTATACCTAACATCTTTATTACCAGAAAGATATAATTCATATTATGTTGTAGGCATACCACCTAAAACTTAGTATGAATTATGTACTTATAGATCTTAATAGTAGGATTAATGTCGCATCATTTAATCTAAGCTATCTATGCAAAAGTTTTAGGTACCTACAACATAATAATTTACAAATTTGTTATCTACTAATTTTAAGTTAAAATTCAAATATTATTTCAAACTGTAGAACACATTTTCAATAAGTAATTATTGTTAAATATGTACATATTTGTACAGCATATTTTTATTGTTACTATACATTTGAGGTAAGTGGTTATATATTTTTAAACTCTTAAAATATTACATGCTTTGGTTAGAGATAATGGATGTTAGGTGTCGCTGCTACTAGATTACCTATAATGAGCTTAAATTAAGGAGTCCTATAATGTAAAGTGCCAACAAAACTCAATTTCAATGAAGACAACCTCTAAGCAAGAGGTACTTACCTTAGAGGAAACCCCCTCTGTGGTTCTCACACCGGTGTCAAATGCAGTGTCCGGGTTCGATCCCTAGGGGGAGTATAATTTTGTGCTTGGTTTGGTTGATGGTTGGACTTTGTTCAAGTCCGCCTAGGCTATCACCATCTTATCTAATTATAATAACAATATAATGTTGTGTTCCGGCGCTTAAGTAAGATAGCCAGTTCCTCAGACTGTTGAGAATTCCGAGTGAAGTGCGCTTCCACCTTTGCCGTTATCATAACTTGTAAATCAAATGAGATGAAGGCCTTCCCAGTCGTACATTAAAAAAAAAACTTGAATCTTAAAACACGACGTTGAAGTAGCATGCAGCGAAGATTTTCGATTCGTATCGCGGTATCAGTAGATAACCTATCGCGACAAGACCGCTCTTTGCACGAAAGGTAGATTTAGCTCAATCCTTCCAAAAGAAATGGTAAGCTTAGAAGTGATAACATGATTAAAAAGGTGATTATTGTTTTAATATGTATTTTTAATGTGTTGTGTAGTGTAGAGCTCAAACCCGCCTCTGGCCGAGTGCAATGCGGACCTGATTGGAGTGCAGTGCGCAAATATTCGCGATGTTAGGATTTATCTTTGGATTATTTGTGTTTTCTTTGTATGTTATTGCTACGGCTTTGATTGTAAGTAGTAAAATATGTTTTTTACTTTCGTATTAAGTATATTGAAATCGGTATAGGTACCTATACCTACCGATACCTATACTGGAAGTTAAAAGTACCTACTACGTACAACGTAGTACTTATGACATCCGAGGTAGGTACCTATATCGATTTCAATATCATCTTCTAATCTAATACCTACATAAAAGTCGATGTATATGTTGGTATGTTTTCTTGATCATAAAAAAAAAACAGTTCTATAAATCCCATTGATGACATTGGGTGTGGGTAACTAATGACCTGTAAAAATAATATTTTTTGTAGTAGCACCTACACCTCAATGATTTTTCGGAGGAATTAACATCAACAAAACAAATGCATCAAACAAGCCTCATAGCTCAGTTGGTAGTAACTCTGCCTTCTGCGCTGTAGGCTGTGGGTTCGATTCCCACCCAGGACAAACATTTGTGTGATGAATGTAGATGTTTGTTCTGTGTTTAGGTGTTGTTTTGTAGGATATGTATGTATTTACAAAACTAATAAGTATATAAGTATTCTATCCGTTATCTAGTTCCCATATTACAAGCTATGCTTAGTTTGGGGCTAGATGGCTGTGTCAAATTAATGTCCTGTAATTTATTTATTATTACAGATGTGAATACAAAACCATTTTTTAAATTATGAAGTATACGCGCAGGCGCTTTACAACAATGTGACAGAACTGGGGCAAATTACAGAGGCGTTTTAGCGAATAAATCTCTAGCAGTGTATCTGGGAGCACTAAATAACGATCACGCGATTCCGCTAAAACATTCCACAGCTCGCTGGAGAAAACTGAATGTAGTCTGTCAAAAATCCTAGTCAGTGAAAAGTACTTATTCGCATCGTAACAGGGAATGAAACGAAGAAACTTATATGACATTGCACTCTGTCATTTCTGCAAATCATTTGAATTTAATTAGTTTAAGTGCCACTTGCTTTTATTTTGGAATATCTAATGCGCAAATATTTTTTTTAGAAAGGCTTAGACGTAAGTTTAAACACTTGTGGTGTGGTCGACCACTGGTATCAGACCCAGAAGTCCCGGGTTCGATCCCCAGGGTACTAATCCTCGGTTTAGTTGTTGGTTAGGCTGGTTAGTAGCTACCACTATCCTACCTAAGTATGACGCCATAATAATTTTAATTGCTGTGTTCTGACATTTAAAGGAAATAAAGCCAGTTCCTCAGTCTGGTTAGGATTCCGGGTAACATGCTCTTCTTGCCTTATCATAACTTGACACCAGGTGTCTAGGCGATTAAGACAGCTTCCCAGAAGTAGAACATAAAAAAAGATATATTTCCACTGTTTAAGTAAATGTTTTTTTTTACCCCCACTGAACTGGGGCAGCCCTATTAGATAAGTACCTACACCAGTCTGTCAGCGCTCCTCACTCTGTTTCGCAGTGCGAAAGTGCGTTCGTGTGAAACAGACCTTTTTTGAAGTTCGCATTGTTTCCCAAATAGCTTTTACTGTGAAGTAATAAAGGCGGATATTGGATGACGGGTTCTGAAGATGTACAATTTCTTTAGCGGCTTTGTGAGCTACTTTCCCGAAGGAGAGCCGCAGGTTTTTTGCCATAGTTCATGTGTGTTTGTGTTCTAGCCGATGTGATCTATGCTTAGATGATTACTAGTCCATTCACTATATTATTGTAGACATTAAGTTGTATCACACACTTTTAACCCTAATAGGTAGGTACTAAATCTTCAACGTCCGTCCGTCAATACCTAATGTAAGCGGGCTGTCATATGTACTTGTATATATGTGATACATATCACATATAATATGTCAGATATATAATAATGTATCTCATGAACCGTATTATGTATGCTCAAATCATTGAGTGGGCAAAATATAAGAAACGTTATATTTTGCCTTGAAATGTGGATCGGAACTCTAGGTGTGTGATTCCAACTTGGCCGGTTCATTTTAAATGTAGATTGAAATTAGCGTGCAATCATAACCGGCGACAACATTATGGTAGAGCAGTTTAATTATAAAGCATATTCAAATAACGTAAACTGGAATTCGATTTACCTATTTACTTATCACAAGAAAGCCAATAATATTTTCAATCGCAGGTTTTCTTTCATAATATAATGAGCAAGAGCGACTTGTTATTTCTTGGACACTAGCACACAGGTAGCTAATATTTATAATTTGAGTATCTTTTAAGTAAGTACGATGTATTCCCACGCGAGACAAAAATTGTGTGATCAATTTATACTAGTAAGTACTTAGTTCGCCTCGAACTGAGATCTCGTGATGTCAAGTATGTTATGTGTATTCAATTACGAAGATTATCACACAAAAATAAAGGTATATACAAACTCTCAAACTCTCCCGTTGCTAACTCTCGTTGTATGCAAAGAGAGTATGAAGCACCATTGCACCGACCTCACCTACGTCATGTAGGCAGAATACAATAAGTACTTACTAATAAGAAATGATTGGTATTATATAATGTTCCTTAAGAATTGCTCTCACAATCGTTGCCGTGATACTTGTGGTTTAAAAATCTACCCCTTCAGCCCGCGGATCATAAAAGTCGGTTTCACCAAAAAGGCAGCAGCTTGTCCTGTATTGATCGGATCAAACATTTAAAAGATATATTGCGAACAATTGTATTTATTTTCACCCTAATATCTCAAAAACTGCCCTACTTATCAAAAATCCCCCGCAACTTAAATTTTATGATAATCGGATAACCCGTTCGCGAGTTATGTCGTCACAGACATTGCCACATACATACATTGCCGGAATTCCTGACTTAACTAGTAGATCTCGATCGCTTCGCTCACTCGATAAAATTATAAGTGATATTTGTTTAGTTTGGGTGTAATATTGTAAAAAAGCTATCGCACGCACTTTAATCATCACGGCCATCGTCAAAAAATAAGTCTTTTTTATTTCACAAGTTACATTTTTGTGATATTTGTTAAAAATCTATATTTTTGTGTGTTTTGTGAGTAAAGTAGGTGTAGTACTAAACACCTAGTATGTTTGTTTACATTAGGCATAAATTCCGTAGATACATATTTAGGCTGACTTCAATGCCGCATATTTTCGAAACTACTTACTAGGTAGGTACTACACTACACTGGGTAGATACAAGTGAACCTTCCCGTCAGTAAAACAAAGAGATCATTTTGATTATCTCTCTTCGCCGTCGTAGCATTTTTGCAGAACGCTCTTTGTATTTCCAGGTGGTCGAAAGGTTCCAGAATGAGAGCGGGTCTGGCGGCCGCAGCAGTGGGATCCACTCGGCCAGCGCGAGCCCCACCCCCTCAGAGCGGTCGTCGCCAAGGTCTCTGGCCTCCAGAAATGTGACCCACCATTCCAGGGATATCACACCTCCTGTGAGTGTCTTGTCTTTTTTTTTATTGTTCGACGAGGAAACCACTAGACCACAGAGGCGGTTAATAAATCCTTCTGAAGTGCCACTGATTTTCTGTATACATATGTATTTTTGTAATTGTTTGTAACGAACTTTTATGACTACCTTCGGCCTTATCCCAACTTGTTACCAGGTGAGATGAAGGCCAAGCGCTTCTCCGTCGTACAATTATAAAATAAGGATTCTTATGACATCATCGTATCATGAGTACACCATATACATAGAGTCATAGAGTACTTTATGATCTATATATAAAATCTTACACTTGATTCCTCCAACAGGGGAGATTGCGAAGGATCGCGATGGTTATTGGGATTTGGCCTCGGCCCAGTGTGAAATGAAATAGGCTCAAAAAAGGTAGCTAGGCTATTTTTAAATATTGCTAAAGCTCGAGAAAAACAAGATGGTAGGTACTATTACGCACGTCAGCAAGGCGTGTATCCGGTTGATTGAACTATATTTTTTTCCATAGAACTTTGTACTAACATAAGTGATGATTCTAAAAACATCGTACTTACCAAATACATCACTGATGATTTAAAGCACAAAAAGTTGTTTGATTTATGTTAGCAGCTGGATAATATATATAATACGTGAATACCTATCATGATAACAAATAACGTGTGTAGCCAAATAACAGCCATGTCTTGGTTCTATATGTTTTTTTTTTCTATATTGCATTTTGAAATGTAATTTAACTATTGTAGGTTATTTAAAATTTTAAATGTGATTTTCTGGTTTCATATTTTTGTTTTCATTTGTTATTTTACATTTTGTCCACTTCCTTTCCTTTGTAAGTACTAGGTACTTAGGTATTTAAAAATTTCAACTTTGTTGGATTAGGAATTATTTTAAATATATATAATACCTTTTTACATGTTTTATCTGTATGTTTCCCGAATTAAATGATATATAAAACTGAAAAACCCTTATTTTATATGGTAGTCATGGGTTCAGAATTATTTGTTACCAATGAAATGATTTTCCAGCTTCACGAAGAAGATGACGTGTCAGACTGGGAGGAGGGCGATGCGACGGATGAAGCCCTGGAGGGGCCGCGTCGCGCGCCGTTCCCGGCGTTTGGCGGAGACATACATCATAATGGTACGGTTCCTCAAAATGGATAAAAAAAATCCTTTACGTAACAAAAGGTGTTACATCAAATATGTTACAAGAACAAAAATTGTGTTTGACAAATCTAAACTTGCCAGATGCTCAAGAAGAACATCAATTTTAGCATCGTCTTTGCGAAGCTCTGTTCTTTTATCTCATCTGAACCACTAAGGTAGGTACATGATCGAGTTAGGTTCAGATGAGATAAAAGAACAAAATAAAAAAGAACAAAAGATAAGATAGAGTAAGGATTTTTGCGAAGCTTTGTTCTTTTATCTCATCTGAACCTGAAATCTTAGTGTACTAAGGTACTTGATCGAGTTAGGTTCAGATGAGATAAAAGAAAAGAAAAGACTTATATATTGATGTTCTTCTTGAGCATCTGGCGAATTTAGATTTGTCAAACACAATGTTTTGTTCTTGTAACATATTTAATGTAACACCTTTTGTTACGTAAAGGATTTTTTTATCCATCTGTCACAAAAGTGTGACAGAGCAGTATGAGGTAATTCGGACGCGATATATCGATCCTTGATCGTGGTATTAATGTTAAATTCCTATTATGAAACAGAACGTTTGGAACTACTGAAGTTTTGTATGAAACCTGCTTTTACACTAATTAATTCCGAAATTATAATTTACAGATGAAACCGAAGAGCGAGAATTTGACGAGGTATCCAGCAGCGATTTGCAGGGCGCTGACGGCACGTGGGAAGAGAACTGGCTGTTCCAAAAGAAAAAGATAAAGACCCTTCAATCCGTGCCAGTTCCTATGCTAGTTCCGAACTCCAATGCAGATTACAGAGTACTCATTGGCGACAGAGATGCTGATGACACCACAGATCTATCAGACAATGCTAGCGATACGGAAGAGCAAGGAGAATACAAGAGTGACATTAAAAAGGTATTAGACTCCAAACACGTCATCGGTGGCAAGATCAAACTAGACAATGAGTCTGATTACGAGCCAGACAGCCTTACGATGGACGAAAGCAACGACATCGTAAAACTAGTAAATGGATTTCAAAACGAAGTAGTAGTAGACGCTATCATTAATGAATTTAATGAAAATGTTACTACTCTAGCGAATGGCACAGATGTAGTGGATGGTCTAGCCAATGGACATGATTCAGTGCTAGTAATGGGGATCGATGATGGTCCATTACCGAAAGCAGAATTTAACTTGAAGGAAGAAATACACAGAACACTGATGAATGGAAATATCATGGTCACAAACTATTTAGACGAGCAACACGAAGAAGTTTTCGAGGACAGCATAGAAAGTTGCGCTAATAATAAAGGTATTTTTTATTTGCTGTTGGTACTTATTACTAGTAGTACTTACATTGTTTTGTTCAAATAATGAAAATAGTGACGGTGATTGATGTTTCAGAATCTATGAACAATACATTGAATCATCACGAGCGGGAAGGCGAATACGAAGAAACTGTGACAGTTCCCGTTCAACGATACGCAGACAGCCTGAGGCGAAAGCATTTTGAAGATAAACACTACGAGTAAGAATCTCGACTTGCTATTATTATACGTAGACTCATGCGAGGGCCAATTGGTCGTAAAATTATTATGAAAAACATTACTTTCCAGATCCCAAACAAGAACTGAAATCACAAATGATGAAGATGAGTTAGTACCAGGTAACGTTTTTTCTTTATATTCTTAGGGAATCTGAAACTCTTCTGCAAACGTCTAAGTACTTACATAATGTCCGATAGCAATTTCAGGGTCCGTAGCTTACAGAGAACGGAAAAAGTGGCTCAATTGTGTCGATATGCCCAACAACCCGTACTCACCAGAGGCCATCCAAAAACGTCTTTTAGCAAAAAGCACGTCATCTCTATTTGACATGATCACTAAGCACGATTTCGATGAAAGAAATGAAACACCAGTACTCATTGTCGACAATGATAAGCATAGCGATGATTCAGATGAAAAAGAATCAACTAAACTATCAGAATCAGAAATCACAGATAATATTGAAATAAGCAGGAGATCTAAAAGTCCATCGCCAAAGATTCTGAAAGACGTTTTGGCTGAAGAAGTTCCTCAATACAAAAGGTTCGTCATATTCGTTTGTATTGTACATTGATGTTTTGTTTGATTGATGATATAGTTGTGATAAGACTTAACATTTACAGCATGACATTACGTTATTTATTACGTTGCAGATACGGCCGAGATTATTACATAAGAGAGGCAAAAGCGTCAACGGGCGGTCGCAAGAAGAGCAGTGTCAGTGACACGAGCTCCTTATCCTCAATGAATAAGTCTACGAGTTTAGACAATTTCGATACAGAGTTCGCCTCGCCTGTAAGTGCCAGCAGTTCATTGAGTGACATCGAGGCGTGCGCCCTTCATCAGAACATCGTCCGCGCTGTGCTCAGTCCCCGAAACGCGAGCCCCAACTTTGCTATCAATCCCATCTTTGAACATCCCGATAGAAACGATACCGACGAGTATCCAGCGAAAACTTATGTCAAGCCCAACGTAAGACAAAGTAGAGTGTGCAACGAAGGTGACGGTTATGTGGAAAACGAGGATATAGTTAGACTTAAAATACCAAACAAGCCCGAGATCACGGAGGATCTATTCGAGACGTACACAAACGTTAGGCGCAACAATACGCTGCGCAGCGAGGATATGTGCGCGCGCGCCAAACGACGCCCCGCCCTCAATTTCACCTTCGGGGGCAGTCTCAGGTTAAGCAGAGGCTTTCGTACCGATCTATGGTGACAGCCACTTCTGTAGTTCCAAATTATCTAATACACCACCTATGTCAAGCACTAATAACTCTCGAAATCGAATCTCTACTATGTACGATACATACATAGATTCTAATTAAATAAGAATAATCAAAATTAGGGAATAGATTAGGCTATTTTCTGACATCACAAACCATCTCATGCAAAGATCAGATGGTGGAAGCAGCATCACAAATAAATCTAAAATATCTTCGTTTACACACAGAGTATATTGGCTGATGTGTGTTGGCATGTTGTGGAAGAAACGCTGACTAACGCACTATGCACTAATAATACGAGAATTTCTCTTTAGATCTGCACTTATAGATTTGTGTTCTTCCTTTAATACATTTTTCAGTACTATTTACAACAGTATAACTACAAGACGTTAGTGGTGAGTGTTGTATGATTTCGGCAAATGATATTGACTAACCGTTGGCTTGCCACTAAACTAACGAAGATATACATAGATTAAAATACTTCATAGAACGCATCTATGAAGTATTGCATCAAGTATTGCATTATCATGCATTTGCTTCAATCATATACATTTCATCTGTATCCTTTAACCATAAATCTATTTTTTTACACAATTTTACGCGTTTGCACCATTTTAATTTTGTTCGAAAGCACATAGCACGTTTTGTCTAAAAATAACAATCATTTCTAATAATTACTAACCCATGTTTTTGGACGTAAAATGTAATACATTCAATGCATTGAACCTTCTAGAAATAATTAATAATGCACATATAATAATGCAATCACTTGATTATTATTTTATCGGATCATGATGATATTTTTAAATGCATTGACTTAGTGTGTTATCACATCACTGCAGTTAACACTAATACATTTTCAGGGATTACTTATAAAGCAATTCAACGTCATAGCAACAAACCAACAATATAGTAAATTCGGTGGAAACGAACAAATTGAATCTATTACGACAACGCCAAATCACAAAACCGAAATTATAATAGAATACGAAGACCTTAACGACCGTAACTTGTACTCGGCGAGGCCAGCCATAGTCGATGACGACACCGACGACAAATTCGAAGAAATCATACAATCCGCTTACAAATCAGACATTCCAGCAAAAGACTCGAGTCATTTGCTGGATCTTGATAAAAGCGATCAACCCTTAAAATCCCCAGACAGTGTTGCTGATTCCTACATCAGCTCTAGTAGTTTGGAGGATTCTATCAAAATATACAATGTACAAACAGGTGAAGTCATAAAATGTACGCCCGATGATAACATATCAAGATACGAGGCTACGGCTGACAGCGGGGAAAACATTGATACTGATAAGAGCATCCCGGCAGACATATTTGATAGCAACAGTCAAAACGGAGATTTGGACGAGGAAGCAGTGGTTATCGAAGGAAGCAAGACATTAGAGATCTGTGAATTAGATGATATTCTTCCCCAACTGCCGAAAGTGAAGGAACTGGCTAAGAAATTCGTCAGCATGGAAAATTTAAGTGAAACTGTGGTGTGTATTTTTGCTTTGCTATCTCTGTTACGTGTTTTGTCTGCTTGTCATAACACGAAGTTGTTTGCTGAAGTTATTGCGTGCATTGATAACAACAATACTTCGGACTGCGGTATTTTACTCGTCATAATTGTCCTACACTAACTCACTAATAAAATAAAAAAACTTTTTCTACTCACCTAAATTATTAAAAGAAAATATTTTTGTTACCCATCCTTTTTAGTCCAATCGTTTTTTATTTTATTTTAACCTCTTGCCATTTTTTGTCTAATACCTCAGTTATAATAATTAAATTACCTTACAGGTAACCCAACCCTATTCGAAACGGAGAAGAAGCAAAGAGAACATACTTAACGACATAAACGCAGAAAGGCAAGGGAACAAACAAGTCTACATGCACAGTCTCACAGCCAGGAGTATCACAAAGGAGTTCAGAGAGGGCCTAAAACTCTCCATGTCGACGCCTATCAAAGTGCCCGGAGGCTCAAAGGAGCTACCTGATGGAGAAGTTACCAAGGAGTCTAGCAGGCCAGGAAGTCCGGTACCAGAGCCAGGCACCCTTAAAACTAAGTTAGCGTTTTTCGAAAGTTTAAAAACAAAATTCAATAGCAAGTAACGTTGTAATATGAACGATCAAGTCCTAGATCCCGCTGCAATAGATCTGTCTTGCAGTCAGCTGTCTCTTTTATAAAAGAACGTGAGTTTTAGACATTATTATCTTTGTCACAAGAACTTTTACCGCGGTGCTTGAAATCTCGTAGAACGTGCATTATACCAAACTAATGTTATGATAGGAAGGTAACTATTTACGAAATTCATATATAGGTCGGTTCTATGAATGGTCTCAAAGGGTATTTTGTATAAATTCGGTGGTTAGTAACATAGATTTATCTGCGTATCAATTGTTTAGTCAATAGGATTCATGTTGGTTTTAGTCACAGTATTTCGACTACCATTTGTTTGAATTAAACAAATGACGTAGTCGAAGCACTGCCGTAGATAAGAACTCCTCCTTCTAGTTATATTCTAGTAGACATTATGGAAGGTCACATCACAGCAATATACCGAGCTAAGGGTGGGTATTTAGATATTATAATACTTAGTTTTTATTTCAATAAAACATAATGTATTTAGTTTACGGTGTAAATACTTAGTGCCATGTATTCATCATACATTTTCATTGATTTAAGTCATTTAGCTAATGCCAAAGTTGTAAATAGATATTGGTATAGGTAATTAATTGGTTCAATCAAATCTAATGGTTGTTAAAAAGCGTCTTGTTTGAAGATGTAGGTATAGAATTATTCAGAAAATCGCGGGACCACTGATTAATTATATTGTGATAAAAACATATAATGTTTCACAACAAAATATATTTATGTAGAGGTGTAACATGTAATAAAATATTGAGTACTGTGTCAATTGTTTTTTTATTTAAATATATAATTTCCATGTCACAAAAATATTTTACACAACGTACACAGTAATACTGTGTATTAGGTACAATATTAAGTAGGTATATAAAAAAAAATGACTTACAACAGTAATATTAAATACCTACAAATTTGTTTTTGCTATCTTTTTATCTTGCCACTTCACAAGTTTCACTGTTGTGCGTCACATTGCACCTATTTACTGGTTTACACCTATGATTATAATAAGTACTTAATTCCAGATAAGGAATCACAAGGATACTTCAAAACTGACTTATTAATATTGTTTATAACAATTACACCCTGTTAATGTACACAGTCACAGCCTAACAGTAGAACAAGAGAAGAGAAGCATTTCTCATGCAGTGAAATTGATTTCTCCTCAGCTTTAGGTAGGGTACGCGTGAAATGGTATTAGGTAATTTAAAAAAAAATGTATTCAAAAACTTTAAATACGCCTCTGCGTACAGGCTACATGTACCAATATTTTTTATAATTGTGGATTTTAGATATTGGTTCCTAAACTGAGCAAACTGTAGGTACTAGTAAAGATTCAGACAGTTACAGTACCTACCCATAATGGAAAATAATTTCAAAAATATTGTTGTAGTACACAAGATACATGAAAGCCTTTATGGGGTGAGGAATTTTACGTTAATGGCGTGTTGAAGAATCCACAAGATGTTTCAAAGCTACGATTTACAAAATACCTCACGCGTACTTATCATTGAGGATCCACCTCATAAATTACATGCAGTTTGCATTACCAAGGAAAAATACGTCACTTTGCAGTATTCCGAAGACGAAACGACAGAACACGAAAGTGACGTATTTCGCCTTGGGTACACATTTTCAATATAATTTATAACATAAAATATTGTATAATAAATATAATACTGGGTAACTTCTATAGAAGTGCTATAGCACTCTCTCAAATTCAATATGAACTAAGTAGTACTTAGTACAACATTCTATCAAATATAAAAATACTATGCATACAGACCGTAAACAAGTTCCCTCTGACTTAGTAGGTACAAAGCCCAATACTATAGTAAGCCAGAGGTTGACCAACTGTGAACGGACTGTAGATGATCTTACCAATCAATAGCAGATCCCCAAAGTCTTATGGAATGGCACATTTTCCATCTCCTCAGCATACTTCCGCCTATAACACCACAGGAAGTAGTCTATCAGGCTGGAGTTGGGCAGTTCCGCGTTGGTGCCTCGCAGCTGCTGCTCTATTCTCTTTCGAAGAAGCTCTACCGCGTGGATGGAGCATCCTCGGATCTCTACTTCTTCTTCTGAACCACTCTTTAGGAGGACATCTGAAAAGATTGTATGTGATCAGTTTTTTTTATCTGATTGTCACCTTGCGATATGGAGTATAACAATGTATAATATTAAAGTATTACGAGGCACAGTTTTGCACCACATTTGTTTGTTGTTGTTCATCTTGGAAAGTTTTTTTATTATACACATTACATCAACAGCCCATTAGTGTCCACTGCTGGACAGAGTCTCCTCTGATACTGGAGGGTTTGGTGATTCCAGTAAAGGTGTAGATGATACATAATACTCTGCATCCTTCTTCTGGTGAGGTCCCTTACTCGGCTCTTAAGACATACATGGGCTGAGTTAGAGGGGTCGATTCTTAAGCCGCAAACGCCATGGCAAAGTATTATATTAGTGATAGGTTAGCTCTTGACCTCTTGGCTTGTCCAGCTCTAGGCCAGAGCCCGGATGAGGTCTATGATGGAGCGAGGTTTCCCAGAAGGCACTGGCTCTCTCGCGCACTTGTGGAACACGGCAAGCCGTTTGGCTCAGGACTTCAGCAGGAGGTCCTACTACCAGTGTTTTTTTTTTATTGTACACCGGGAAGCAGTCTTGCTGCACCGGGTGCGCAGGTCTTTATAGCGCAAAAAAGATGCATTAGATCTATGTTTGGTATGCAACAGACTGACTCCTGTAAAGATGTGTTCAAGCAGTGGGGGATTCTAACCCTGCCATCTCTTTATATTCTGGAAATTGCTGTTTATGTTAAGAAAAATCCAATCTCCTTTAAATTTTACCCAAACGGTACTCGTCGCGAGGGTACTTTACATCATCACAAATCTAAAACAGCGCTCTTGCGTAAGAGTGTGTTCTGTATGACACCAATTATCTATAACAAAATTCCGTCATCTATACGAGCCATTAATAATGTAAATATGTTTAAAAATGCACTATCTCAATATCTAACGCAAAAAGTTTATTACTCTGTGAATGAATTTTTAAATGACATGTAAATTTTAATTTTTTGACTATGAATTTTAATTTTTGACAACCTATCGACTACTTATTAATTGACTCAATTTAAATCTTACTCATATCATTGACATGTAATTGGTTTTTGGAATTATTTGTTTTTATTACTTACTATTTGTTAATTGATCATTCTCAGATTTAATTTAATGAAACACTTAGTATAATGCATGCTTTAGAACTTAGTTGAAGTGTCTGTATACCTACTAGGTAGAATCTGTGTTACTATTACTACATTAGACCTTAGTACTTATACCTACCATGATTCAACAGACCAATAAATCATTTATCATTTAAGCGCTTGGCCTTCATCTCACCTGGTTACAAGTTATGATAAGGACGAAGGTGGAGACGCACTTCACCTGGAATCCTCAACAAACTGAGGAACTGGCTATCTTACCTCTAAATTCAGGAAAACATTTTTTTTTAAGAATTGTTGTTATGGCGACATGTATTAAGTTTTTACAGAATTATTTAAGTAATTAAGTTATATTATTCTGTATTAAGTTGTTACAGAATTAGGTAAGATGGTGGTCACAGGTGGTTTAAACAAAATCCTTCCACCAACCAAACCAAGCACAATATTGCTCCCCCTGGGGATCGAACCCGGGACCTCTGGATCTGAAATCAACGGGTTGAACCATTAGACCACAGAGGCGGTTTAAATGTTTTGATCATTCAGCCGAACCGCTAATAAAAGGGATTTCGTTGCCCGGGGTAGATCTACCCCAGTACACGCAAGTCAGGTTTTCAATAATTAATTTCCTGAAGTTTTTTTCTTAGCAATTTGCTAGGAACTTAGCAGGCGAGATTAGTTACTTTTCAGTTTTAGAGTAGTAGGTACTTAGTTATTTCATTTAATTAACATTAATTAAATTTAACATTCTTTTTTAATTTTTATAAATGTGGATAGTTTATATAAAATGAATTATAATACCAATTACATTTAATTGAACATATGTTTGTTTTTAGGAATAACAAATTGAATGAATATTTTTAGGTACCCAGGTACTTTTACCATTTTCGTCAAAAGCAAATGCAGGTGGTAGGATCAGTAAAGATCCACATGACTAGCAAACACTCTCCTGCTGAGGTCCGGAACCAAATTCTGTGTTCAATTGGTGTGTGGGAAAGCCTATATTTTAAAACTCACTCTCTTGTAGACAACATCTGGGATCTGTGGCCAAACCCGGTACCAAACCCTGTATTCCTTGGAGCCAATGGTACCTTCTGAGAAAAGCTCACTCTAACAATAGAGCTATCATGTCTGGGCCTATGCTAGTAACCTTAAATAATATACTTTTTTCTTTTTTATTGTACAACGGGAAAGTGCTTTTCCTTCATCTCACCAGGTAACAAGTTAAGATAAGGCAGATGGTGGAGGTGCACTTTACCCGGAATCATCAACAAACTGAGGTACTGGCTATCTTACCTCTAAAATTGAGAACACAACAATTTTAGACTTGTTGTTATGGCGACAGAGTTAGGTAAGATGGTGGTAGCTAGCCAGATGGACTAAAACAAAGTCCTTCCAGCAACCAAACCATAGCCAACCACAATATTGTAATTCCCTGGGGTTCGAACCCAGGACCTCTGGATCTGAAATTGGTGGGTCAAACCACAAGATCACAGCGGCGGTTAATTTCAATGGTAAATGATACATATATTTACCTTTTTTCAAAGACTCCAACAGCTCATCATTGTAACTCATTGCTCCAAAGTATACCAACACCTGAGGCACTCTATAATCCGCAAACATTGTCATCCTATCCACATCTGTGAACTCTCCTAACCCTCTTCCTCCAAAGAAGTTCCACACATCTGCCACAAGTATCTGCGCTCTTTTATACAGTGATACCTTCATGTTTTTATAGATAGCTTCGTCTTGAAAGCAGGGAAAGTTGTTGGTGATTATGTGTAGAAGTTTCACAGCTGATTTGTTGGCTTCCTGGAGACAGGATAGGAATGTGCCCTTGTATTTTTGCAGGAGGATGGCTCCAACCTCATGTAATACTGATAGTCTTTCTTGAAATAGTGGGATTGTGGCTTCATTGTCTCCTCTCATGATGGTATGGAGCTGTTCTTCTGTGATTTTAGAGTAGAACACTGGATTTGTAATGTCATGGCCATCCTAGAAAAAATACATTTTTTCCAAGTTTTTATTACATAGTTTAATTATATACCTGACTTCATTTACTTGTGTAAAAGTATTGTTACTCATCCTACAAAATCTAGTCCTACAGCACCTCCTACTACACCTTTTGCTTCAGACACAATAAGGCTAATATGTACCTATATATACCTACCTAATGAATATACCTTTATAGCTCGAGCCAATGCAGCTTCCAAAGCATAGTACCCAGAGTGTCCATCTACTGTCCACTTCGGAGCCCCAGTGTAAGACCAAAAACAGAAGTTCAGCGCATCTGCCACAAATATCCAATCAGCAGCTTTTGGGTCGTCTTTGGACAATTGGCAAATGTTGGCTCCGCTGTCGGGGATCTGAAGTTTGTTGGCGGACATTGATTGAAGTATCTAGAAAAAACAAGACCCTAGTACTTAACAAAGATTTAGATATTATTTATATTTATATTTATATATATTTATTTATTGTATGATGGGGAAGCGCTTGGCCTTCATCTCACCTGGTTACAAGTTAAGATAAGGCCGAAGGTGGAGGCGCACTTCACCCGGAATCCTCAACCAACTGAGGAACTGGCTATCATACCTCTATAAATGCCGGAACACAACAATTTTATAATTGTTGTTATGGCGACAGAACTAGGTAAGATGGTGGTAGCTAGCCAGACGGATTGAAACAAAGTCCTACCACCAATCAAATCAAGCACAATATGGGGAGTACCTCAGGACCTCTGGATCTGAAATCGGTGGGTAGAACCACTAGATCAGAGGCGGTTAAAATACCTATTATATACCTAGGTGCGTCTGACTGTGACCCACGTCGACAGTTTAGCGTGCGGCGTGCCATATCCGCATCATAGATACGCACCTGTATCTAGGTAGTTCAAATCAAGTCGGTAAGTTTCTAACCTCCTTGCAAATCTTGTCCAGTCCATGTTGATGTATTTTGACGTGTTCAGCGTTCTTGGCAATGAATTCCCCAGATTCTGCAGGTGGTAAAACTCCTGTTCTAACCATTTTTAAATAACTTTATAGCACAAACAAATATTTATGTAGATACCTACCCATAGAATACTATTACTGTACGTATAAACTTCAACTTCTTTGATATGGCGTGCAACCATTTTATCGATCTGCCAGTGTCGAGTATTGTGAGTGTCGTAAACAGAAAAAGTGGAAAAAAATTGAAGATTCGGCACTTTGATTAATTCCCTTTTTTTATGGAGGGTTAATCTATAATCTATAAAATAAAAACACACATTCAAACACAAGTTGTTAGTAAAAAATATATAAAAGCGATGAGGTTGGAGTGTGATGACTATATACAAAATTTACAGTTTAATGCTATTTTTATTTATAAATTTACTTAATATACAAATAAGGGGGGGAAAGGTTAGGCTAAGGAGGGATTTGAGGGAAGTAGGACGAGGAATATCTGGAGGGAGGATATCGTGGAGAGATTGGTTGAAAGGGCAATTAAAGGATATGTGGTTCACGTTTTCCTCATCTAAGCCACATTCACACAGCGAGGTATTCCTGATCCTAAGTTTGACCAAAAAGACTGGTGAGCAACAATGACCTAGTCTAAGGCGACAAATAGTTGAAGTCACTACTTTGCTAAATTTATTAAATTTGAAGAACCATGGTTTGGCAGGAATATCAGGTTGGATGTCCGAATAATGTTTACCCTTGATTAATTTAGAATTATTTCATGCATTTGTCCAGGATTCGTGAAGGTACGATTTGGGAAGCAGACATAAGTGTTGTTACAATACGTTTTAAAATACCCAAGGGAACCCATCTCTGTTGCTGATTTGGCGAAAGAGTCTGCTCTTTTATTACCGGGAATCCCCAAGTGTCCTGGAATCCATGCCAGAACGACATTGATACCAAGATTTTTACACTCAAATAGACAAAGTTTAATTTTAGGAATTAAAGGAAATCGAGAGATTTTAGATCGGAAAGGGCTAGAGAGTATTGACTGGAGAAAGCTTTTTGAGTCCGAAAATATTAAAGATTGGTTCAGATAATGGGATTTCACAAAGATAATATATATATAATAGCTTCTAATAAGGCTTGAGCTTCGCCGGTATATACCGATGCAGTGGAAGGGCACTTAAAACTCAAACTAATATTGATAAAAGGTATCCAGACCGCGGCTCCCACATTGTACGTATAAAGTCAGCTGATTAATTATTTTGACAGAATGGCATTTTGCAGGTTGCAGGGACACCACTGAGCGTAAGTTGGAGAGGGATACGGAATGACATTCATTTTACAAAGACACGACCTCAGATCATTTACTATATATTTTAGACACAACATAATGAAGATAAGAAGTGCTGGTGCTGCCATCACTAAACACTGTGAATCTGTCTGACGACTTAAGTTTAAGGTCTTTGGTCTGACTGATGTACCTACAATACTTTGGTTTAATTTACCTGGTATGTTTTTAGCTAAATCTAAAAGGGCTTATTTTCTCTCGGTAGGTACCTTTTTGTCGAGCAGAAAATTTGAGGATTACTGAAAGTATTGTTATTGGTTTACTAGATGTTTTCGAAGTTGAATCTAGTGGGGCGGCGGGCCGGGGAAGGCTAGTTTAACTGTTTGCATTGGCAGCACTGATTGAATAATTAATACATTAATACATAGGTATAGATTTTCCTCTGTGGTTATGCATTTGAGGCTGAATGAAAACATTATGCCTATTTACTATTACTAGTAGTTCGCCCCGAACTGAGATCTCGTGATGTCTTGTTCTTTGAGATTATTTCTCAAATAGAACGTAACTAACAAACGATAAAAGTGTGCTTTCAATACACCTGTTCTGTGATTACACCTTTCTGACTTTACTCAGGCAATTTTTTCTCGAACTCTCTTTAGTCACCCGAATGTTCGAGGTTCTCTCTTGTTATTGATGCTAACGTAATGTTCTGTTTCTGGGAAGTGCGGGTAAGAAACGAGCTTTGACTCTTATTTCTAGCATCAACTTCAGCAGTAACGATTGCTGAGTCATTTGGTTTGCCAAGTTTTGTAAACCTTTTAGCGGTTTATAATGTCCTTGGCTTACAGTTGCGTTTCGACTGCCGGTATCTTCTTGTGCATGTCAATCTAGTATAGTTAGTGATTAGTAAGTTAGAGGCTAATTACAATTTTGCTTGTACAATAAATGGTCTAATATACAATCACCACACAATTCATAAAAATTCAACATATAAAATGACACAGAGAAAAATAAGTATCAGGGTGGTGTAGGAGCTCACTAAAATATACTAAAACTAAAACAGAAGTTCACGTGGAAGAGATCGCCAGGGGCGGTTGTCGTCCGGAGGTCTAGTATGAAGCGGGGCAGTAGTGTTGAGATGCACGTGGTGAGAATTGTCCGCACGATCGTACAAGCGTCGCGCCAACGTCACCACGAACTCCTCAACACTGGGCAAATGCAAATCACGGGCAATGGTTTTGTTACTTACATACCGCCTCAAACATGAAACAAAGGTTGATATCGTTTTGAAAAGTGCTCTCAAAACTGTTGTCTTTTTAGTCGTGGTTTAATAATTTACCCATCCAGTCCACGGATGTCGTTAAATCAACCAAAAACGCAGCAGCTTTTTTCTTTGGCACTTTTTGTTCTGTTGATATGGAATTTGCGCAAAACCCTTGCGTGAAACCACAAAAGTAATTCTTGGATTTTATCGACTCCTCCCATATTGAGTGAATAACTAATAAATAATAAATAGACCAGTTTAAAATAAAAGATTTTATGGGGTTATGGGAAGAGGAAAAAGAATCATTCGAATTATAGATGACTTTATTTTACTTTATATACAACTTAGCACCGTCATGCGCCATGTTGCCGACCACAGACAGACAGCGCGATATAGAAGCGGACACGTAATTAGTATTGTGCCATTGCAATCTCCAACAATGATCATTCTTTAGTAATAATAATAATAACAAATAAAGGGCAAAATTAAACTTATTTTGAAATCTGTAGTCTCGACCCCTATTTCATATGATATTTCATGTTTGAACATATTTTCAAGACATTCATCTTATTTACCCCTTTTGCAACCCTTAATGTAAATACAGGGGTGGTATCAGCAAATCAAAAGAATGTTTATTGTGAAGTCAACCCCCTTTAACAGTATATCCTACAAGACATACCAAGTGATTTAACCCCTTAACGCGCCCCTTTATTACGAAAACCACCCCTAATAAAAAGTTATATATTTAGTCTACCAATACTCTCTATCTACTCTATCTATTAATACTATATTTCGAATGACACCCACAAGCCAAAAATCTTCTCGTCTCACTTAACACCCATTTCTCAAAAACTACACTAGTGTCAAAAAATCCTCGTACCGATGGATGAGTATTAATTTATTCTGGGGATGTTCAACATTTTGAATTGATCGGATACGACATTCAAAAGAAATGGGCGAAAATTTGTTTTTCTTTTCACCCCAATATTTAAAAACTAACCCACTTATCAAAAATACCCCGCGATCTCTTTACAACTTAAATTTTATGAAAATCGGATAATCTGTTTGAGAGTTATGTTGCCTAAAACATTGCCACATGCATACATACATAAGTGCCGGATTTTCCAACTTAACTCAGACATCTCATTCGCTTCGCTAACTCGATCAATTACTCATGGTCATGGACCTAGTAAGATAATACTACTTCTATCGGTCAGTAACATTTTACTGTCTCTTTGAAAAGGCCGGAGAGTATAGCATAGTAGTCATAATAGAGGGAAATAAAACCAAAATGATAACCTGAAAACAAAAACCCAAACAACTTACCAATACCTACCGAATGCAACGGTAAACTTACTTCTAATAAAAAAGGAATTAAATATTAGAATAATAATTATTGATCTGTGTTAACTAACATCATTACACCGCAGAGTAGGTGAGTGTAGGTACCTACCTACTTTTATTAAAAATTCGAAAAAGAAGCAGGAAACCGTTTTGAGGAGATACAAAAATGCCTGTAGACGTCCAGGGCACCTTCGTATCGCAGAAGATAAATAAAATCCGCTGGATCCCGGAAGAATATGTTGACACAAAGTGTTTCTTTACTGGAAGTTGGGATGATGATGCAAACTCTATAAAAGTGTGGACTTTGGAGAATCCTCATGATGAGGAAGTGGAGTATCCTCAAGCACTCTCAGAATTCCCAGTGGATGGAGATGTGACCCAGATAAAGTTCACAGAGAAAAACAAAATTGCAGTTTCATTGTCTAGTGGTGAAGTGAAATTACTGGAGATTAGTGTATATGACAAGCACACTCCACCCAAAGAAGTGTTTTCATGGAAAAAACTACACAGTTACGGGTAAGAATATTCTTTAAAAACACTAGTCCAATGTATGGGAAAAATATTTTCTACAGATTATGATTTGATGTTCTTTGGAACTTAGATTTTCCCTATCCCAATTTTTTGTATTTTATATTATGTATGTATAGAAGACGAGTACTACAAAGCCTTCTCAATTTAGTTAATAGATAATAGCATTGTGTCGTTCCATTCTTTCAACATCCTGTACGTTACTGATGATGGGCATAAGCCTCATCCAAGATTTTAGAGTTCTACCATCATCTCAAACTTAGCAGGAGTCTACTAGATATTGAAATTTCTGAATTCTGGTTTACAGAGGTCTCAAAGTCCCTGGGGCCTTGCTACAAAATTGAAATGTTGAGTCCAAAACAATTTCTGCCAAAAAAAAAACATGCAATCTGTCATCACATCATGTATCATTATTTGTAGTAGTAGCCCTCCTTTCTGGTCATTGGTCATACCTCCTTCACTAGTGGCTCAGTATCACACTGATTGGGCTATGAATGATAGATATTTTTTTATGATTACAGTGAAGAACCTTGCCCATGCACATCACTGGATACAATTGAAGGAGACATTGCTACAATTGGAGAGGATGGGACCATCAAGGTTTTAAGCAGCCGGAGAGGGGAGGTCACATGCACTATCGCTGATGCTGACAGTTGTTTGTTGCATTCTGTGTGCTTCATTAAGCATAGTGAGGTTGGTTTTTATATAAAAGATCTCACTTCAAGCATTATTAATTTCTTCTTGGTGTTGGTAAGTTAACATATGAGGTACCTTTTAGGTTCTCATGGATGTAAGCCTATTTCTTAACAGTTTCTTTTTTCTCAGATTATAACAGGAAATATGAGAGGACACATGAAAATATGGGATATCAGATCACCCAACAACAAGCCTACTGCTTCATTCCTGCTCGCTGGTGATGAGCTAGCAGCTACGTGCATCACATACCACCCTACACTACCTCACATAGTCCTGGCAGGGAGTGAATCAGGTGCTCTAGCGGTCTGGGACTTACGTATGAACTCTTTTCCTACTTCTCTACTCAATGCACACTCCGCAGGGGTCAGTGAAATGCAGTTCCATCCAGAAAACCCTCACAAGTTGATCACTTGCTCTGTATCTGGTGAAATTTGGGACTGGAATATGGAGGCTTTGACGAAGAGTGCTAGAGGATCTGATAATCAACTTGCGTGGATGCCACTAGAAGATAAAAATGCTATGATGGTCAACTCTCTCATGCCACCTCTACATAAAGCAGTCAACAGTATACATTGCGATAAAGGAAGAATTTTGTGTGGTGCCGATAATGAAGCTGTATATCTGATTAAGAACTTTAAGTATTAGTTGTATTAGCTATTTTTTTTGCCAACCAGTAACTGAAAACAAGTAAGGAGATTGGTCAGCATTTTTCAATAAAATTATCATATATTTTAAAAATAAAACACACTTTTGGAATAATACATTTTATTTAAATACTTACAACTTCAATCATAATGAAATATCATTCAAAACATAATACACAAGTCAGTCTTTGCTTGTCTAGTCAAAGTATTGGTAAAAATGGTTGAAAGAAAAGCTTTATTTACATGAATTATGATCTCAAAGTGAATACAAAACAATAAAATATTGTTGCAAGCACCATTGTTATTAAGGAATACCTCTAAATCCGTAACATATATAGAAATATGTTGAATTAGCCGATAAATCAATATTATAATTTAGTAAAACATGCTACTCCCAAAATGAAAAGTACTTTTACAGGTATAAATAAAGTGGATGCTTACATTTGCCAAAAGGGTAGTAACTTTAATATAACATAACCAATGGCACCACAATTTTTATTCCATTCTAGCCTCAACTGAAAAATGCCTAAATTAAATATAAAAAAGAGTAAACACAAACCTGCAACTAATTTGAATATTTGGCATCTCATTCACAAACTTACTAGAATATCTTAGTATGATCATAATCTCACATGATCCCACTAAAGAACCAAATTCCCATGTATTGCGGTCTTCGAGCCCATCTCATTTGATACAAGAAAATGTAGAATGTTGCTCGAAATATATTTTATCGTCCACGGAACTCCAGGGCTCTTACTGTGGAATCTGGCTCAACTGTATAATTTATTGTTATAATAATAAAATCACTCGGATTAATATTGTTCAGGATATACAGTAACACAGCACAACTTTACTGAACATACACTATCTATGTCTAAATGGTAAATATGCATATGTGAGCACCATTAATAATATTGTGATGATAAAATACATCTATAATACGACTTATATACACATGCAATTACGTTTCTCTCTAGAAACTTAAATAGACATCTCGCTAATACAGGTACTTAACTTATTCTTATGCACTAGCTTACATTCGATTCGGAATAAATTATTCGATTGTTAAGATTTTGGTCTCTTGAAGGATCTAGAGCCTCTTATTTACTTGTGTCCAGCACAACATCATGGCCTCAAAAATTTCCTCCCAAAACCTGTTGGTCCAAAGTATAGTGGCCAGTCATAAATTTTCTACTAAACCACTTTAAGATGAGCTGTCATGGCCGTTTCTATAGCCAAGTTGGAGCATAGCTGGCCAGTCAGGATAGCCTTTGACCTGGACACTTGCCTGGGCAAAAACAAGGTCATTGTGGCAAGCCAGAAGATGCCTATTTATCTACCTATCTTCTTGAAAGTTGCTGATCAAACTCAAATATGATCTTTGGTCAAACCATCTTAAATTCTCGGCAATAAAATTTTCTTTGGAGCGAGCTGGATCCTTAAGAGGTCTTCAATGCAACAAACTCTCACACCAATATGCCTATTCGATCTCTTGTTGAATGTGTCAAACTGTCTTTCTAAAGACCACGTATATCTTGGCCTGCCGAATATTTTGTAACTACATCAACCCAATAGAATCTAACCTATCCCCATTGGAGGTAGTTCAAGTGTGGTGGTTCCGCCGATGCGGCGGCGGCTTCCTCTGGCTGGCGGCGACGAGCGACGTCGGCACCGTCCAGAGCTGGTCGCACCATCGCATCAGGGCTTCGGTCACGTGGCAGCTGTTGGCGGCTGTGGCCAGCTGGGTATCCAGGCTGTCGGATGATTTTATCAGGAGACTGGAAAGAGAGGAACATACGAGTTAGACGGTGTTAGAAGAATAAGTGCAAGTTTTTACTTGCTACCTTAGCTATCTTGGATTTATATAAATGTTTTTTTTAAAAGATAGTCACTAAAAATGAAATTGCTGTGTTCGAAATCGAAATGTCCTTGATGATACTATGATGTTTGGTCACTGCACCATAAAGGGTATGTTGAACCGGGACCAACGATTTAGCGTATCCTGTTGTCGGAATCGTCATATTCGGACATTATCAAACAATCAAATGATTCCAAACATTTCTTAACTATAGTCAAGATTTCATTCGATTTAAGATCAAGAGGTCCCCGATCCCCATGGGGAGTACAACACATTGTGCTTGGTTTGGTTGGTGGTAGGACTTTATTTAAGTCCGCCTGGCTAGCTACCACCATCTTACCTAATTCTGTAGCCATAATAACTATTCAAAAAATTTGTGTTCCGGCATTCAGAGGTGAGATAGCCAGATCCTCAGTTTGTTGAGGATTCCGGTTAAAGTGCGCCTCCACCTTCGGCCTTATTTCAACTTGTAGCCAGGTGAGATGAACGCGAAATGATTACCTGTCGTACAATAAAAAAAAAATAGATTCACCGATTAAATTCGACTGGGAATCTAAACACGATCTCCAGACCAAGAGCGCATAACGCACTACCACTTGACCTTGACGGGAAGAGTGTCTGTGTTAAGATCAAGGTCACATTGTGCTCGCTCATCTTGTCAGTGTCACCCAGGCGACCTCCGCCAGGTCACGTAACGCGGTGCGCTGTTTCGGAGGTAGGAGCAGGTTCAGGGCATTTCGTCTTTTCTGGACCGAGATTCGAACTACGTACGGACATAGGGGTGGTGGGGGTAGGTACCTTGGAGGGAAGAGCGTTGGTGCTATGATCATAGCCACATTGTGTTCGCTCATCTTATTGGTGTCGCTGCAGGCGACGATCTCCCGACCCAGGCGGAGCAGGTCACGCAGCGTGGCGCGCTGCTCTGGGGGTAGCAGGAGGATCAGCAGGTTCAAAGCTCGGCCTTGGCTCGGCCCGGTGAGAGCTGGAAGAGAAAGGTGGTTGAAGTAAACTGTTCGTGCTCGTACCACTTTTAGACGATGTCCTAGTCAAGATCATCGTAGTTTTTGACTTGTATATCCAAATTCCATAGAAATAGGCAAAACTGCAATTTTGGCGTGATCTAATCAACTCTCAATATACAGGCTAAGCTTGTTGCTAGGTACTCTTTCACATCTTGTGCTTCGCCAATTATTTTCTTCCTCGGCCACAGACTTGCGCTTTCGGTGTAGTAGCTTGTAGATGTAGACACGAATTCGGAGTCCATTGAGCATTTGCTCACAGCTCACTGTTTTCGAAAGTTGTGTCAGTCAGCACTCACCGTAAGTGTGATAGAAGAGCCTCATCAGCTCCTGCGTCAGCAGCGGCGACGGCAGCGCGCGCAGCAGTCGCTTGTACACCGCGGCCAGGTCGTGGCTGCTGGCCGAGTCGAAGGCAGCCTCCACGGCGCTCCGCTGCTCGTACCACTGCCGCTCGATCTGCTGGCAGAGGGCTGCGATCTGCAAATGGAAGAACATCATTGATATCATCTGCACCTTGTTTATTATCATTAAGATAGACAAGAGGTCGAGATGATCTCCTGGAAAACGTAACTAACTCCTCAAAATATACTCCTCAGTCTGTGATGTCGTGGAAGAAAAGGAGTATGACGCAAGGGCCTCTATTGCATGTAAGTACCTACTCCTCTTCTAGTAATATGACTCTCATGACTATACAAACGAATTTCTTCCCTATGATTTCCAATCCGTATGCCGCATGTTTAAGGATTACAGTCGACAAACTACTCCAGATTTTGATAGTCGATCATGGTGGAATTTTTGATAAATCCAACCATATTGATTTGCTCGGCCTTACTCTTCGCTCTTCGCTCCATTGAGTACTCATGCTGTTGAAGAGTAACTCACCCTGTGCTTATTCCCCGAGACCCGGAACAGGCCCTCATCATTGGTCCGCTCCCGCAGCACGCCGGCCAGCGACCGGAAGATGCTCGGCACACAGCTCCACGTCTCCTCCCACAGGATCATGTCTTTGCGCACCAGGGTTTCCAGAGATACGCCGAATACAGAACCCTCTGAAAAGATGACGAAACTCAGACATTATGGCCGATCTTGAGTGCACCAATGAACTTTCCGGTTCATGGTGAAGGTTACATCGTGAGATTGGCATGTGTCACTGTTAGTGTTCCGTAAAGCAATGGATATTATGACTGGTTACACCTGTCATAATATCCGATTGATGCTGCTAAACCTTGGGCATGAGACGAACGTTGGACATGCCTCTGACGATCCCCTTGTAAGTGATCCAAAAGAGAATAGGGGTTCTGCTGAGTTTCGAGCTTGTCCTGAAGTGGTATAAAAATATCGCTATAAAATATGTTGTTGCATGAATCATAATACATTTTTTTGTAAATCTAAGTTGAAGGTCCTAAGTCGTAAGACAAATATGTCTCGACCTTAACTTTTTGAGTCGTAATCTTTTTTTTCCGGGTATTCCATTTCTGTTTTAACTTTTAGTTTTTCTTATCATCTAATTTTGGATGATGATGCGATGGAGTGAAGCAATTCTAGGTGGAGTTTAGTTATCCTAGGCGACTTTGACGACAACCTTCCGATTACGTCCGTATCATACTATTATCATGTCATGTCGTTTTCGATATTGTGTTACTCTGATCTGAACAGGATTCGTCGTCGCAGATCCTAAAGCCTGAGCTTAGTATGTTTTGATTAAGAATTCCTACTGATTCATCACCCTAACTATTAATTCAATAGGAATTCTTTAAAACAGTCCGTTGTCTTTGTCCATCCCCTTTGGGAAACACGAGAACCTATGTATATCTATCTATACATTTGCTTAAATGCCTACCACAAAAAATAACTAAAAGAAATTACACAATATTATTATTATTTATACTAAGTTCCTTAGGTACTAAGGGCAGTTCTTGTTTTTAACCATGTTGTGTACACATGTTTTTGGAATATGATCTAGATCAAAATTGTAAATAAGTATCTTTAAAGTTGTCATGTTTTGATTATATTCTGTTTTGTGTGCCTAATAAATAAATAAATAGTTAAACCTTAAAGAAGACTCGTACCTTCTTTCCTCTTCTTCTTAGGCGGTTTACTCTTCTGGAAAGGCAGTGAGTACTTGTCGAACAACGCTGTGAGCTCCAGCCAGAGTAACGGCGGTAGACGCTTCATCTGAGGCTCGCCGATGCTTTCGATATCCACGTTGCTGTCTACTTCGGGCCAGTCCTGGAAACCAACGGGCAACTCATCAGTATAATGTACCTTTGTAATTTATCTATTAATTATTTGATTCTTGTTATTCCGACATTTCGCTTGTTAGTTGCACCAACCTTGGTCTCGGGCAGACCTAGAGCACCTAAATTCTGCTGTACCAGCTCAGCGTTTGTATTTTCGTTGTCTTAAAGCTGTTGTCTTCCTGCAGAGAGCAGGAAACCTCATCCTACGCGAGTTTAATGCATAAAGCTAAGACCCATTTCTAAAAAAAATGTTATCCCAAGCGTTGATGAAAAAATATTGGGCATTTCAAAGGTAAACGAAAAAGTATATAGCCTAGGATATGCCTAGATTTGTCTGTATACCATACCTCTTCTCTGTTGAGCATCTGCCTATCCAGGTTGAATTTGTGCTCGAAGCTGAGTGGCTGTTCTCTCTGCACAGACGCAGCGCTCTTCGCTCTCGACACTGATGTGTGTTTGTTGCTGCAAATTTATACAAAACACGTGTAATATATCGTTTTCTTCTGACTTCGCACTAATATTATAAAAGAGAAAGTTAATTTGGATGTTTGTTTGTTTGTTCCTCTTTCACACCAACACAACTGAAAAGATTGAGCTGATACTTTGTACATGTTGTTCAAGACCGGGAATGAGTCAAAGTCAAAGTCAAAGTCAAAATTTCTTTATTCATTAAGATTTTTTAGGATCATTTTGAATACCTATACCTGAGATACCTATAGGTAAGTTTTAACCTAAGTTTCATCCATAAATTAGCTCCTGGGCAATGGGATGTCAAACATTCTCCTTTTCCGGAAGTGTCTTTTCACAAATTGTAGACTGAAAGGGTCTATATCGGATCGGATATCAGTACAGCCTATGTATGGTATGACGTGGTAGTCGCAGGTAAAAGCTATTCATAAATGTGAAAGTTTGTTGTGATATGAATATGTTTGTAAGTCTTTCATGCAAAAACTCCTGAACGGATTGAGCTGACAAGTCGCACAGGTATTGTTCTGGATCAGGATAACCCTATAGGCTACTTTTTATCCGGGTAACACAGGGGTTAACCCGCGGCAAAAGTCCATAATCTCAACTCTTTTACCCTGCTGTGATGGCTTTGATTCCTAATCGATCGTTCGCACTTACATGAATGGGTCGCTGTTCTTCAGTATGGATCCATTTATACGTTCTTTTCCTATCCTCGGTCCTTGCACGGTGCCGTATCTTTGGTAACCTAGGAGCTCGATACCCTCTGAAAACAAATTTAAAATGATCAGCAAAGGTCTGATAATGTAGCGAAATTGACTTCGAGAAAATATTGTTTTTTGCATAAGTAGCATTGATTATATCCGAGGTGGTTTCTGACGGAGACATTAAAGCTAATGGTCTAACCACAGTGGTTAGTTGAGGTCACCGTCTTTTATACGAGTATATTTAGCGCTGAGAGGAAGTGAATCAACAAATCATTAGCAAAAACAAAACGAAACGCAAAGACGACGAAGGCTCGGTGTTGCATGATTGCAGTAAAAATGATGACGGGATCGAATAATAATAAAGCATTTATTTTTATCACAAAGCTATCATAGTGAAGTAGCCTGAAGTGCTTGTGATAGGTTTTAAAAAAAACCTGTATTTCAGGTCACCGGTACCGGCTCTCAACGGATAAGTAACAGGGACAATATCAATTAAGTATAAGCAAACTAAGAACATAAAAAGTAGAACTTACAAATACAAGACGATACTACAACAATGTACCTAAAGGTGAATAGGTTAGCCACGATTACAGGCAGTGGTACAGGTTTGTGTTGTGAGATGGAGAAAAGTAGTTTACTTGTATTCGCAGACTTTTACAAGATACGATCATCATCTGATTTGTGATTATCTTATGGGACCTAATGGGAAGTCATCTGAACTATTTTTGACAGACCGGGCAAATATGGTCCTACTACAATTATCACATCTGAGTTATCCAACACCATTACTGCGTTTATCAATCCGCCTGCCAATCGTAATATTATTGGCAAAACACAACAATTTTGGGAGAAGCTCTGTCCAGCAGTGAAGTGAACATGAATGGGCTATTGACCACGTAGACCGACTGTCATCAGAGCTTATTATTCCTATCAATTGGTCCTATAAATTCCAGGTTGCGTGTCTTTTGGCTGGTAAAAGTCTGGTAGGAGGTACTCTTGATTATTCTGTTACCCCTAAGTACTTACCAGTATTGGTAGCGATGTCAGCCCAATGCAGGTCGTTTGGCTTGAAGAGCTCGTGCATGGGCAGAGGTGGGGAGAGGTCCGCGGGAGGGGAGAGACGCGAACGGCGCGGGGGAGTCGGCGCCGACGGCGTCCGCGCCAGCGGGGCGTGCGTGCCTGCTGGCGGGAAACTGTCACTGGAAGGAAACGCACGTGTAGAGTAGAAGTACATTCGGTACACGATATTATCATATTATTTACACCAAACCAATGTATACATTCAAGGACATATACGTGTCATAGGGTCAGAAAGGGACAGAGCGTAATTAAAGCGTGCTACACTTATCTCGAAAGGTTTAGTTCTTTGAGTCTTCTCACTTTGTTGTGAATGTTTTAGTGCAATTTTGAAACGTTAATCTATCCCTTTTTCGGAATGGGCACAATTTATTGATAAAACACAGATAGGTAATTGTCTGGTTTGTTCTAGTAAATAAGCTAACGGTCTTCACCACATGTCGTGAGAATCTCTGAAAGCATCAGCAAATTCGGAACGTGCAACAATGACTGTCGAGGAAATATTTGAAGATAATTACCTACGAGAGAGTGAGCATTTTTAGTGAGAAAAACCACAAAATAACAATTCGTTAATTGCCGAAGAATCAAGATTCACTTCGCGAATACTGGGAAAAGTAAAATGAGTCAAAGGAATTCGATGCGTTTTGCGAAAGTACGTTGTGGAAACTGAAAATACAATTCACTTGGAGACACGCAAGGTGGAACGCGGTGCTCCACATTTTATGCATAACTACATCTAGTTAGGTAGGTAAGTTAGTCTGGGACAAGTGCTTTCTTGCATGGCTTTGTGGGTTCTGACCTGCCCTAACCAATATGTACTGCAGAATAACACTGATTGTGAAATACCTAGTGGACTACATTTGATGTCATTTCAAACAAGGTAAGTAAGTATCCTTGATTATGTAAAGATATGCTGCTCACATCAGGCCTAGTTTTATTTACTTGGGTGGTTTGGCTTATTTCCAATGATTAGCACGCGTCTGGTTTAGACCACCAGACAGATGAAAAGTCGGCTAAGAAAGTCACCCGGACTTGTAAGCAAGACAAAAGCCGGTCGCCGCAAAATATGCGTTCATTTTTAGCACGTAACGTACGGCAAACGCCGTAACATGCACGCTTGTCTCAAATGCTACGAGTTTAAATTAGTGTTTGTGGTTGTGAATGGTTGGTAAGTACTTAAACATCTTCAGAAATCAAATACCTATAGTATTTGAGACTTACATGAAGTCTGGGGGCGTGACAGGGTCTGCCCATTCGGTAGGCGGGCTGCCGGAACCGCCGCTCGGCAGAGAATCCAAGGAGTCAGGAGTCGCGCTGCGCGACCGGGGTTCACTACCGCTTGAGTTCTGGAACAATCGAACACGATATTTGAAAATCTGAGAATATTCTAGATGGAAATTGGGGTTTCGATGTCTGTCATCGAAATTTGTCATTGGATTTTATTTAGGTACATTGCATTGGAGATCTAATACCGAAATAGCTTCTAACAATGAATCCTGTTCCAAATTTTGGATGTTTTTGTCTCGTGCATATGATACTTACCTACTAGGTATATACGTTAAGGTAGGTACCTACTCATTTTTTATTCGTTGTCGAGCTGGAGACAACGTAGGTACCTAAACAATTACAATCTATAAACGCTCGACAACGACAATTAATAGTCACGGAAACAAATTTGCCATCGCAATCTTCATCTACAATGTTTTTGCTCAATTAGAAAGCAAAACGTGAGAACCAATGCTGCACTAATAGAAATGCATTTCTTCAGTAAATAAGTCTTCACTACCTTGTCAAAGTGATGAACTGTGGGACGATGTTTCAATAAAGAGACTGACTTCGTATCCTCATTTTCTTCGGAGGCATACGGACATTGCTTCCAAATCGATAATGAATTGTTAAGCAAAATAGCCTCATAAAGGAACTGCTTTCATTTTGTAATTTCATCATTTTTCTCGTAAGAATTTTATATGTCAATTAAGTACCTACTTACACTTACACAATTACCATTGAGAAACTAAGCAAAAATAGTAAAAGGTATATAATATATTATAATAATTTTAGAATTGTTGTTATGGTGACATAGTGGTAGGATATTCGTCCATAGCTTTAAAGTTCTGTCTATACTTGTGACTATACTCGTATAATGGAGTGGGTATTTATGACGTGATTGTATGTTTTGCCTTTCATAAATACGTCAATAAGGTTTTCTTAGTTCGTTCTTAGTCGATTAGGTTTTTCACCATCTGTGCCTTTACCCAAACCAACCACGTATTACGTGTACGATTGTGTTTGTCTCCACAGTAGGTACCTACTTACGTAATTTCATTCACGTTTAGAAAGCTAATAGATTAATGACTGTTGGATGTATTTAAGACAAATTTTGTGAAATTTTTATCTATTATGGCTGCGGTGATGTAATAATGACTATGTCATTATTATACCTACGAGTAGATGCCGTTATAATGACATCACATAAGCGGAATGGGATTTCGATAAACAAGTCAAATAAATATTTTTTCGTATCGCTGTTTTACATTACCACTTCTAGGTCGGTTGTAAGAAATCAATAAATTTTAAATCAAACCATTTATGTCTGATCATTTTGGTACGATTCGGATAGTTTAGGCAGGTAAACGTGAAAACCAGAAACAATAATAATACTTCATAATATAATATGTTGTCATTGGATGTGCAATCACTGACCGAACAGCCGGATGGTCTGTGTCATATGTTGTAAGTCACCTTTGATGACTGAACAACCAATGACAAAGCAAACACACACACACACACACACACACACATCAACAGCCCATTAGTGTCCACTGCTGGACACAAATGGTCTAATGGGAGCTTCTTCCACAACTGGAGAGGTTTGCCATAACCACGCTTAGCAGGCAGATTGGTGATCGAAGTAAATGTGTAGATAGTACACAGAAGGTAGCTGCTGCCCTTCTTCTCTTGAGATCCCTTAGTCAGCTTTTTTAGTAGGTACCTTTGCATGTGAGAGTGACCGAGGGGCGTTCATTTTTAGGCTGATTATACCGAGGTATGTTATATTGTTCTCCAATAATCGATAGATTCGCTTACAATTTCCTTGTTCCGCAAATTCCCCGTCTCCGTTAATTAGAGCATCGTGTCAGTTCCCCGACGATTAGAAACGATGCTATCAATATGCCAAGTTCGCCTTGAAAGGGCATATACCTTCGCGGACCTGTTTGTCAGGAAGTTAAGGCTCCGGCGGGCATGTGTGTCAGTAGTGGTGACACCTGATTAATAGCTGGTCTATTACCCCGTGCCGGTGGAAACGCGTTGATGATTTTGCTTTCCGTTCAAGTTGTTTATTAACTCATTTGTAAAATTGACTAATTGATTTAAGTTTATGTACATAAATACTTACATAAGTACATAAATAAATGTTGCAGGACATTAATTTCACACAGCAGCGCAATCTGGGCCTAAACTAAACAAAGCTTGTAATATGGGAACTAAGATTAGAGAAATAAAACTTATCAAGCAAGGGTTGATTAGAATATCTGGTTATGCCAATCATATACTTAGTGGTCAACCAATCTAGTTCAGAGAAAACTAGCGTTGTTATTCGCCTCATCAAGGTCCCATTAGATTTGGCACTATTAGTTTTTTTCCCTTCGAGGATTCACCTCTGCCCCTCAGCACGGGGAGGGGATAATATTTTGTCCTCTGTTTTTATCCACCATCGGGAGACAAAATGCTCTCGAAGGTGGATAAAAACAGAGGACAAAAATTATATCCCCGCCCCGTGCTGAGGGGGCTGATCACTCAAGTTCCATCTGCTACATTGGATCTATTTATTACGTTGTGTTTTATTTCATTGTTTATAATATTACTGATCTACCTACTCGTATTTATGCTCAAACCTACTGTTATTTTCAGTGTGTTATAAGTTTGTCAAATAAATTATCGAGAATGGAATAGAATACTATTTATTCAAAAATGTAATTCGCTAGTTGGGTTGTGATTGTGGCCTATCAACAAGTAGGTACTTAAAAGTACTTACCTAATAGTATATTACTTTCCTACCTAGGTTAGATAGATAGATAAACTCTTTATTGTACACCAAGAAACAAAAAGAAACAAACAATCAACGAAAAACACTGAAACTAGGTACAACGGCCTTATCACTAAAATTACGGGACATTAATTTTACAGATAGTACCAAACTAAGCAAAACTATATGGGAATTAGATTACGGATACAGGTAATACCTAATAGTATATTACTTTCCTACCTAGGTTAGATAGATAGATAAACTCTTTATTGTACACCAAGAAACAAAAAGAAACAAACAATCAACGAAAAACACTGAAACTAGGTACAACGGCCTTATCACTAAAATTACGGGACATTAATTTTACAGATAGTACCAAACTAAGCAAAACTATATGGGAATTAGATTACGGATACAGGTAATAGGTACCTACTTATATAAAAGCGATCTTTTCCAGTTAATTTTAGTACCTACCAGCATTATTAGCACCTTTGTTATTATGTCCCTATACATGTTGCAACTTCTTGACTGAATTAACCAAAGAAATGAAAAGATCTCCTTCCATTATTTTCCTGAGATAGGTACCTATACGGATTCGACCAAAGCTTACCAAGAACAGATTTAGCTTTACTTTTGGAGGTCTTCCAGCTGTAGATTATAATCAGTCCACCTACATCATAAGGATAATGGAGAACCCTCCAAGGTGAATGACTCTATACAAAGACAGCGTGGATGGATCATGCCTTATTAGATTCACTTACTTGGAACCCGCGGCAGACGTACCGGCGGAATAATAATACGATATTAGAGACTAGAATGGGTATTAGTAGACGTAGACTAATAAAAAATAAGGTGTGCATAACTTACATCGCATTGTCTAGTAGTCCTAAGAAGATTACTAAATAATATACACATCAACAGCCCATTAGTGTCCACTGCTGGACAGAGCCTCCTCCAAAGCTGGAGGGTTTTGTCATCTCTAGCAAATAGGTTATAAGTCACATTTCTCGCGATCGAAGTATATTGGACGAGTTAGTCAAAATTCGTAGAAAAAAATAATTTACATAAATAGGATCATACCTAATTACCCTTTTGTTGAAGTATTTTCTAAAAAATGACTTGCCTATGTGAGTGAGGTACCTATAATTACGAATGAAAGTTAAGACACTAAATTCCAGAGCGTCAAGGCACATGCTTCGTTTGAGTCTATATGTAATTGTTTACCTTAGATAATTCTAAATTATGTTTGGTATTCCTTCCAAATACATTTTTTTTTTATTATAATCTACCATCACTAGTTTTAAACTTGACACAAAGCTTAAAACTTGTACCTACTTACCTATTTGACTAATCTATATCTTAGAAATATTAACTAATACATAATAACTATAGTTAATGCCAACGGCATTACTTCTGGCAATCCATTTGAGAACGCGTGTTCTAATGAAATATTTTTCTTGTCTTGTTCGTACCTTTACCTACTTGGTGCCGCCTGTATTTTTATTTCTCTGGGTATTGCTACTAAACTTAGATACAATCTTCTGCGGTATTAGTTTTGGATTCCAGTGAGCCGTACCGTATTGAATGAGGCATATAATATCTGAGATTTTGACGGATTAGCCGTGAATACCTACTTGTTATGAATGCTTTGATCGGATTACTTGCGGTTACTAGTATAAGCATTGAATGTACCTACCTAGGTAGGTACTTGGGGTATTTTCCTATTGCCGCGATTGACTTGTGTTATCGTATCGTTTGTATTCAGTTCTGATGATGATGTTTACCTACTGTTTGATTTGCAGTTTTGGTGCTCGGTATGAACAAAGACTACGGGAGACTGTCATTTGTTTTTTCATTAGGATTACCAAGCTATAAGATATAGTTTATCCTCTGTGCTTCGGTGCCTCTGTGGCTTGTGGTTCACCCACTGGTACAAATCGGTGCATGGTTTGGTTGGTGGTAGTTTAAGTCCGCCTGGCTAGCTGCCACCATCTTACCTAAATCTGTCGCCAAAACGATTATAAATTGTTGTGCTACGAGATTTAGAGAGAAGTCAGTTCCTCAGTCGGACGATTAGGGGTGAGGTGCGCTTGCACCTTCGGCCTTATCATCACTTGGCATCAGGTGAGATGAAGGCCAAGCGCTACCCCGTCGTACATTAAACACGATCCGTACAGTATTATTGCAAACTTTCGGCCGTAGATATGTTTCATAAAATCTCCTTCAAAACTTGCGTGAGTTGAACTATACATTTTTAAGCACGGTGTTTAACCACGTTTGTGTTGGTATCTACATCAACATAAGCGTACGTGAGTACCCTATGTTTAAAAAAATATACAGGACCTACATCTATATTTTCAGTTCTCTAACGCTACGCTATCTAGCTAGAAAAACAGAATAACTAATAGCGAACTAGGTACTTTTTTAGAGTTTGACTCTTGTCGGCACAACTGATGAATCTTTCTCCATGTTGATCTTTCCAGGGCAGCCTCCTTGACCTCCTTACACGATACGACAGCGACCTTCTCTTTCACTTGCTTTAAATAGTTTATTCTCGGTCTCCCTCTTCCTCTTCTACCTTCCACTTTCCTTTATATAATGTTCTTGATGAAATTAGAGTGTCGTACTATATCATTCACATTTTATAATGTTGGTCCTTTTGCAAAATGACCAATGCGTTGAGTAGGTTATTGTCGAGTTAAAATATTCAGATCTGCACTCATTCAAGATTGTTGTATGTAAGTACTTACCTACCTCAGTATTCTGTATTACCTTGGAATCAGAACTAGAAATCGATAAGTGGAGTTTCCTGTGCAGTTTGTACCAAACTACTTAAAGGTACCTAAAATGATGCTTGTAGGTACCTAATCCTTTGCACCTACTCATGTACTTGTTCTTTTTTGTGCCTTTAATTAGTTTAAGTAGGTAGGTACCTACATAAAAATAAAGGAACAAAAAAGGATAAAGATAAAGATACAAAATATGTTTAAACCCTGAATTCGTAATTAACTTCAATGTAAGGTTTACTTCATCCCTAAAAATGTTAAATAATATCGCTAGGGCTCATTCGAGGTTTAGTTGTAGTAGCGCACATGCCCACTAGGTGCATGAAGAATACACTACTACTCCGTTATCACGAATGATGGACCAAAACTGGTTATTCAGACCCTAAGCACCTAGTGTGTTATCATCATAAACAGCCATCAATGTCCACTGTTGGACGGGCCAAGCCTGGATGTGACTCACTTGTCGTCCGCGATATTTTCATCACCTTTAGGCCATAGTGCTACTTTAGTGAAGACCGATAGATTTCCAGTTGGGACACATCGCAATCATTGTGGCGAGATTATAACAGAACCTCATTCTCAGATTTTTTTGTACGACGGGGAAGCGCTTGGCCTTCATCTCACTTGGTTACAAGTTGAGATAAAGCCGAAGTTGGAGGCGCACTTCACCCGAAATCCTCAACAAACTGAGGAACTGGCAATCTTACCTCTAAATGCCGGAACACAATAATTTTAGAATTGTTATTATGTCGACAGAACTAGGTAAGATGGTGGTAGCTAGCTAGATGGACTAAAATAAAGTCCTACCACCAACCAAACCAAGCACAATATTGTACTCCCCTGAGGATCGAACCCGGGACCTCGTGGATCTTAAATCGGTGGGTTGAATCAGAGACCACAGAGGCGGTTAAAAGCTTCATCGAGTGGGGGTAAGGAAGCTAGTGTATTAAGGCACTTGACATTACCAAAGCATCCAAATACGTTTTGACGAGCGCCAGTCCCTTGCAGGTCTCGATCTTCTCGCAGACCTTCGCCCTCATAGTTTCACACAACATGCTGATCACCACCACAGATCCACTCACATCACCAACCGAACGCACTATGCCCACTGTTCAAGCTACCGGATGAACCGTAATTACGCTACCTAGGTAATAACGTCCGCTGAATCCAAGTAATCACTTGCTTTACACAATTCGTTTACTACGTGTTTCGATTGCGATTACTTTTCATTATTTCTTCGTTAACGAACGATTTTGTAATTGTCGAAAGGACACGTTGCCTCCGAGACCGATGGCGGACTATTCCCTTAATAGCATATTTATCTAACGACTGGTTATCGTTTGGCCCTAATTTACTTACCTCTGTTAAGGAAACCAGCTTACTTAGTTATTTTAATGGCTTCTAACAAAATTTTGCTAATGTTTGCCGGTGTCATGACGATTCATGTTCGTACAAATATCTTTGCAATGCTACACATTTGCCTATAAACTTATTGATAAACAATGCACACGTAGTGTACTGGATAAGCCCGTTATGCTTTCGAGGTGCGAAACTCTAGAGTCCAGCCAAGTGCACAACCTACGAGCACGAATTTTACTCCATCCATGTTTGGCGAATTTCCCCCATTGAATTGCTAAAGTGATGTAAAACTTTAATGACCCGATTGGTCTAAAATTTGGTATTAATACCTGTATTAATACCAAATAATACCAGTACCTGGAGAATACCAGGTAACAAAATTCTCCGCCCCTTCCACTCTTAGAATTTTTTGACCTTTCCTCGTACCTACATTATATTTACTTAGTACCTATCTAACGACGTTTCTCCTCATTTCTTTCGCCTCCTGTTTCCCTTTCTCTCACAACTACGCACCGCCACCGCCGCGGCCTTCTCTCAAATATACTTCTCGATCGAAATACGGTGATGCGAATTGTTTTCGGCAAGCTTGCAACCATACGCCCGCTATACCTAATGCCTATATTAGACCCACCAATAGAACAGCGAAACATAGAAACAGCTATGTGCATTTAATATTCATAATATTATGAGCGGTGACAGTTAATTCACGGTCGATTGACTATACGAGAAGTCGTGTCAAGTTAAAGCGCTTTATTGAAGCAGTCGCTTCGCTTATCGCAAACTGGTAGACACGCGCTTGGCTCGAGTGCTGGTATGTCGGGACGTGGCTGCACTACAGGATATAGATGTAAATCTCCTGAGCCATGACATTCTCCAGTCATACATATATATCTATAATCTAACTATAAGACTATTGAGTCTTAAAATGCGAAGGGATCCCTTTGATTCGATCAGGGATAGCTAATCCTGTATATTGTGTAGTGGGTATGTAATACGGATGTAACAGGAGGTTTCTAATTTAGAACTTGAAACACATTCATATTAAGTACATACCCACTACAATTGTTCCAAGCAAGATGCTATCAGGGATATCTTAACTAAATCTTTAGAGAATAGCGTTTAATTCTATCGGATTCGACTTAGAATCCGATAGATTTCCGAAAAAGTGATGTTTCCGATAACTTTCCGTTTGTTTGAGAATCGCGGTGCAGGTAAAAAACAAAAAAAAAACTTCACGTAAACCTTGCTGTAGATATTTGATTTTCATATCCGTATTCAGTGCACGCCCAAATCTCTAAAATTTTAATAGCCCTGCCTATGTTGAGAGAATCGGACATTATCATCTAGCGATAAAACTCGCTCATGTGCAAGAAAAGAGTGAAACCCATCTGTTGTGAGATAAAGTGTGTCAGCCTACAGCTGTGGCTATGATTGACATGTGCTAGCAGTTTGTGGCCGCTCTAAATCATCGTTTCACTCGGCTGGAAACTTGTATATTGGAAACCAACCAGTCAATTGTCAGTTTTTCTATGTAGCCGGTCAATCTGCTGCGCTTTCACGGAGACTCTTACGATTTCTAAAGAGCGGTGCAACACGTGCACATTGGGGAATATTGGACAAGTCGAGGCCTATATCGCGCATATTGAAGCATATAAGTCAAGTTTGAGAGTACTTAGAGCTCTTGTTTATCCGGAAAATAATGTTCAACATACTTAGGCCAGGTATGGAAGGTATGAAGTTACAGGACATTAATTCCACACAGCGCCATCTAGCCTCAAAACAAGCATAGCTTGTAATATGGGAACTAGATTACGGATAGAGAGAAATACTTTTTTATTTAATACCTACATACTTATCATACAATATAACACCCAAACCCAAGAGTTGGGTTTTAAGTTAAGCGCATATTGAAAAAGGAAAAAAAATATGAAATAGGTAGATCTTGATTTTTGATCCGGTAAAGGTCTTACTCCAAACTCGCTATGCCTTTCGCTCAAAATAGCACCCTGACATACTCGGACAACAATTTTGACAGATTTTTGTCACAAAAAATACTTTTTTTATTGTACTACGTGCATGTGCTTAGCTTTCATCTGATCTGAAGGCCTATTACGTAACTCTGTTTCATTTGGGTTTCAATCGGTTTCAATCAGAAATGGCATTTTGATTGAAACCCATTGAAATACAAATGAAACAGAGTTAGGTTTCAAGTTATATATGGAACTGCCCAATATTATTATGAATTCTTACTTTATTTTATTTTATTTTTTAAATTGCATCTGTCTAGTTACAGCGTTCTGTTCTGACCTTTAGACAGACAGTCGGACAGCGGAGGCTTAGTAATAGTGTTGAAATAAGAAACCCTAAAAGCAGCTAATTGAATAAAAAAAAAAGGAAAATAAGTAATTGCGTATTAGTTAGATGTATATAAAGAGTAGGCACTTATAGCCTAAAGATCTCACTTTCAAATCCACTCCCCTAGTTTAGCGCAGATGAGGAATATTATTTGCCTTGCCCAAAGAAGGGGGTGCCTACCTGCCTACTCGGTAAGTAGGTGAATACTCCAATGTGCTCGTCGGCCTCATATCCATTTGCGGCAGACCACGAACCGACCTATTGTGGGCTGTGGGATAGCCATTACAAGTGCAATATACGTCAGTAGCTAATGCAACCGACACGTTTATAGGCTAATCGATCAGCAAGTGCGCTTTCTACCACCTGGCGACCGGAAGTTACGTACTGGTTGCTCGTGACTGATTGAGACACTGAGTACCATTACCTCTATAAGTGCCAAGTCCCTATAATATAGTGTCCAGAGGGTGGTTCTCCAGATATCTAGGGCCCGATTCTACTAAATCAATCGCTTTAGCTCCAATCGCTCCAGAGGTCCCGGGTTCGATCCCCATGGGGAGTACAATATATTGTGCTTGGTTTGGTTGGTGGTAGGACTTTGTTGAAGTCCGCCTGGCTAGCTACCACCATCTTACCTAATTCTGTCCCATAATAACAATTCTAAAACTGTTGTGCTCCGGCATTCAGAGGTAAGATAGCCAGTTCCTCAGTTTGTTGAGGATTCCGGGTGAAGTGCGCCTCCACCTTCGGCCTTATCTTAACTTGTTACCAGGTGAGATGAAGGCCAAGCACTTTCCCGTCGTACAGTAAAAAAAAAAAAAACTATGACAATGGTATTATCGCAGAATGGCCTGTGGTGCCCATTCTGCGTGTCATAGTGAAGCGATTGGTTTAGTGGAATTGGAGGCCTGGCCGGAATCATTACAAGTACGCAACCCACGACAGCTCTAGATGCAAGATTCTTTCGTGACATGAATACTAATGTCACAGAATGGTGGACCATCAAAACGCATGTCCAGCGTGGTGATTATGTGGTGATCACGTGGTGATTACTCCTTTTTCAGAAACTCGATTGGTGGAAATTTTCTTAACATTTTGGGCACCTAGCAAAAGTGGGAATATAATAGGGGCACATATTAATAGGGGCATTAATATGTGTCGAGATTCCCACTTTTGCCAGTTCAATCAAAACTATGATATTATATTGGTAGGTAATACAATTCAGTAATTATGAATTATTCTAAAATAGCTGTTTCTTTTTTACCTTTTCACGTCTAAACAGCTGAACGATTTTTTAAGAAATTGGACATGAATATAGACTACTTTTTATATGGGAAGGTAAGCTAGAAAATCTATCTGGAACTTATTCTGTACGGTTTTGGTGTATTCACAGTTTTGAAGCGCTTGGCCTTCATCTCGCATCTGAGTGCCGAGTGTCAGTTGTAATATTGCTCCATACCTACTCGATCGCGTTAGCGTTTGCTACGATTTGTATGAAATTAGCACATCGCCATCTAGTGTAATTAATATGAAACACAATTCGTGAATGCAAGATTTGTAAGGCAAACCTATCGAGCATCGACTATCGGATGAGAGTGGGGTATCGCTCATGATTGGTTGTTTCAACCAACCGCGATCATTTTGGCGTAAACTTTACTTTACGCGTACGTAAAGCTATCACTTCCCATCGCTTGAATTTTCACAATGAGAGTAGAGTGAGTAAGTACGTAAATAATCATTAATTAAATTATAATTATAATGAAATAGGGATTAGATATATTTATATTTTGTATTGTTAGGCAGTTTTAAGTAGGTAGGTACTATCTGTACCTACCTTCTTAAATCTGCCTATTCTACCTACTATCTTTTTCAAGGAGCAGATTTTCTTAAAAATAAGGTTAAAATTCTCATAAAATAAAGCCTTGTTGATAAATAAATTTGTTAGTCTTCAATCAATTAGGCAGCAAGGTACCTAGCTTCCTACTCCTACCGTCAAACGGGGGAAATAACTTGATTTGAACGAAAAGGGCAGTATGGTTCAGAAATATCATATTTTAATTTAGGATTTGGAACATTTAGTGACATCTTACGCCTTAGAAAGGAACTAATTATCAAGTGACGCTCGATAGAAACGATGTCTGCCTATTTTAAATTGGTCCATGGTACAACGCGACCAGATAGTTGTAAATGTCATTCTAAATTTGGTTGGCTTAACTACTAAGTTTTGCGTTTGCTTACCGCGAATGGTGACTACACCATTCGCGGTAAGCAAACGCTCATCGAGTGATCTTCAATTATAACTTACACTTAGCACACAGGCGGAAGCGCACTTTACCCGGAATCCTTAACAGACTGGGGAGCTGGCTATTTTAAATTATTAGAATTGTTGTGGTGGCGTCATAGTTAGGTAAGATAGCGATCTAGGTAGCTACCGTGCTACCTAGATCGATCCCGGGATAGGTCACAAGTCCCATAAGGGTGAGAAAACCACTAGACCACAAATCTTCAACCACGCTACAAGATAAATCGCAGTATTATATCATCAAAATAAGATATACAAATCGAATATCGAGACCTTAATACAGGCGACTCCATCATCGTTCGAAGAACCAATCGTTGAGTCACTGTTCCGCGCCACTTTTTGTTTCTGACTCACTGAATCTTCTCATGAGGTGTGTTTGTTTCCTCTTCATTGACAATCTTTGGTTCATCGAGGAAGTCAGACGGAACAGCTTACGGAAGCTGATCTGTCTGACTTCCGTGTACCTACAGTAGTTTGATTTTGGTCGCGGAAAATCAACCTACCGACTTATACATGTAATTTGATATGTGCTTAGGTTACTAGCATAGGATTACAATGAAACCTGATTTGTAAATAGCAGGCACTTCTATTATGACATAAGTGTAGCTACCTACCTACTTATTGTTCACTTATTCGTTTTTGGGTTGAAAAATAAAATTTTGAGCTTAGTTACGTAGAAATTGTGTAGAAAAATTCGTTGTAAGTATTCCCAAGTCCCAAGCTCATATTCTCTTCATAAATTTCTCGGGCCTACAACCTACAGAGTAAGGCAGAAGTATCGCCAACTGAGCTGTGAGGTATGTCTTTAAAGAAAAAGGTCATCGTAAAGAAAACCCATTTTCTTTTTCATTTGGGGTAGTTGTAATCCCAGTGATGTTCTCAGTCCGGGCCAGGGAAACGCTGGTTTTTGATAGTACCGGTACCGGCTGATCGACCACAACACTGATGGTACCACACTGGTCTTCTGGGAAAGCTTGCTCCGGCCTAGAGCTGGACAAGCCTCGAGCTCAAGAACTAACCCATCACATACAAAAAAATGTGTTTTGTACGACGGGAATTCGAGGCCGAAGGTGAAGACACACTTCACCTGGAATCCTCAACAAGCTGAGGAACTGGCTATCTATCTCTAAATGCCGTTATACAACAATTAAAGAATTGTTGTTATGGCGACAGAAAGAAGATGGTGGTAGCTAGCCAGGCGAACTTAAACAAAATCCTACCACCAACCAAACCAAGCACAATATTGCTCCCTCTGGGATCGATCTGGATCTGACACGAGTGGGTGAACCACTAGACCACAAAGCCTGATTCATCAGTTTAGGTTAGCCATTGTCAGGTAATGTCACATACCTCCAAATCTCTAAAAACGTCCCGGATATCCGGCTTCCTCGCTCGGGAAGCGGCTCGTTTCCTCCTCACAGTCCTGTTGAGCCTTCTGACTCGTCTCCTGACTGCCGCGGCCTGTTCCCGGGGGAGGGGGCTCACTGCTTCACCCAGCTGAGCCTCGGTCACTTCCAGACCGACCTGGAATGGTGCCGCGAGGGATCCTAGGCCTGCGGCTTGCAGCCATTCCGTCTCCAACTCTCCTTCTGTTGACAAACATATTCGGTGAGAGAACTGGGTAAAGCGAGTTTGGGCGGTTTAGATATCGAAGAAAATTTGAGAAGAAAGGCTTTTTTTTTATACAACTAGGAGACGGGACATGCAAGTAAAGTAAAGTTTGTTAAGTGCATCTCTTGTCTATAACAATGCCTCAAAGAACATAGCCTACATCACTGCATTGCGCCCGTCAACTTGTGGCATAAAAGTGTTAAGCCTCGCGTCGCGTGCCCGTAATTTCACCGGCAACCATACCCTTCTAACCGGAACACAAACGCTGCTTGGCGGCCGAAACAGGAGTGGTGGTAGTAATTCTCCAGACGAGCCCTTTCACAAGGGGCCTCTACTACTCATTAGGACCGTGTGTCGTTTGGGAACGCTTTAAAAAGGGACCACGGTCCCAATCGCCTGATTCATAAATTTAATAAAATTTTCTCAGCTATTTGGGACCACAACGTAATTTTTTCTACTTCATCCCAGATTCATTAGTTCAATGTCTCTAGATATAAGATTCTGCAGTACCGATAATTGAAGACATATCCAGGTCCCAGACATTATAACTACAACTAAATCTTCTAAGACTACTAACAAGCCGATGTGTATGCTCCCAATGATATTTCATTCACAAAAACGGCTGGAACGATTTTAATGAAATTTTCAGGCAATCATCAGATTAGCGCAGCGGGTGATCTTGTGATGTGTGGTAGCGATTGGATCAACAGATTTTTGTTACGTTTTTTTTTGGCAACTATGCGCGGGGTGACTTAATAAAAACAAATCTACCCTACTCCCTACTTTTGGGTGTTGTTTGATGTCTTGGGACAGATTTAAAGAAAATGGTCCCTACTGAAAGCTCACCAGTAAATACCTGTAGGTATATGGAGATACATCATACAAAACCCTTGCAATTCAAAAGGAAACGACTGCACATGACTCATGAGATCCTTCCTCTCACAAAGGAACTTCATACAAAACAAAATCCATAAGTACATGAATTCATAACTACGTATTATAGGTACCGAGGTATTATGTGTTGAGTGTTGTCGTGACGGATCATACAAAGCAATGTATACACAAAAACGGCTAAGTGCGAGATATGCCCACCGAGGGTTCCAACCCACATTGCCAGGCAAAAATATCACGTTCCAATTTATTTATTTATTTTACGAAGCGCTTGGCCTTCCGCGCACTTCACCTGGAATCCACAACAGACTGAGGAAATGGGTATCTTACCTCTAAATGCCGTAACACAACAATTTATAATTGTTGTTACGGTGACAGAAGGAATGATTTGTTGTTATAGCGGCAAAAGTGAAAACACACTGTGAATATTTAAATTTTCTACCTATTACGGTTCATGAGATAGGTACAGCCCGCTGCAGACAGACGAATGGACAGTGGAGGCTTAGTTATAGAGTCCGGTTGGTACTCTTTAGTTACGAAACCCTAAAATTCAGAACATAATATGTATGCTTCTCAGCATCGATTTGCTCGTTCAGTTTTTGCTCGCACAATAATGTTTTCCGCGTTTTTTGTGGTTCCTACATCTTTGTAAGTGGCATAATTGATGGCAAACATGCTATGTGCTGAAGGTCAGTTGATTTACATACGTAAGATGGAATAATATATATTATGATAATTCAGAGCGGATCATGTGTCTGTTCAAGTGTGACATAACTCAGGCTTGGATACAAAAGTATGAAAAAAATTAAGCTAGAAGTAGAATTTATACTTGTAGCTAGAAGTGTACATAAAAAATTGCGATCTTTGCGGTTATAAAATATGCTGATTATAAAATAGCATGAAACAGTAAGCGATTTTAACAAAAACAAGAACTTACTGAAGAACCCAATATAACATTTGAAACAAAAAAAAACTGCGGTATGTACCTAGGTATACCTACTATATTTCATGTCATGTTAACTGTTAAATGCTAGGTTCTAGTCTTGGAGTTCGATAAAACTGAGTTTAAATTTTTATTCATCTTGCATAAATTGCGTGGGCTTGTGCCAAACGTAAGTAAGTTTAGACTACCCCCTAGCAGAAAAATTTAATTGTAGGTACTTAACTATTCTCTAACATTGGTCTACCCCGGGCCAGGGAAACGCTAGCTTTTGCTGGCGGTACCGGCTGAATGACCACAACACTTGTAGTACCTACCACACTGCCCACCTGGGAAAGCTTGCTCCATAGTAGAACTCAGACCGTGAATCTTATGAGGATCACTTCCTCTTAAGATCCACGGTCTGAGTAGTGATCAAGGTGAATCTTCAAAGAGGAAAAGTCGTGAGTCTGTTCTTGCTTTTATAGGGCTAACTCGTTGGATGCTGCGCGTCAACACGTCGTTTAACACACTGTGAGTATTTCACAGCACTCGAGGAAGGTATCTATGTATTTATTCTAGGTTTTGGATCGAATTAACATTTTTAATGTTTCTAGTTGGCATGACAGCCTATTGTATTTTTTACAATGGTCACATATTTTCCAACATTTCCATTAAATACGTTAGAAGTTCAACAATCCCGAACCTGTTAATGAATCCCTCAGGATGTACTGTTTACATCTCTATTTATAGGTACAGTTACTGCAGTAGAATCGGCGGAGGATGCGCTTGCGCACACCGGATAACTCTACTATTGCATTAATTGAGACGCGCCTGCCCTTAATTTGTTTGATTGGTGAAATTTATTTTTATCAGCAATTTAATTTGAATTTATAGTTTCCCGTTCACAGTAATCAATATAAACCGCATTTCTGTTTATACGGAAACAACAGAGCGTTTGAAAGATAACGTAATTACTTTAATTGAATATTCGAATAGTATCTAAGACGAAGACAAAGTCAAAATATTTTTTTTATTAATTAATATTTTTAGGATCATTTTGAAACGTCAAATCTACCGCCTGTTTGGAATCGCGGCCTGTCATAAAATGGACCGATGATATTAAAAATTAAAGAGTTGTCATTTGAAAATCCGTGTATCAGCCCTCTCATATCAAAGGTTTGCTATTAGAAGAAAACTCTTTACAATTAAGATGGCCTCTGAAAATGCCTTATGATAAGTACTTACCGATGACGTATTTCGCCTGGAATCGGCAAAGAGCGCCTATAACACACATAACACCCAACAACACTCCGCCAAATCTCCAAACGAGATACTCCTCTAAATACGAGATAAGTAAACTTTTTCGCAGAACGTCAGACTGCATAAGCAAATTGGTCGATGCACGTTTGAAGATATTCCAAGATATCGTCGGATTTGTGACGAAAACCGCTGTTACGTATATTTTTACGTCACAGGATTACTGTTGGCTTACTCATTGTGCAGCGTTTGTACGTAGGCAAATACCTAAGTACATCACATTACTACGACATCGCAGAGTTTTGGCGAACATTTTAACAATATCTACTTATACATTTTATTTAAGTACTTTAGGAGGCTGAAGGACGTGAAGTCTAATAGACAAAATGAAACTTTGGCGTTTTGTCTCCAATTTGAGATTACAGAAATACGATTGCTTAATTTTGAGTAATTGAATTTTCGATACCCAATTTAGTAATAACATATTTATAGCTAAAAGTCAAGATTTTATAATGAAATACTGCTTTACTCAGCTACGTGCGATTATGTATAGCGCCGTCACTCTCATTCTGTGTACCGAGGGTAGGCTCTTAATTTATCTGAGTGAATAGTACTTCTGATAAGGCCGATAATACTGAGCCCTTTATACCCAAACATTTTCACGGTCAAATTGATTAGAGGTACCAAGGAAATAATAAAGTTCACCCTTAGCACGATGAATGCCCCTGATAACTTTTTTTTTATTGTACGACGGGGAACCGCTTTGCCTATATCACACCTGGATTCATCAGGCAGCCATTCTGAGGAACTGGCTATCTTACTTCTGAATGCATGGCGGAACACAACAATTTAGAAGTGTTGTTATGATGATAGAATTAGGTAAGATGGTGTTAGCTAGCCAGGCGGACTTAAACAAAGCCAACCAAACCAATCACAATATTAGTCCCCCTGGGGATTGAACCCGAGGCCTCTGGATCTGACACCGGTGGGCGAACCACTTGTTTGTTTGGTTGTGCTTGGTTTGGTACTTTGTTTAAGTCCGTCTGGCCTAGCTACAACCATCTTACCTACGTTTGTCATCATAACAACAATTCTAAATTTATTGTGTTCCGGCATTCAGAGGTAAGATAGCCAGTTCCTCATATTGTTGAGGATTCCGAGTGAAGTGCGCTTTAGCCTTCGGCCTTATCATAACATGAAATTCAAGTGAGATGAGAAGACCAATAACTTCCCCGCCGTACAATGAAAAAAGCATAATATTGTACTCCCCTGGGGTTCGAATCCTAGACAACAAAAGCGGACAAAAAATAATTTCACATAACGCTATCTAGCCCCAAACTAAGCAAGGCTTGTTAATATGTGAGCAGATTACGGATAGAATGCTTATATGCTTTTGTAACACCATACGCATTAACCACGAGTCTATGAGTTTGAAAATACATTCACAACACCTCATTGATAAGTTTTTATGAATACGAAATATTTTGGGAATGAACATGAAATTTAACGTATTTAGTGAAAGGTTGCAGTGCAGTTACCACGATCGCGGAAAGCGGTGCGTCGCCCGCGCGTCGGACAGCTACTGCGTTGGTTCCCGACTCGCTCCCGAAGGTATTAGCCATGTATTTATAGAAAACACTTGCTCTCTCGACGAAAGCTACTTACGGTTTAAATTGAGGATCGAAGATTAATTGCTATCGAGATGCGATGGTATGGTAGTATCATTTCTGGCAATGTTGATTTACGAACGGAAGCGCTGGGCTTAGTAAGTACATGAAGTATCTTTTTCCCATAATACTCGTAGACCATCTGGAATAAAACTGTCGTGTCCCAATTGTTAAATTACTCAGTTTTACAATTTTAAATATTTATTTCCATACACTTAGTTTGATCGTCGAATTGCTAGGACTAGATGGAATATACCGATATTTCGCCCTCAGAAACATATTCAGCTTTGACAAACAAATGAAACTATGTAATATGTGTTTGTCCGGACGTCTAGACAGTCTATTTGTGCACCGGATTCACTTTTCAACGAGATTAACAATCCGAATTTTGTAAACAAATTCACGAAAGAGCTCATTCACAACCAGTCATAAACATTTTATTTGTTTATTTTATAGATGAGATGAAATACCGCGTTCTTCTATAGGAATTTAAAATAACACACTGCTAATTATCACCTTGTAAATATTACAAAATCATTCTGAATATGCTTTCAAAATTATTTCTACACGGACTGCAAAAAACTTCGATTCCGCTTTCAGCGTCTACATTCTTCGACATTCTACAGGTCTTTCGATCTTTTGTCTTCAAAACTCCGGGATAGAATCGCTCTACCAAAGACCTTATCCTTAATGAATTGTGTTTCTATTAGAAGGGGTACAAAAATATGATTCATTATTTTCATTCGAAATATCCGGTATTCATCGCGTGTTTACATTTTTCACTATTTTATTTTTTAAATCAACTAATGTGTTTTTATCGCGAAAGCTTAAAAGAGACTGATACGATTTATTCCCAGTAATATTATCATTAAGTATTATTTTTTTATCTCATCTGAGAATTCTCGGTTTCGATCTAGAAATCGATGACAACTGGGGCACACGCGCCTAAGCCTAGGACATCAGTGTTTTGAACTGCATCAGGGAGTGCGGTCTGCAGAAACTTCCGTGGGATTACTGTTATTTTAACCGTCTCTGTGGTCTAGTGGTTCGCCCACCGGTTTCAGATCCCCAGGGGGAGCGATATTGTGTTTTTTTGGTTGATGGTAGGACTTTGATTAAGTCCGCCTGGCTAGCTACCACCATCTTACCAAATTCCGTCGCCATAATATTAAATTGTTGTGTTCCGGCATTCAGAGGTAACGATAGCCAATTCCTCAGTTTGTTGAGGATTCCGGGTTTAGTGCCCTTCCTCCTTCGGCTTTATCATAACTTGAAAATCAGGTGAGATGAAGAAAGGCCCAGCATATCCCCGTCGTACAAAAAAAATGTTTGTGTTCATTACCTTTCTTAAGGTAAATAATTATTTAAAAATATTTTTTATAAATAAATAAAAAGTGCGGTCTTTGACTAACCTTGTGTGCAAACATATTCCAAAGTCTTATATCGTAACTTCACAATCATTTTTTCAACAATAGGTAAACTATACATTCACCACTTTTAAACTATGAAAACAATCTCCGTGTCGCCCACTGACGCACAAAACGCACTAACCATAAAATTGGTGATTCTAAATAAAATTACTATCTCCGGAAACGATACAAAAGAACACAACTAATGAGCAGTCGTTAGATAAGTTAACAAATCAAACAAACAAACAGACAAAGAGGAAAGCAGGCTTCGTACCGAAGTTAGGAATTCATTACCTGATTACCTGTATGACTTCAATGACGCTGATTACCTACTGCGTTTCTAGTCTATTCTGACTAAGACTAAATTCCAACTGAGTAAAGAATTTTGGCTCTACAGGCTTTTAAATAAATTGACGTTTCTTCCCGTCCTTATGTTTAATCTAACGCAGCAGCATTTCTATCTGCGATTTGAAACAGCCAACAGATCTTGAGAATTCAAAATAATATCTAGATATATTTGAGTCTAAATAAGATAATACTGAGCCAAAAATGTCTGACTTGTTTTTATATTAACTAGTTCATCAAAACAACCTTAATCTCGTATATTGATAATGTTAAAAATGAATGGATTTATGAAAATACTCTACATACCTTCTAACTTTTTACTAAAAACACAACAAAAAATATCTTCTAGCCAACCTTTTAAAATAAATAAGATGGTTTAGAGCACAACTGACGGCCTCTAAAAAAAAGAAAAGAACACTTAGAACACTTCAAATAAATTAATAATGGTAATAAATAATTACAATCTTGTGAAACTATTGATTGAGGCGACGCGTGACCCCAAGGGCTGGCTCTTATTTAGGCCACTGATACATCGTTTCTATTCACATTGGAAATACAGCCAGTCAGCACGCTTCCGTCTGGTATACTGGTCTGGATCAGTTGGACCGTTTGTAACGATCCTTAGGCTACCCTACAAGCTTCACAGCTCAGTTGGTAGTAGCTCTGCCTTCTGCGCTGTAGGTTTTACCTGTACGTTTGACCTGGGTTTGATTTCCACCCAGGTCAAACATTTGTGTGATGTTCGTTCTGTGTTTGGGTGTGGTATTGTATGATAAGTATGTATTTACAAAAAGTATGTAAGTATTATATCCGTAATCTATTTCCCTCATTACAAGCTTAATTGCTTAGCTTGGGACTAGGTGGCGCGGTGTAAAATTAATGTCCTGTAAAAAAAATGTGTACCTTCTGTATTGTTTATTTTCATTATATGTAAAGCTATAAATAATAAAATAACTCGTTAATTATATAACTTAATAACAGCTTATATTCAGGTTTTGCTCAATAGCTTAGAGCACTTAAATTTAGATTAGGTTCAAATAAACTTACTGAACACAATCACAAAGTAAGGATGGCTCTTCATTTTTGTATTCCATTGATGCTGATCGCAAGACACAAGTAATTCGTATCGATAAGTCTGATCTACTAGTACCCAACAATAACTTGCTAGAACAACAAGAAGTAGATAAATAACACGAGATAAAGTTCGTAGATAACCAACAAATATATGCAAGAACTCGTGATTTTTATCTTATTGCGTGCCATTTTCGAGTGTTTACCGTATTGTTAGGCCGCCCCAGTTTTTTTGCGATTATATCACCATATATAGAAGTTTTATTTAAATCTTGATATCAGCTTCCCTGACAATATCTTTATCGTCTATTTAAGGAAAGTTTCCTTGACCAGACAAGGCCTTATGGTTGTTATCTGTAATGAACCGCTTGACAGATTCTAAAATTACATTATCTATCGGTTTATATTCGGTAAGTAGTAGTAGGTACCTACATACTACAAAAGTATCTATGTGGGTCACTAACTTACTAGTTACTACGCAGTTACGTTGTTCAAATAATAACAAATAACTGACTGAATAATTGAGTTACCTAAATACGGTCTTGTATCTAATTAGTTTGATTGTACATATTGTATAAAAAATAATCATTTGGTGTGATAACACAAAGATTCTCTGAAAGTTTAACCAGCCATTACGATTGAATAGATTTAACTTATTAAAGGTACGACAGACAGACAGCTTAGCTTCGTATCTAATAGGGTCATGTCTTCGTGGTGGCCCGGGCCCTCATTCACTATGACTAATCGTGTCTAACCGCGCCCGCGTTACGATATCTGCGTGGAACTGACGCGGGCGCGTTAAGACACGATTGGTCCATAGTGAATTAGGGCCGTGTTTGAGCGGGCTGAGGAAATGAAGTTTGTATATATATGGAATTATTAAAATAGTATCTTCCTACGTGGTAGGTTCTATCCAACTGCCTCAGAAGGAAGGTTATTTTCTATTTCGATATGGTGTATCTACATTATTATAATTACCTATATAATTATGGTCCCTACCACATACGGAACACAAAAGGATATACCGTTACGCGCTCTAAACATTCGGACACGCGATCGAGGATAGTATGTTAAGTGCAAACAATACCTGACGAGAATCGATTACAATTGAATCGATCAAGAGTTCTCGATTTCGCGGATCTGAATGCTCCACTTGTGGGATGATGGATGAGGATCGATCTGGTTAATGGGATTTCTTACAGAATCTCTTATTCTAGAGAGTTCCCTCAATATCCGTATTTAAGAAGCAGCTAGTCATTCAAATAGTAATACGGTAGAAAAGCGATAGATAGATTTAGAGAAAATTCCTGACGCGAACATTTAAGAGGATCATATATACCGCATACCTGTCCATACAAAAAGAAATAGCTCTTTTTTCCCTTTTAATATTGTTCGATTTCAGTCATTTTATCATCACTGTATAGGTATAAGCATTTTAACCGTCACGTTTTTGCACTGAATTAAACGTCAATATCTTTCCAAAACCAAATTATTCAAAAATAATAAAACGTTAAAGCTTAAAATAAATTCTATTCGATTGAAACCAATAACAAAACATTTGGTTACAATTTAGGGTATTAAAAGAGCTATGCCCCGAAACGTAAATTCTATAAAAAAATGAAATTATTAATCTCATGAGCAGCAACTGTCTCTGTACACAGATAAAATAGTTTCGGTATATGATCGTCGCCGTCGATGTTGTATGGTCGCCCTGACAAAGCGAATGCTTTCGAGGGAATCCTCGAGACATGTCCGGAACATTTAATGGAAGACAGTTCCTCAGTCTGTCCAGGATTCCGGCTGTAACACGCTTCCACCTTCGGCCTTATCATAATTTGAAACCAGGTGAGATGACGGTCAAGCGCTTACCCGTCGTACAATAAAATAGAATAGACTACAGTATTGGTTATTTCAAAAAAGGGTTTCAAAACTTCTAAAAGGTTCGACAACGCGCGAGTGATGCTTTTGGTGGAACAAGCGTCTCTAGACTCCGGCACAGATAACTAATAGGTACTAAGTACTACGGTAACCGTTACTATAAATAAATAAATAAATATTACAGGACATTAATTTTACACAGCGCCATCTAGCCTTAAACTAAGCATAGCTTGTAATATGGGAACTAGATTACGGATAAAATACTTAAATACTTTTTGTAAATACATACGTAAGTACTATATATGATACAACACCCAAACACAGAACAGACATCTATATGCATCACACAAATGTTTGTCCTGGGTGGGAATCGAACCCACAGCCTGCAGCGCCGAAGGCAGAGTTACTACCAACTGAGCTATGAGGCTTGTTAAATTAACTATCAGATGGACCAAGGTATGCGTGTTTGCTTTTTTATTGTATATAAAAGAAACTTCCTTCGTTGTCGTTAGCACGTGCTAAATTTCATATTGCTCTTGATTCTTATTAGAAAGCTTATGTACCTACTTAAAAAATCACGTCAAGATGAAGATGCAATATGTGATTATCCAAGAAAAACATACAAGAACATTTTGCATGTTGACAAAAATAAACAAAATAAAATCTGAAACATTGGTTGCCTTGCATTACTTAAACTCAACTGATTTGTTCAAAGTTGAAAGTTGTCAAACGTTACATTAAATAAGCGGTCCTACATTTAAAATTTTAAGTTGCATCATCATGAAAAATATTTTTTTTGTCACTCATGGAAACAGCCTCACGTGCTTTCAACAATGAGATGAATATTATCAGTACCCTCACGACAAGAGACAATGTAATCATTTTGTTTTGTTCAATTATTTTATCTAAAGTATTTGTAGGTGTATTCTGTTTGTGTTCATGATTAAGGGAAAGCTAAGACAGATGATATGGAAATAGGCCGGAAGTCGGACTCGACAAATCAAGGTGGACAAAGCGGACAAACTAAAGGGAAATTCCAAAAATGTGATGGACAATACGTTTCGGTCTGGATGATGCGAAGGAAACCGGGAAAAGGACGTGTGGATGAATTTAGGGGATGCGTAACTATTGTCAAGTCAGACTCGGTACGGTAGTGTACAGCAAATAAACAACAGTAGTTTTATAAATAGTAGATAAGCTATATTAAAAATATTTTGTGGCTATTGGGAAAGGGAGGAATGGAGGAATTTAGAGGAGGCGTACGACGCCATAGAGTCGATTGCCGAGTAGGATTCGGGACGAAATGAGCATTTCATAGGCAACAGTAGTTTTATAATTAGAATATATATTAGAAAATAAAAATTATAGGCAATAGAATAATATAAAAAAAGCTTTTTTAATATTATTAAATAATTTAACTTCCATCACGGTTTAATGTGACAAAGTCTGCTATTCCAATATGTTCCCTCCATTTCCGTAAATAGTTTCCGACATTACTCTGAGCTATTATTAACATTCATTATCTATTTGTTTGTTTGTCACCCCTGCGTCTTCCCACGACCGTGGGACCTGATCCAGCGTCCGTGACGATCGTTACCCTATTCCTGAGGGAACATACTAAAATATGTAACATTTAATCGGTCCTGTGGGCTCATCAACTAATGATTTCCCCTCTTTACAATTGAATTGTCTTAAAACATACATGTATTACCGGGTGAATAGGTACTGTTTGTTCTGTTCAGTGGGTGGTATTTTTATCGGAATACTTTAAATGTAGCAAAATCACGACTTTTTCCCCTTTGAGGATTCACCTCTGATCACTGCTCAGAGTGTGATCCGTGGATCTTATGGGCGCGTCCAAACTTACGTTCAGCACATGTCCATGGTTTTCAAGTAGCTAGTATTCAATACTGACACATGCGGGTTTTCGGTCCGAATATGACTTTCACTGTCAAAGCATGTGTATGTATCAAATGAACACATAAACTTAATAAAAGTCTATTGTATGTTGTATCGACACTTTTAAGAGTAAGTCAAAGATGAGGTGCTTATAAAGTTCTGGATTTTGTAACTTCTAAAAACAACTGTTTTTAGTTTTCTCGTAATAGAAATCAGCAAAACAAACAAAATATGCTCGATCTCATTCAGAATATTAGGATAATATAAGCACGTGGGAACTGTTTTTAGACGTTCTTTAAATAGATGCCCGTTTCCTTCGTAGTTCGTACGCAAGCGGAATAAACTCCGCTTATTCCGAGATTACAGTTTCTTGACTTTGGTTGTAAATGTTTTATAGGCGTTTCAATTACCTGACGCATGAGGCAGATAAGAATGCACGAGGGACTGAGTACAATAGAGGCAGGTGCTCAAGTTTTTCTAAATACCATATATTGTTGTACATATACGACGAGTATATTTTGGGACCAAGGTTATACAATATATTATCGAATGCTATTAAAGAAGTGGACAATTTAAACTCATTTATGAATAAAGTAACCCAATTATTGTTAAACAAAGCTTATTATAAAATTCAAGAATATCTGACAGACAAATTGTAAATTGAATTTACTGGCGGCGGTAGTGATAAGTAATATTTTTATTTTTACTTAAGCATTCTCATATTTAGGCATGCATTAGTATCGCAAGTACCTACCTACTTAAATGATTGTTATGGTCAGTTCGAGATAAATTTATTAATATTATGCCTGGTCAAAGGCGGAACATGGCCGAGCAAACTAGAAAAATATAAAAACTTTCTGTACGCGTGTGTGTTGCGGACAAATAAAGTATTTGTATTTATTATTTGTATTTGAGCCAGTTCTTGACCTCAAAGCTTGCCTGGGCAAAGATGAGGTCTAAGTTGGAGCGAGCTTTCCCAGGAAGGTGTTGAGGTCGTGCATTAGTGAAAATGGTAGCTGATTCTAAATACGTGCAGTGCGCATTTTAAATGATTGTTGGTAGCGCTATCCAAATGTGTGCATCTGAAAACTGTCTTAACTTAGCAGAAATTGATAGAATAGTTCAAGATAGTCTGCGTGAGCTATTCTACTGTAGGTATAACACCAATCCAAGGTTGGTAACGTGCCACTTTTAAACAATGTTTTGCTCAGAGCAGTATAGGCAATATAACACCAATAACTGACTTCTATCTGCGTCGACATACATTAAAATAATCTAGAATTGTTAACGATCGAAGACAATAAATATATGAGTAGGTATACCACGTTTCTCATCAACAATGTAAAGTCAAGCGTAAAAAATACCAATAGAACATAATTTGTTTTCACATCGATTACAAAATAGAAAAGCGAAAACTCGGGCATGGGATCGTGAATTTCTCATAACATGCTGTCTATAAAGAATCAACTACCATTTTAGTATTGTCGCACGATTTTCCTACCAGTACCGAGGAAAGTAATGTTTACATGATCGCAGAGAACAATAGCTGCCCGAGACAATGGTTCTCACGAGAAAGTGCCTCGTCTGTATGTCAGTCTCTGGAGATGTCGCATGGCAATAATATTATTGTAATACAAATCTCTTTTCAATTCTTTCTCAACTTCAATTCCGACAATTTTTGCATGTATCGCCTACTAATAAAGGCACCTACTTACCTTGCAAGTGTTAACACAAGTGCGAACGTTGATCTTTTGTTCATACTTCCACATAATTCATGTACTTATTCTTTTATATCGACCACATTTTGTGAAGCGCAAATAACGTAATTCAGTGGAAATTTTATTGCGATCACTTATATTACAACACAGGGAAACTCATACATATTACATACTATCTTTCTTTGTTAATACGAGTACCTAGCTAGTGCTTCATTGTCATCTCTCTTTCTTACTTAGTGGTAAACTCGTCACCATCTTTACAACTTCCATACTTCTCCTGTACACCCGTCATCGATAGTTCGCTGTTGGTATTCGGCTGTAAGTCGTAACTTTTCGTTTCTATCTACCCCACTTCCAGCTTATCGACTCTACAAACCTTCCTTTGATGTAAACGAGAAACAAGTAATCATCAGGTACGTAGCGAGTTAGTCATAATGCTAATGACAAATCGAAGAGCACTGACAGGATGCAAGGAAGCTCTAAACACAGGCTACGACAGGACACTGCAAATTACCAATGATTATAGCGGTGATGATATACTTCGACTCAAGGCTGTTAACCTTCGCTATCAACGGCAAGGTTTTAAAAATTGAGAACCTTGCAGCTAGACACTCGTAAGTACAAGAAATGTTGAGGCTCAGGAGAGTGGGTCAAAGTAATCGAAATAGTTTGCAAGATTTACAATAATACATAGTTTCTAAAACAAATCTCTAACTGAAGTACCAACGTTAAATAAACACTTCTGTGCTCAAGTAGGTTGCTCACCGGTATCAGACCGAAGAAGTGCTGGGTTCAAACCCCAGGGAGATACAAATTTGTGGTCGGTTTGGTTGGTGGTAGGGCTTGTCCGCCTGGCTATCTTCTTCCATCTTACCTAAGTCGGTCGCCATAACAGCAATTCTAATTGTTTTGTTCTGGCATTTAGAGGTAGATAGCCAGTTCCTCAGTAGGTATGTTATTCCGGGTGAATTGCGTTTCCAGCCTCGGCTTTATCATAACTTGAAACCAGATAAGACTGTGTGCACTTCCTCGTCGTTAAAACAAAATAGACTAGCATGGAAATTAATTGGAAGCAATCTATACATAAAATTATATTTTAGGAAAAAGAATCGAAGGTACGTACCGTTATGAATGCTTAAAGTTAACACAATACATAGAACCAAAACAGTACCAAACGGCAGAGTGCTCAAAACGCATTACTCAAGCACCTTCAGCTTATGTTGCTATTGCTACGCAGAATAAATAATAGGTGGGAGCAAGGAAGTATTTTCTAAAACGCAAATCATTCTAAGCGCAAAGCTTAATCGAGCGCAAGCGACAAAAACCTACTTATGAAGATACCTACCTACATAATACAATTTAAACCATGACTTCATTGCACAAAAAATATCAATTGACCACAATCTAATTTAACAAATGAGTGCGAATTTGATAAACTAGCGAAAATCGACTTTATAACAAAGCTCTCTAGCCTTTCAGAAGACTAAATAATAATGAATACAGCCTACGCTCCGTGTAAAGGTGAGTGTGGGTTGACTTGTGGATGAAATTGGACAGTTATTAGACAAAGTAGGCCGGTACCCAACAGAGGAATGGTAACAACATAATACCCTGATCCACTCGGCCAGAGACCCAATATCAAACAAAATCGAGATGACAACAGTATTTCGAGGTTTTTTAAGTAACGACTTTAGACTTAATAATCAATCATACTGTTTCCAAAATATGTTGCCTATTACCATCATCAGAGTCATAAGCATATTCTTGTCAAATTTCATCAAGTCCGTTAAGCCGTAAAAACTTAACAAGCCGACAGTCCCCAGTTTTTTAATTTATAATATTAGTATGGACTCTTGACCTCTAGAGCAAGGATGACGTCTTAGAGCTTTTCCAGAAGGCACTGGTTCTCCCGCGCACCAACAGAACACGGCAAACCCTCTAGCACCAGACTTTGACAGGAGGGTGGTCGATAGCCAGGTGGTCCTTTACAGATCATAAGATCTGTTTGGATTCTGTTTCTTGTGCTTAGTGATAGATCGGTTTTTTTACGCAGTAACCGCTAGCAAAACCAGATTCCATTGCCCAGGATCGATCACTAGAAGATAGACTACATCTACCCCAATCATTTCTTAATTCTACTTTTTATGCGTAGTTCAAAAATGCTCTTGAAATTAAATAAAATGAACCTAAATGTATGCTTGGCATCCGGGCATGTTGAGCTATACATTACTTACATTTTATTGTTGCATTAGCAATGTATTTTAATTGTTGGCATCGCTCATATAGTATTAGCATTTTATTTTGATTGTTATCTGGATTATCTATAAAATATTATTTTTTTCCAATACCCATTTCATGTTTTTCTATAAAACTACTTGTAAGTAATATATACCTATAGTAACTTTATGTTAATTTATTTAAAGAATATTCATAACTAATAACTTTTGAAATAAATCCATATTCTACAGTTAGTTCAAAACAGACAATGTTGATGTGTATATTTCTGACATCAATGGCAGTGATTAGGTACATTGACTACTTATATCTCTACGTATTGATTTGTAGTTTCAAACAATGAAAACAGTTTACAAAAAGTGATTACGCACGATAGCATAAACAACAATGCTTGCATGATTGAAATCATTACCTTGATACTATGAACCATACAAATTACAAAAAGAAGCATCGTAAATAACAGAAGAAAACAATACACATTTATGTCAGGTACATATTTCAATTTTGCTGAATAACAAACGTATGGAAGACTAGTAATCCTGCGTATACAATTTTTTTTTAAACTTCTAGGAGACGGGACGAGCAAGTAGCGCACCTGGTGTTATGTGTACTCTTGCCTATAACAAAGCCTTACTGCATAGGTCACATCCACAAAGAACATAGCCTACACGGCACTGCATTGCGCCCGTCAACTTGAGGCATAAAGGTGTTAAGCCTCGCGTACCCGTATTTTCACCGGCAACCATACTTCAAACCGAACCACAGCAATGCTGCTTAGCCGCTGAAATAATTATGTGGTAGTAATTCTCCGGACGAGCCCTTTCACTAGGGGCTTCTACTACTCTTAATGTTAATACAACTTCATTATCTAACAGATATTTCAGTTTTATATTTTATATTTTTTATTATATGATGGGGGCATGGCCTTTTAACTCACCTGTTTTCAAGTTATGATAAGGCCAAAGGTGGAAGGGCACTTCACCCGGAATCCTCAATAGACTTCTGATTTAAACATAGAATTACCTACATTAAATATAGCACAGAATTACATTCATTGATAAGGATTAATCAATGAATGCAACCTTGTAAAATGACAATACGTGTAAACAAATTAACGTGTCAGGAACCACTCGTATACGCCGGATCTTTGTCCTTATCGAGTGGATATCATTTGTGCAAATGTTGATCATTGAAAATCCATTGTCTTTTGAAACTGAAACGATTTCTCAGTAATCTTTACATAATTACACCGAACACAGGCTTGTGATTCATCAATTTCTTTCCGGATTGCCACAGATAATCCTTTCATTTATTTTAAACTGCTTCCATGCATGATCACCAATCCGTCAATCAATCTGCCAAGCGTGGTGATCATGGTTCTGTCCAGCAGTGGATACTAATCGTCCGAGGAAGTACGGTGCAGTGTTCCGGTTTGAAGGGTATGGTTTCCTGTAAAATTACGGGCACACGAGGCTTGACGCCTTTATGCCTCAAGTTGACGGGCGCAATGCAGTGCCGTGTAGGCTATGTTCATTGTGGATGTGACCTACACAGTAAGGCATTGATATAGGCAAGAAATGCACTTAACATCAGGTGAGCTACTTGCTTGTTCCGACTCCTAGTTGTATAAAAAAAATGTGTCCCTAGCAATAAGTAATCACTGCATACTAACGAAAATATGAATGGACCTTGAGAACTAGCAAATAAAATTGATTACAAATTCCTGCGTTGATTTCAATTACATTGCTACGTTAGAAAAATGGTAACGGGCTATTACACGATGTGTGACCTTTATTTCAGAGTCTCAATGCCTATATATATTCGTTCAGCACCCGTCTAATGATGCTATTATTTTAAGTTGCGTCAACATCGTCTAAGCTAATATTTGCTACTAGATCTGAGGGTCACATTACTTAATGTTCTAAGCTTTGTTTACCTAGGTAATGGATCAACTCTGGTAGTCTGCATGTTTAGTTTTAGGGTTTCGTACCTAAAGGGTGACAACGAGACCCTATTACTAAGCCTCCGTTATCCGTCTGTCAGCAGTAATAGGTAGACAGTTGAAACAACAAAAAACATAAAATTAATGGAGGACCGAGTATTTTTATTAAATTTACGTCGAAATCGTTGTCGTGCGAATTTGGCCGGTTAATTTTTGCTAGTATAACAAAAGTCACTAAATAATTTTAAACTTTAGGTTCATTGAACATTATTGCTTAAAATTCATATATCACATCTAAGGGTACCTCATCCTTACTCTGGCTTGGATATATTCAAGTCTAGAGCTCAAGAGCTTTGTGAAAAAAAACTACGATGACAAATCCACCTGGCAAGCGTGGTGATTAAGACAAAGTACTTAGTTAGTTTGGAGGAGGTACTGTCCAACAGTGGAAATTAATGGTCTATTGATGATGATGATGGCACAATGTCACGTCACTATAGCTAGTTACTATTGAACTACTGAATTAATAGAAGCCGATCCATAAATAGTGGTGTAGTAATAAGTTGATATTCACAACGTGTCCAAAAAAGAAAATGTTAGGAATGCGGAAGAAGCGCGAACTACAATAACTGGTTCTCCATCACTAGCGATGCTGATGGTTGTGGGAAATCTGCGACGGAATAAAATTCATTAAAATAATACATAAATTAAGGTAAAATAAGCGATACACGTTTTATTAAATAAAATGTAAAAGTAACAGGCTCACGACTTTTTCCCCTTCGAGGTCTCACCTCTGATCTTCAGAGCATGGTTGAGCATGGATTTCGGTACGTGTACATGGTTTGACAATAGCTAGTATTCAATACGTGACATTCGGATCGGATTTTCGGTCCTAGGTACATTTTAATTCATATTTACTGACAAAATACATTTTGGAGCTGACATAACCGCCTAAGTAGCTGACTGTTTGAATGATAGCGATTATTTTGTACCTTAAACTTAAGCGGCCTGTTTTGGCTTATATCTCACACCTTATGTCAAGTTATTATAAGGCCGAAGGTTTCCAGCTTACCACGCACTTTACCTGGAATTCTCAACAGACCAAGGCTAACCGACCCCACCAAATCAGCCTGCGGATGTCGAAAAGGGCGATCAAGAGGACATTTACCAGAGGGCTGGCCCTTCAGCTTGCTTTTGAGTATTGGGTATCTACCTTCAGTGGTGATAGGACCTGTAAAGGCCTATCACCAGTGTTTGCGAGCCAGGTGGACTGGCTCGCAAACGACCACTTGCCGAAGCCCGGCGCTAAACGGCTTGTCGTGATCCGTCTTACGCGGGATGGCTGGCTTCTTGGGAAGCTCGCTACATAGTAGATATCATCCTTGCTCTGGCCTTGATCTAGCCTAGCTAACAAAGAGGTTAAGAGCCTCCATCATTTATAAAAAAATACTATTACAAATCCAAGCCAAGTGTGGTAATTATGGAAAAACACTCCAGTTTTTTGAGAGGAAGCCTTGTCCATCAATCGATGATGATGATGGTACAATGTAATGTCACTATAGCTAGTACCTATTGAATAGCAACATCAAACAACTATTGATTTCGTATTAGACAGTTACAGCGGCTGTTTACGTTTCCTATTACATGAACTTATTCAATCAAAATTTCTATTACCGCATAGAAACATACACAATACCTTTTGAACTATTACCCTACTACATAAGACTCAATTTCGAATCAACAGCTGCAATCAAATAGATGCGTGTATTTATAGCATCAATGAATTCATACGAGATCAAAACCTCTAATTTTCCTTTCACTGTTCGCAAATGATTTTATACCATTTCTATTAAACTTTCTATTTAATATTCTACATGCTTATTACGTGATTAATACGAGACTGATGTAATGTCTGTGTGCTTTTACACAAATTTTAAGTTCGCTCCTAATCATGAATGGTTATTTTTTTAACAAGTCATCAAAATTCTACTCAGTTTCTCATAACAGTATTGTTTAATACAGCATGACTTCTAGTAATGATAATAATGCTAATGCTGGCGCTAATCTCGTGAAATCTGAGATGGTCAATTTTAGCAAGTATCTAGACTTGGCTCACGAAATTACCGACATGTGGGATGTTGACTCAACGATTATCGTATCTGTGAAATAGCTAATAGCAAGGAGCCTCGACAAACACCACAAAAGGTTCTCGATAGGCAGATGCAGAAGGCGGTCCGGACTCGGCACGTATCGTGATGATGTTTCTCTCTCTGCTGCCCTTATAGCTATCAGCTACTTGAACCTTGACCCGCAGTCGGTGGATTACCTTATTGTTGTCTTTTCTATTGTTTTATATTGACGTCTTTATTTTTTATTGATGATAGGACAGTGTTTCACCACCAACTCACTTGAAAAACAAGCAAAGATGTGGCCGATGCTTGTCTAAATAGAACCTAGGGCCTAACAAAAACTTATTTAGATATTACATTACTTTTGTCCTATTTTTTCTACACTGGATAGATACTGACAAAAGTAAAGTAATATCAAAACAAGAATGCTATAAGAGCTCGTGGTACCCCCCCAGTTCACTCTGGACTTGAAGATTCAAAGATTGAATGGATGCGGAAAAACAGACGAAGGCAAGGAGTTCCATTCTTTGCCAGTATTAATGATAAAGGTAAAAGCGAATTGATGTGTACAACACAAAGAAAAAAAAAGGTTATAACTTGACGTACGTCTGCTAATCCTGTGCTGGAAAGTCCCCTTTCTACCACCGGATTAGCAGACGTACGTGGAGGGATTAGGTCGAAGACATCGAGCGCACACTCTGCATAACTTATTTGTTATTACAATAAAATTAAAAAAAGGTAAATTATAAATATATAAAGAATAGTTTAAAATTAATGATGTGTAGGTATAATAATATTAGACTTTCTATCGCTATACGCAGTCTGACATTGTAAGTGTAGATTGTTCGACCGTCAAATCGCGCTCACAACGTTACGTAACTAGTAACTAGTTAACCAACAGGTGTCGGCTGGGGCCTCAGTTGGTTACTTCTCGCGCTTTTTTGTCAGCCACAATTCATCAATGATAGACAATGCGATCTATTTATGATTGACTTCTTTATGCATTTGAATTTCGAATATCAATTTTATATTAATAGACGACGTCAGTGACAAGATAAGTTGTAACAGCTTAATAGCTGTAATAGCCTAACAGTAATCTGTTAGGTATACTCTTTGGGTAACAGGATAACATGGTATGGAGGGACGAAAGTAACATGAAAAATGCTGATTATGAATGTAATAGAAGACTATAGGAGTAGAGGCACGCCGAAAAATAGATAGATTGATTGCGTTAAAGAGGACATGCGTGTGAAAGGAGTGGATGATGGGCTGACGGCTGATAGAAGTGAATCGAAGAGAATAGCATGTTGTGCCGATTCGGCCTAGAGCAGTATGTAATTATAGGAATATGGTGAGATAATGAATAGACAACGTGAATTGTCGAGTGAGACTCGAGTCCAGACCGAAACTTGAATTAAATCGGGGATATATAGATACGAGAGATGAGGGTTGGCCCTCATCTCTCGTACTTATATACTTATCCCCGATTTAATTTAAGAAAGTAAGTTTTTTTTAATCGTTATTAAAAAAAAACACTTTATTTATCATCAGTGTATTTTGCCCAAAGCGAAATCGTTCAAAGCTCCTCAGTGCTAGTCTTGGTGATTATATGCAAAACTCATGCGTTTTATCTTCTTCCTCTTCAAATGAAATGAAATAAAATGTTTTTTACCAAAAGTAAAGGTTGTTTTAACAAAAAAAAAAGGCCACAGTTACAGAGACTTGTCAAAATAATTTATTGGGTGCATATTTTTTGAGGATTACCAATATTTCTCAAAAAATGGTACTGTTGGACAGAGCCTCTTCCAAAATTGAAGGGTCTTGCAATGATCTCCACGCTTGGCGGGTGGATTGCTGATCACGGTAAAGGTTGTTAGATAATATACAAGAGTAAGCTGCTGCCTTCTTCTGGTTCTTACCTTACGGTCGGTTTTTGTTCATTATTATTCTCTCTCTTCTTATTTATTCTTTTTACAATATGTAATATATTTATTCAATAAATTAAACTAACTAAGTACAAAGGAATCAGTCAGATTACCTAAGGACCGTTACAAACGGCCTATAGGTAACTCAACTGTTCCAGACCAGTACCAGACGGAAGCGTGCCCAAGACACATTTATTCTTGGTATATAAGAATAATAATAATCTATTCCACAAGTTTTTTTATTTGTTATTTTGAATTCATTTTTTTTTATTTTCCTCTTAATTTCCAACAACGAGTTAGATAGAGTACCTAGTACCGATATCCCAGAGTCCTACAAGAAGCTCTGGGTTAGAATTTTGGATGATAGCATATTTTTGCAGGACGTCTTTTCACATCTCTCAGAAACGACGTTGTATCGTATTCGTATAACATCACACAGAATAATTAGCTTTAAAATGATGCAAGCTATATTTCAAAATGTCGAGTTCATTGCCGAAACTGAGAGTTAATGGTACAAAGTAGGTACTTTAGTATAATAAAATAAATTTGTCTTTATTTTATGAATGTTCCCACGCACGTACAGCTTAAAGCCAATTAGTCCAATTTAAACGACAAATTAATACACCTACCGACTTGTATGATCTTTGCTTATGAAGCGTATCTCAAGGTTACTTTAGATACTTAATTTTTGGGTTACGTACCTACATAATATTATTGTATTTTTGACCATGTATGCTTACTTAATCAAAACCGATATGAATGTAAGTGTCTGAATTAATAAACTGACTATTTATATAACTTTTTACTGACTATTTATATTTTTATATAACTGACTGTTTTCCAAATAAATATCTAAAATGTGTTATGTATCTCCATAAAATTTCATAAATAGCAAATACAAATACTTTATTTGTCCAAAACACAGGTGTACAGAAAGTTCTTATATTATTCTAGTTTGCTCGGCCATGTTCCGCCTTTGACCAGGCATACAAATATTAATTAATTAATCTCGAACTGAAAAATCAGGTAAGTAGGTAGGTATTTGCAATACTATTTGCATGCATAATCATCAGAATGTTTTAAATAAAAATAAAAATTTTACTTATTACTACCGCCACCAGTCAATTCATTTTACAATTCGTCTGTCAGATATTCCTGAATTTTATAATAAGCTTTGTTTAACAATAATTGGGTTAATTTGTTCTTAAATAAGTTTAAATTGTCCGCTTCTTTAATAGCATTCGATAATTTATTGTTTAACCTTGGTCCCAGGCAAAATATACTTTTGTCGAGCAGGGCTGTCTTGTGAGATGTCATACAAACTTTATGCACGCGCGTTGGCGCGTGCATAAAGTTAAAACTAAAATGAAAACCTTCTCTCTGTCGGTACCATTCCCCCAGAATATTACTCCATAGAGTAGACTGCCCATTGTATTTTATTTTTTGGGTTAGCAATTTCTTTTTATAAGGTTGGTACAATAAAGTATGTTCGATAACCTTCGTTAGTTTACAAACTTTAATTTCTAATCGTCGATCAAATTATTTCGATACGAAAAAACGGGTACCTATTCATCGCGTATTTTTTGCAACCACGCCGAAATATCGGGATAAATATCGGCAAAATACCCGTTTTATCATATACATTGAAGTTATCGCAGCTTCAGTAGGTAAATATAATAATCTTAGGAACCCAAGCAGTGTGTCGAACAAGCGTAAAATCTCAGCCGCGCCGCATTTTTTCGTAACATTATTACTACCACATGTGATTTGATTTACATTTCGTCATTGACAGAATACATAACCTTTGTGATATTACCTTGATGTTCTAACTGACATACCTACCGCTAAATTACATGATAATTTGCCTTTAAGATAGATAATTTACATCTTAGTTTAGGTACGAGAATTATGTTGTACTACAAAAACGTGGGCATGTGCCGAACGTAAGTTTGGACGTGATTCTCATAAGATCCCGGTTCTGAGTAGTAATCAAAGGTATTCACCTCGAAGGGGTAACAAGTCGGGAGTCATTTTTTTTTCTTGATTGCTTTTTTTTATAATGTCTCAATTCTAGTAAAAGTAACAGTAACCGTCAGCGGGTAGTGACTTAGAGGCACGACCAAGCATACATCCGCCACGCTGCAAGCCCATGGCCGCTTAGCGGAATACATGCCATTTTGATTTCAATCAGATGTTCGATTCTAGTAGGTAATCGATTATAAAATCCTAAGTGAATAATAAAGGTGAATAACATGATAAATAACCGTAAACAATTAAAAATAATACAGTATTTATTAGAATGATACCGAGGAATGGTAGATGTTCACAAAAACGCGATATGGGGTAGGAAATGTTCATTTCCTTTGTTTAACCTTTGCCCAGCATTTAGGTTATACCTCTATGTCAAATCAAAACGAACCGAAATCTATGCCCGGATATGTTGCTAGGATAGGAGATAGGAGTACAAGACCGATGGACTCCTAGGAACCTGATTAATAGCCTTCAGAGTCCTAGAACAAGTTATTTAATCAGTCACACATTAGCATAAAGATTCAAATCATAGGTGTGTCCTGCCAAAACAGACTGCATTGGCTGATTAATGTCCGTTCTGTTGAGCAATACATCGCTTAGCTGTGAGGCAATAGCCGTAAAAGGCCACTTCACAGCTATTTCGATAGGTATTCTACGAAAAAGAAAGATAGAAAATGTTTTTGAGAACTGACTGTGTTGAAACGGTTAACTTTAGGTATCATACAGGATTCTTTGAGTATATGCTAAGAAGGTCTGTAAAGAAGAAATAATTACGGGTAAGGTGGTACACCTGGACGAAAGAGGCACAACTGAAACTTCCAAGTTTCCAAGAATGAATAATTGAACCAATGAAAATTATTTACTGTACAATTTAAATACTAAAGTAAACAGTACAGTAGGCGGTCTTATCGCTTGAAAGCGATATCTTCCAGACAACCCTAGGATGGAGAGGATAGTACAAATACCGTTCATGGTAGGATCTAAATACTTATATTTACAAGGCTATTCCTAGAAATATATAAGTAAGCAGAATCTCTTCCACATAACAATTATTGAATTACCTCTAACTTTGGTAACTTATACTATAGCTAGCTATAGTATTTTTATGTATCCTTGTATTTTATGTACGTATACTCTACCATCCTTACCTGGTAAGTGTACCACCCATTCGGTCTGAGCGGCTAAGCCTCCTTCATTATAAGAAAGTGTGGAACTCTATGCCGTCGACAGCCTCTCCTGCTACGTATATCTTGAGAGTGAGAGTCTTCTAGACCATCGTCGGCTACATCGTCACTAGACATTAGGTCAATGATGGTCATAAAAATAAAACAATCATATTAATTTCAGCTTAGTACCTACAAACATTCGATTTCGCAAAGTAGGTCCTTGATAAAATATACGAGTATCTAGGGCATCAGATAAAAGATTACACAACACTCATTAAAACTGATTACCTATCATTGTGCCTGTGCCTAACGTTCGAATTACCTACCTAACCTAGTGGATCAATCTGGAAGAAGTCATTTTAAGCGATAAAGCCGCCCATTATACTTTATACTTGGTGTCACCTTAAAGTTTGTAAAGTTTTTTTTTTTAAATGACTGCTATCTCGCCTGATGTTAAGCAATGATGGAGCACGCTTGCCCAGAAGGTACCTATTCACTCTTAACTTGAAGACTCCCATGTTGTAGTGTTTGGGAAACACAGACTCAGGCAAAGCGTTACATTCCTATTACTTCCTACAGTTCGATATAATTTCCGTGTACAATGAAGTGTTCATAAATTAATCCACTCACTATTTTTTTTTTTAAATATGTTATCTATCACTGACTCGGATAAGCAAATCAATTCTGCATCCACGCCTTTCATACTCATGTCTTCTTTAACACAAACCATCCATCTCTTCAGCATTCTACCGCATGGTACGTATATGGTAATACTGCATGAGCAACATAGGTATATACTGTACGCATATATATTTAGGGGTAGTATTCAAACAAGCCAGTGGAACAGTAGAAACATCAAAAGTCTGGAAGAGGCTGAAGATGCTACCATATTACCTACACACCAGCCAAAACAGGTATTTCAAATGAACACATCCCCAATCGGATTTGCAGTTTGGAATTACCTAATTAGCATGACAATTTACGCTGGTTTTGCCGTTCCAAAAGTACTTTCACACCTTCCAATTAGTGAGTGAACTGCAACTTTGAAACTTTACGGACAGCTGGGAATGCGGCCCTGACCTGTGACCTTGTAAGTGTGCAGCTATTGGTTTCGTTCGATATTATCGATAAAGAATTAGGACAGCACTAATACACCTCGCAGTTCAGTTTGTAGTAGCTCTGCCTGCTGCGCTATCTTACCTCTGAATGCCGGAACACAACAATATAGAATTGTTATTACGGCGACAGACTAAGGTAAGATGGTAACTACTGTAGCTAGCCAGGCGGACTTTTAAAGAAAGTTCTACCGTAACCAAACCAAGCACAATATTGAACTCCCCTGGGTATATAACCTGGGAACTCTAGATCTGACACGAGTGGGCTAACCGCTAGACCATAGAGACGGTCTTAAGACAATAAACCAAACTCCTCTAACAACCTGCCTTATGTAAATAGAAGAGCAGAACATGTTGTGCCAACTCTGCCTAGAGATAAGGGAAGATGATGACTGTCAGTGAAGTAAACTATCGTGCGTCACTTTTAAACTAAGTAGTAAACTACTGAAATCCTATGGTCGGCAAACAGAAGTGACGCTCATACTTCTGTAATACTGAGGTAATAATCGTATCGTGTAAATACAACACGCTTGGCATCTGCCCGTTTTTATGCCAGAACTGTTAATATGCACCATGCTATAATGATTATGGACAAGCAATTACGGTGTGCTTTTTCTCGCAGCTGTGTTACGTTTAGTAGGCTATCATTAGACTCGGTTCACACTCTCACTTTGTATGTAATGAGATAACTACCTATTTGCCACCTTAAATTGGGGTGATTCATGATAATAGCCGTTCTCCTTTTAGCTTTTTGAGGAGATTAATTAATAGCGTATACACAGGTAGGCGTTAAGAACATCAGCAGATTGGTTAGAAAGTTGGATGATGGATATCCTAATGTTTGTTACCTATTCATGAATAAACGGTTCAACGTATCTTAATTCAATTTAAAAAAGAGATATATATTATCCTCCAGAACACTATCTTTCTCTTTTTACTGCTTGTTGGCTTGTTTTCATCCGGGTACTCGGCGAAGCTGCAGACAAACGCCATGAAATGATTGCATAGGCGTTTTGTCATATTCGAAGAAACGCGTTCGAAATTATGACAATATATTCACTTAACACCATGTGTGCATCTAAATCGATGAGTTAATGAAACGGAACGAATCCCAATCATTTAAATCGTGCTCCAATCACCATTGGGTCACCAAACCATCGATACGCACTGAACGGTGATCCCAGCCGGTCCCGTTACGATTCTCATCCGCTGTAACGGGCACCCGAGGTATTGGTCATTGCCACAGATCAACTATTACACTTGTATAGAGAAGCTTCACTCTTCACGCCATAGACTAAAAATGGTCTTAGACTTAAATAAAGAGCTCTAGGATCAAAATATTGTTTTAGATCGAGTAAGTCTAATTATTTCATAAATATTTCTCCAATCCTTTCAAATATTTCATTCATTTCATATATATTTCATTTAATTAATACTATTTTAGTTTTCAATTCGACCAGGAATGTATAAAAAGTAAACTTAATATATATCACAAAAATGCCTCTTACAAGCACCAAGATTTGATGTGTGTTTAAGACTTATTTTGCATAAATAACATCGAAAATCAAGCTAACTATATACAAGGGATACAGTCGGGTTACCTAAGGACCGTTGCATAGTAACCAGCTCTTGAAAATTGGTTCGAAGCTGTTTATCGCAATAATATAAATATTATCTTAGAAGATAATCGTTGATAAAATTGAGATTTATGTTTTATGAAAAATGGAAAACACTTGGCAGTGTTGTTACTACAACAATACCGACAAGTATTACAAAGACAAGTAACTACCTAAAACCTACCCTAAAAATGACCATTTTTCATAAAACATGTTTTAAATATGTCTTCTAGAAGGAAGCAGACACAGAATACCTGACAGCACAGTCAGGTAATCTGTGATGATTGTGCCAGCCATAGTGAAGTGGCAGTCCTCTATTATTACATTCGGTAGCCACGGTTCGCCACGACAGAGTAAACAACTTCACGGTCAAATTGACAATGCTAATTCCATGCATTTGGCGGTGCGGATATGAATGACACTATTTTGTGGCCTGGTTAGGAGAATGGGTATTAATATGGTCACGGACAGTCGATTGTGGGCTGGCATTGCCGTTCGATAATTTGTTTTAGCTTACTGCCCTCGTTATATCATTTTATCAAATCTATTGTTGTGCTACAAAAGGTATATTTAGGCTTTAGAAATGTAATAATTCGATTCTTCTGGTACATAGTTTCACATTAACAAGGCCATATCGCCAGTCACATGAGATAATTCATTATTTTTGTGACCGTATTTATTTAATTACGTGGTATTATATATATAGATTCCATATACTGTCTTTGTAAACATACCCAGTAACATAATAACATTTTGTAAAATAGGTTACTTGTTATCCCGGAAAAGTGCAGTGTTTCCGTGGGATGACCAAATAATTCAAATATGTTTGTCACTCAATTACGCCTAAACGGCTTAATGAATTAGATATGGCAATAGGCTAAATTTCATTTAAAAAAGTCAGTCCCTGTGTGATGGGAATGACGTCAAACATTGCAAAACGGTTACTAAACGGATTTGTCATTTGTTGTTCCTTTACGCAAAAACTACATAAACGATTGGGTTAGCATTTTTAATAGATATAGTTTGGTACCAGGTTAACATTTTTGCTACTTTTGATCCGGATACCACGTAGAAGAAGCCGCGAACAAAAGAAAGTAGAATATAAATTCGTAGGAGGTTCGTTAAATTTTCCTCAAGTAAAGCTGTGAGATTTGTATGGTGTTTCGACGAAATATCCAGCCTTTACTAAACCTGTTGAGGAATGCGGGACCCGCTGATGTAAATGTGGACAAGTGGACAGTCTCCGGCCAAATGTCAACAAAGAATCTGCCTTTAAACCATCATTCCGGCCGTTCTCGTTCTGGCTGGATTAAATTGTGAATTGTATATTGTGTATTGGTTTAATAACTCGCATTGGGTCAACCTTGGGCAGAATCGAACCATAGGAAAACTTAGAAGAGCGAAAAAAGTGAGATTCTAGGAGTTAAATTTGTTTTTAAAGCTTCCGTACATAAAGGGTGTCGACCGAACCCTGTTGAATTACTAAGCCTCCAATGTCATATGTATGTAATAGGGACAGATGAAATTTTCAGTCTGTATTTCTGTTGACGCAAACAAATAATAAGAAAAGAATAGTGTTCCCATACAAGAACCGTTTTTTTTTATATTTGGATCGTCACCCTCTTTGCAATTGGAACGTAGCCGATTTATTTAACTACCAGACATTCACAAACGATTAACATAGTACTAGATATTTTTTATCGTAAACATTAAAAAATATATCTTACTAATAGAACTCTTGTCCAAGTTACGCCAGTTTTGTTTTAAAATTTGATACACAGTCATGAAATATGTAGCTACAGTTATTTTGGAACATAAATCAATATAACAGTTACAGTATTTTGCGAACAATCAAAGAGGATCTAAAGTTTATGATTGCAATCAAATTTTGAATCAAGATAATTGTTTAATTGATAGTCCAAATTGCCGATGGAGGAGGTATTATTTCTATACTTCTGATCTCATTTTGATTTTTAGCGTTTTATGTAGGTACCCATAAAATAATGTAAGCTCCGTCTATTAAGACATGTTAGATCAATGTACTAATACTGAGTTATGTTGTATTATGGGTATATTCAAATGGAAAAAAAAATCATTTATGTTTTGAAAATCGAATGATCCGCCATCGGATACGTCCATGAACGTATACAAAAACTGGACAGCGCACTCAAAAATTAGGTACATGAAATTTACACTCCACGCGCTGAAAATAAGTTTCAAAATAGTTTGCCTTATGTCAAAGTAGAAAAACGAGCCAGGTAAGATAGCTCAGTTATAATAATGCTTCCTCGTCTAACATGTTGCCATTACATATTGAATTCCTCTTTGGTAAGCCTTGGGAGCTTTCTTTGATTTTCTTATTTTTTTTATGATATTACTTTGATAGACATTGCATATACAAATAATTATTCTATGATTTTTATTTTACAATCATGAAATCCTCTACCACAAAGTGACTTACGAAATACAGAATTTTTTCGTGTAAAAGTGATAATGGTAGTATTTTGTCATCCATATGTTTGTCTTGATATCCATATGTTCGTGTTATATTACTCAGAAAAATGAAATCAATCTGGCTTCTTTGCCTAATGGCTAACCTTTAATTGCATATAATAACGCTATACAATTATTTAAATACAGAGGAAATGGTGTATTTTTGCTGCGTGTATAGATTTAAAAAGGAATGGTATCCCGGCTGTGACCTGTCTTTCCACAGCTGGGTGAGCTAATTATCAACATTTCATATTATGATACAGACCACAAAGTGGATTTCACGGATTTCCATTACCTACGTAGATACCCATGATATGGGGTGTTGTCAACGATGTAGTAAGCTAACCCAGAAGGTGCTTATTAACTCTCTTCTTGAAGAGATTAGGGTTGTATTTTCCGTTCTTAGTTCAAATCAAAAGCTATGAAAATGACCTATATTTTCAGCTGTCAAACTTCAAACGGCCATATATCTGAAACAACTCGTCCTAGACTCTCCGTTTTTAGTTTTCATTTGAATAAAGAACGGAGAGTCTAGGGCGAGTAGTTTCAGAGTTATGGTTGTTTGAAGTTTGACAGCTGTCAATAGATGGGGAGCCAAGTCCTGTAGTCAAAAAATCTTACTGAATAAAAATATTTGACTTTGACTTATAGAGGCACACAATGCCGTTTTTGTCGTATGAAAAACCCTGCTACTCCTATTACTACTTATTTAGCCTTTTACTATTATTTTGTACCTATTACTTAAAATAAATAATCTTTGTTGATATCTTGTGTTATTATATCCTTCCATGATATCGGAAACAAGAAACTCTTCTAGGTAAACGATAGACTCAGGTACTAACTTAACGCATTCACATTTTTATATTATCAATTACCTTATTGGTTCCGGTTTGAGAAAAGGCGCAAGTGTTTAGAAAAACCAAATTTAATAAAAACACTATAAACCTATTACTGTTACAATAATAAGAAAATAAATGTATCTACTAATTCGTATTTTCATTCATTAAAGTGGGCGGTGTGGACACCCTTTAGCACGAGACGAATTACTATTCTCAAACATCTCGCTTGGCTCGTTTTTAAGAATACAGTGCGCAGTCTAGTTTTAGTATAAGTTTCATGGATACGTCATATTTCCATTTTCGCAGTATAGTCTGTCAGTCAAGCTACGCAATAAATTTAAACTTTTGACCTAGCCGGTCATTTCAATTACGGTCAGCTAATTTAAGAGGATTCGATCAGCTCCAAAATGTATATTGCAAGCAAACAAATTGTAAAGCAAGGTATTTCTGGGTGCATAACCTAGCAACCTTCTTTCATAATCCGCCATAAGTTCGAATTATATGCCGTCAAAATAACTTTTTAGAGGATTTTATTGATGACCGAACATTAAAAAAAAAAACATTTATTGCCCTTTTCATCATTCAATTTGTTTAATAAAACAAAGATTGTGAAGCTGCCGCGTCCGTCCTTTTGTGAGTCGAAAAAAATATAAAAATGTTTACAACTACCTACTTAATCCGCTTTAGGTTACTTACTTGGAACAGATTGCTCAAGATTTATAACAGGCTTTTGTAATGCGGAAGGAATATCAATTAAACGTAGGATATTAAAAAGTTATAACACTAGTTACTGCCTTGATGTGTTCAATTTAATTGTACACAAAAATAATACAGAACACTAATTGACCATATGAAAACGAAAGCTAGAAGTACAATGAGCGGGTCATTTAAGAGCCTTTCCAGACAACCTTAGGAAACAGAGGATCGTAAAAGTATGTTTTTTTTAAATAAATACCGGACATTTAGTTTTTGAACAGCGCCATCTAGGTGTGCGTGTGGATTGAGTGCTCCTTTTTAAAAGATAATTCGATTTTTACAAAATCAAGAAATAATTACATATGTAGACCGATCATAAGCATATGGGAACTAGATTATGGATGAAATAATATAATGTAATAACAATAAATCAGCCTTATCATAACTTAAAACCAGGTGAAATAAAAAAGGATGAAGGCCAAGTCCGTCATCGTCGCTTCCCCGTCGTACAATAAAAAAAAAATTGATAAAATTTGGCCTGAACATGAAATATAGTTAGGTTATACCTAACTCTGTTTTGTTTCGTTAGGGTTTCAATAGAAAATTCTCAATGAAACAAGAAGAAAAGCCGCCATTTTGATTAGAACCAAAATGAAACAGACTAAGAAAACAGGCCAGCTGAACCACGAAACAAAGAAATATGGAGTTTTCGGAGACCTCCAATTTTTCCTCGACACCCTCGCGAACCATCCAAAACTAGGAAGGATTTAATAAAACCAGTTTAGGAAATTAATTCCGAGAACTGCGAAATTTCGCCGACGATGATGCAGTACCTGCGACATTCAGCCGGCCTTGTGGCCGATAACCTGTTTGTGTTTACTTTAACTCGGTTCCATACCTTGCGAACACGGTGCGGATATGTGCTTGAATATTCAATATCGTACTAAGTATACGTATACCTAGCAGAGTTCACGACGATTTCATTTTGGTTATAGCGATGAATGAAGGTTCATGATATTATTATGTCATATCATTTTCAGTTCGGCGCGTTGCTGACGCTGAAGAAATAATTATGGAAGAATAAAGGCCCATGATTTTATAATGTTTTTCAGCTCGGCGCATTGCTGACGCTGAAGAAATAATTATGGAAATATCGTTTGAAACGACATTTATTCAATAAAAAGTACAATTAAACTAACTATGTACAACGGAGTCAGTCAGAATACCTAAGGACCGCTACAAACGGTCTATAGGTAACTCAACTGTTCCAGACCAGTACAAGACGGAAGCGTGCCCAAGACACTGGCTGCATTGCCACGCTGAATAGCTATGCTAATTCGCTGGACTAAATAATTGATTATATATGATCTCGTTTGATTAGATATGATAGAAATAATTATATTTATGTATTTTCTTGCTGGTAATGGTAATGATTTATTTGCTTTTCCCGATTAACAATTGTTAGCTGTGCGTATACTTACCTAGTAATATTTTGTACAGACACTAGATACTTTACGTAAAGCAGTCGGAGGACTTTTTTTGTATCTGATAGTACCAGAGATTTGCATGGGAATTAAAATTCCACACAGCTCACGTGGCGAAGGCCGAATACGTGAACCAGCACAAGTCAAGGCCCATCTGCCGAGACCTCATTACACAGATACATTTTATTGGAAAGAAATCGAGAAACCCACTGCATAAGAATTTTTGTTTTAGTCCACTATCGACTCAAATAGCCTATATTGTCCGCTGCTGAGTAGAACTTTCTCAGAAAAATGGTTGGTTTTGAAATAATAACCACGCTTGGTAAGCAGATTGGTGATTGCTGTAAAGTTGTTCGTCTGGCTATTTACCTCCACCTTACCTAAGACTGTCGCCATAACAACAGTTCTAATGTTTGTGTTCAGGCGTTAAGGATTTCCTTATTATAACTAAAAAATATATTGTATAATTGTCCTATTATTTATTAAATATCAATGTTAATATATTTGAGAAAACTCTTCTATTTTCCATTTATTTTAATTCGTTATATTTGTAGAAAAACTAACGCACCACTGATTCAGATTATACCTATCCGATTATATGTACAAAACTTTGTTTGTACTAGAAAACGAAAATCTTCGGGGCCTTCTTGATAACTCTTAGTGTCGTCGTGTTTTACCGAATTTTTTTATTATATATATATATTTATATATATATATATATATATATATTTAATGTAATATATATATATATATTTAATGTAAGTACATATTGTATAGTATGTAGGTATTTATATTTATATTATATAAGTAGTGTGTATATTTGTAGCATAGCTTTACTTATAATGTATGATATATGATATACGTATAGTTATTATATTACATTTATTCAATAAATTAAACTAACTAAGTACAAAGGAATCAGTCAGATTACCTAAGGACCGTTACAAACGGCCTATAGGTAACTCAACTGTTCCAGACCAGTACCAGACATAATATACGTATAGTTAATTTAGCTAGATCCTAATTAATTAATATGTGCACCACCAACCACCTCTTAAGCCATGAAATCGTCTCCATCCAAAGGTTCTCTGGAAGAAATCGCTTCTTAGCGATAAGACAGTCCATTGTATGTACACTTTTTTTTATATAATATAAGTTATATAAAAAAACTACAACTTTTATTTTGAAGGTGTTTAATAAAGTATTTTTCATTAATTAATTAATTAATTCATTCATTCATTCATTCGTCACAGATTACGTTACAGTTGTTATTTACGCCGTCAAAGATTACGCAATAGTTTGAGCCCCTGGAATAATCGATGAACGATTCGCGATTGTTCTCGCAGATACTAGAATGTTCCAAAGAGTTGGGTATAATATGCCGCGCGACTCGGAAGGGGGGCAGTATTGAATGTCGATACACCGAGCTACATCAAACGATATCAGAGTGCTGATACAGTATTATAGTTATAGATACCATTCCGCCTGCCAAGCGTGGTGATTATAGCATAACCCTCACGCTTTGGAGGAGGCGCTGTCCAGCAGTGGACACTAATGGGCTGTTGATGTGATACAGTGTTTAGTCATTTAGAAGTGTGACTTAGTAAATGTGTTGTGTGATTTTTGACTTTATTGTTTTACTGTGTTTTTAGTACCCAGAGTACCCAGTACCCAGAGTAGGTAACTCTGGTCTGCTGCTAAATAAACATGTCTTAATCGATTACTTTTAAAATATCAAACGAGAGATCTCGTATTCAAGTCATATCTGTTTCTCAATCAAGAGCAAACACAATTAACGCTAACATAAAGCGGTTTTGAGCAATGGACCTATTATTGATCGACCTTGTGTACTACCAGCTAATTGATAACGTAATATTTTACAAGGCCTAAAACACACTTTACTGAGAAACCTGAGAAATTTCATAATTCAGATGCTCTCATATTTCAGATTTTTTGTTAGATTCTTTTACAAGGAGTTTAATGCTGTGTTGCATTTCGAAGACAAAGCTTTAGGTATTATTTAGCTCTTTTAAATATTAAGAAGGTACCTATATAGAATTGAAACTTGTGTGGCTATGCAACATAATTAACTAAATGAAACGGTTATTACCACAACATTTTTACGTCGATTTGCTGACGTTTCGAGATCATTTAGAGACCCCTTCTTCACGAGCTTCGCCCGCGTGCACGTTCTCGTGAAGAAGGGGTCTCTAAATGATCTCGAAACGTCAGCAAATCGACGTAAAAATGTTGTGGAATTAACCGTTTCATTTAGTTAATTAGGTACCTATATGTTTTATTTGAGTTTTTAGAAGTAGTGACGAGGTACATACCAAGATTATCTGTATCCGATTACCTGCAAAATTTATTTCGACATGCCATTTCGAAATGAGCGACAAATTACATTTGTATGGGAGTGGTACTACTGGACCTTCTTATGGTTTAATTTCGTCACCTTTTCGACTTCGACTTTGACGGTCCTTAGCTTTTGAAGTTAATACTGCATTCACAGATTTTGAATAAAATGTACATTCAGCCATTTATACAAATACATTTGTCTGAAATACATATATATATACAGAAAGCTTATGAGTTAATTGTTGGCCATTTTTTGCCCTACAGGCATACAAATTTCAAATGCAGGAATAACATATAAAATGTTGCATGCATAATAAAAAAGCGTGAGGTTTGAAAGCCTACCTTCATAATGGTTGTCATCATCGTCGTTGTGGTGTGAGGGGCTGATCTGCCGACACAGGTCCTCGTACTCCGCCCAGTAGGCGGCCAGCGCCGAAGGGTCAGGCGCGCGCGGCTGAGGCAGCGCCATGCGGACCTCGGGAGACTCCTGGAAGACAACGGACTTTGTTAGCAGCAGAAATACTTTTCAATGGCAACAGAACCAATCAATCATATCAATCGTTAGATTTGACAGTACAATTTATATCTTATAATATACGTAGGTTTGACGTCAAAAGATTGTATGAGATGATTTGAAGCGTAAAATTGTAATCTTGTGATTCAGGATGTACAGAAAAAAATTAAGTAGGTACCTACCAAACATTTAAAAACCGCTGCTGAACCTAACTTTTTCGACCGCACCCGGATTTGTGCTAAAGAGGTCGATTTGAGTCTATATCATATATCAATCAGCTGTTCAATAATTGGATATGCAATCAATCAATCCGTAATCATTTCCGACCACATACGTCGGCTGCTGAACGACTGACACCCCAAAAACATAGGCCTCCCCAAATGGACGCCACAAATAGCGACCTGAAATGCCTCCATTCATCGACTCCCCGCAACAACCACAATTACGTCGATCTACGATTACGAAATCTTGTTACAAAATAGATTAACTACTCGAATTAGTAAGCAATTCGGTAGCTGAGCTAATGATTGCAGGTTATTTTTTCACCTGGGTTCAGCTTAGTATCTCTAATATATTATGGAAATCATATAATTTGATCAATATTTTGGAGTACCTTCTGGATTCTGGAATTCTCTTCATCTATGCTCAGATGCTACAACAGTTTTATTACTCGTATATGTCTTTTCTAGTCTCAATATTTTAGTAACAAGATTTGTGAAAGATAATGTTGTTTGTTTGTATTGATTGTTTGACTTGGTTCTCTAAATAAATTGTAACCTTAGAGGGCCATAAACATGAAGTTCAAAAGTTTTGCAAATAAAATGCCAATTAAAAATAGGCAAGCAATAATTTTACACAAATAAGCATGTCCCGCCACATGATAGCACCAAGTTCTTCAGTCCAAGTGAGGAAGTAAGCATCAGAACGAAATTAAATTAAAAGATTCATTTCACTCACAAATAAAGTAGTTTTAAATCTAAAGACATACCTACTAGTGGTAGAATGTATAGTTCCTAATACTTACAACTGATAGGAACTGTTATCATAACCTACAAATAGTAACCTTTAGCTTGCTGTAGAACGCCACGACGATGCTTTAAAAGTCGTCAGAATCGTGACTTAGAAAAGCCATGCAAATGAAACAACAAACATGAACTGAGCAAGAGCAAATTAATATCAGTGTCTGATTCTCGCAATGATTAATCGAAATATAATGGGCATTCACAGCCTAAAGGACATGAACAATGAAATACAAGCAAAGCAAGACCGTTTGCGAAATAATTTGACGTATGTCATGTTGCATAGAGAAGAGAGGGACAATGCCTCACATTGTGAAATAAATATGTTTGAAAAGCGGTAGCCTGATCATATGACGACCGTGGGAGAACCTTGACAACTCAGGATGAAATATTGCAGCAATTTAATTCTCAGGTTGCACCGTAAAGATAAAACTCTTTATATCGGAGCACAGCTATTTCCTCAGACCGTTGAGGATTCCGGGTGTAGTGCGCCTCTGCCTTCAGCCAGGTGAAATGAAATACGCTTCCCCGTCGTACAATAAAAAATAAAAAAAAACATTATGTAGACATGCTTAGGTAAGGTAAGATGGTGGTAGTCAGGAAGACAAAAGATAAGCCCTACCACCAACCAAACCGAACACAAATTTGTGAACAAAACCCGGACCTCTGGGTTTGATACCGGTGGACCACTAGACCTCAGGCGGTTTAAAAAAAGGCATCGTGTTTTGTCCAAATTAAGCTGAGCATTTCCGAAATAATATTTAAGGACGTGAATGAGAACAGTTAAAAGTTTTACAAACTAAAATATAATTTTACGTTATACGAAAATACGTCACCTCATACCCTATAAGTATAAACACCCTTATTGTGAGACAGTCAGTCAGTCAGATTAGTAATATCGTAACGTGGTGTACTTTACCAATGACAGGTCACTTGGAAAACACGCATGTAAGCTCTCAGAGATAAGCGCTCACAAATGTCGCAAGAGCTACAGCCTGCCTATACCGGTACAATCCGGATGAAAGTGGCTGGATTCCTAAATACCTGAGCAATGCTCGAGATGACAGAGATTTAAATAGCTGTATGTCAATTAAAACTGTACATTTATTTGTACAAACACGCGAATGAAGATGTTGTACTCGTACAGCTTACTCTGATGTCCGCTTACCGTATTTAATGTAAAGAGAAAACTTTCGACCCCTTTTGCACGTAAAGCGTGTGAGAATTGCCAAAGTTTGTAGTTCAGTTTGAGGCTAGATGGCGCTATGTGAAATTAATGTCCTGAATTTATTTATATATCTAGCCCATTAGTGTCCATTGCTGGATAGAACCTACTCCAAATCCTGATTATGGCTTAACAGGCGGATTGGATTCACTGAATGAATTTGATCGAAGTAAAGGTGTATATAATACACGGAAGGAAGCTGCTGCCCTTCTGGTGAGATCCCTTAATCGGCTTTGACGACGGGTTTGATTCTTAAGCCGCGACCGCAACGGCATGGCCGAACATGTGTTCCTAATCCAACGAAGTCTATCCGTAACATCCCGCGCGTGACGTTACGGTTGTGAGACAGAATCGACGTCACGCGAAAAATGGCCGACACAGTTAAAGGGATATCATATGATGCAAATATCGCAGCAAAATAGAACTATAGATAGTGGTGTGTTCCTGATGTAAGTAAGGTCACCAAAGCTCTATTATGCGGGTCGGCAACGCGCGAGAAATGCTTCTGTACGGTGTATGGTATACTTGTTTGCCACCATAGTAGTAAAATAAACGGAAATAAAGACCACTGGGATACTAAAAATTGATTAGCCATGTAATCAAGAGCGCCAGAGATAGGCTTCTTAGCATAAGGAGATATGAAACAATTATTATTTAAAATATAAATTAATATTTCACACCAATAGGTAATACCTGAGGTACCTAGTTTGTAATTTTGTCTTTAGCCAGTTGCCATTTAGCAGCTGGTAACACAAGGATTGTCATGCTAATAGGAGTTATTTTTAATGAACAGACGCACTACTCAGAGCTTCGATCTTTTGATGATCGCGAGGAACGTCCAAAAATACGTCGGCACAGTCGTTTTTTTTTTACATCACTTACATGGCAAACTAGCATACGACCCACCTGATGGAAAGCGGGTAGCGTCGCCTACGGACGCTCAAACACCAGAAGCATTATGCGCGTTGCCAACCCTTGAAAAATATAAAAATATGCCCGTTTTGAAAAACTCCATTCTCCATGTAAAAGCTATTGGAGAAACCTCGGCAGGGAAATTATTCCATAATTTAATAGTTCCCGGGAGGAAATTCCTCATGAACCTTACGGTGCGCAAAGATTATTCAAAGTGTGGGGTTGGAATCTCTGTCGATGGCGAGTAATGCAATGATGAAAAGAGTCTTCAGGCACCATATCAAACAATTCCTCTGAACACAACCCATTACACAAGCGGTAGAATACGCACAATGAGGAAAATTATATTTTCTTATTAAAGTTTACAAGTAGCTATTCTAATATCAAAGTCAAAATATGTTTAATCAGTAAGATTGTTAAAGATTATTTTGAAACGTCGTAACTACAGCCCGTTAGGAATAGCACACAAGGAGAAAGAAGAAACCCCGAAAGGTTGCACATGCCATTCGGATTTTAGATCCTAGGTACATGCCGGTTTCCTCACGATTTGGTCTTCACAGTCAGATGAGCACACAAACTTTCCGGAAAACCGAAAAATCTACTGACTGGATTTGGCTCTCAACCTCCGGATTGGAGGGCGAGCGCGTCCACTTGGCCACAAAGCTTTTTATTACATCCTAAGTGGTTGCGCAGAATATAAATCGGCTAATCTCTGTATCTACGTCATGAAGAGTCATAGTGGATCACGATAATAGAACATTTTGTTGCTATAAATAGATGTAAGACAGCAATGTTATTATGAGAACTCAGGTGTCTGTACTTAATATTACATTTGGACATGATCTTAATCCTTTGAGATAATTATCTACCGAGTATCCAACACCACGTTGCGTATCACTAGTATTGCCGAAGTAGGTAGCAAAACAGCGAAGCTCAAATGTGAGTGGGGGTATATGATATGAATACTAGATACTTGGTATGAAACTCAATGTGTCAAAAGTGGTGTCGGTAACGTAACAGTGTCGCGAGTTCAATGGTTTTTTCCCATCTCAAAAAATACTCAACGCGCCTTAAGAAGTTATCACTTTTTTTAAGTGAAAACTTCTTTGAAAACGGACATTTCATATCAGAATTATATTTTTACTAAGTGAGTGAATACAGATGGATCTCTTAGTGAAGCACGCACAGGCCACACCCCTCGGCATCAGCACACTATCTGTGACGTCGCTGGCCATTAGCAAATACTCACAACAAACCAAGGTCGGCACATTTGTTGTTTGAATTAATTCATAGTCTACACTCAGGGTCCACAGATATTCCGAAAAGGGATAATACAAGGATACATTTGTGTGGACTTTTGAATTCGTTGGCAAAATATAGCAAATTAAATAAATAATAACAAGCCGCATAGCTCAGTTGGTAGTAGCTCTGCCTTCTGCGCTGTTGGCTGTGGATTCGATTCCCACCCAGGACAAACATTTGTGTGATGAATATAGATGTTTGTTTCTGTATAGGTTGTTTTGTTGTATCATATAGTACGTATACGTATGTATTTACAAAATGTATTTAAGTAATTTTATTCTATCCGTAATCAAGTTCCCATATTACAAGCTATGCTTAGTTTGAGGCTAAATGGCGCTGTGTAAAATTAATGTCCTAAAATAAAAAAAAGAAGTAAACAAAACTCGCAATGCTTTTGTTGGATGAGTTAGTGCCGCTCTACTCTGTCCCCAACATTACGAAGTTGCCGATGACATAGTTATAAACTAAAAAAACGACAAAATATCTCAAAAGCCATGTTCCGAATATTGCGTCTACCGTGAACATACAAATAACCGTTACATAATCCACTCTACACATAATTTTCACATGCCATTCATTAATTTAATAATCCAGTCGCCGCACCGCGTCGTCCGTCGAGTTATGAACCTGCTAACGATTTCGAAATATAACGGCCTCAACATTGTGATCAAGCCTTACTTTCTCAATTATCGGAAACATGGTCCTAAAAACAATTGTTGACATCATCGTCATCGCAAAGCTAATATTTACTACCTACTTCATTCTATAAAGTTTCCTTAAACTTATATAATCTGGTCACGCAACTCTTTAATGTTCTTCTAACCTTACTATAAAAGGGTTCTAGTCATCGCTACTTACACTAATCGTTTACTTTCTCAATTATCGGAAATATGGTTCTATGAACAATTATAATCTTGCCAAAAAAAAAACAAGGTTTCAAAAGATAAGGTTTACCTACTTCATTGATTTTTAAAGTTTCCTTATACTCCTGTAATCTGGTCACGCTATTCTTTAATGTTCTCGTCATCGCTACACTAATCTTTTACTTTCTCAAATATCGCAAATATGGTGCTATGAACAATTATTATGATTGTCTTGCCAAATAAGATGGTTTTCGAGCCAAATATATTGTTTACTACCTGTTTCATTGTTCTTTAGTTGCTTTTACTTCGAGAGGTACCTATAATCTGTCACGCATTTATCTTACAGTAATCTACCTACATTAATCTTTTACTATCTCAATTATTGGAAATATGGTATTATCTTCTTCATCTTATTTTCCACTTCGCGGAGTCGGTTCTCCTAATATTTTTTCGCCAGGCCGCTCGGTCCTGGGTTGTCGCGAAATATGGTCTTATGAACAATAATAATGATCATCTTGCCAAATAAAATGGTTTTTGAGCCAAATATATTGCTTACTACCTAATTCACTGTTCTTAAAAGTTTCCTTACTTTTCTATAATCTAGTCACGCATTTCTTCAACGTTCTAGTCATTACTTCATTAATCCTTTACTTTCTCAATTATCGGAAATATGGACTTTACTTACAAACATATAAACAAACGTGTAAGTAAAATCAGCTTGTCAAATAATAAACTAGGTACTTTTCGATAATTATAACCGTCAAAGATATTGTTTACTACTTTATAGTTCTTTAGAATTTTTATTTTTACTTCTATATTTTGGGCACACAATTCTCTAATGTTTTAGTCATCACCAGTCTAATCTTTTAAAAGATTTCCAAACAACTTAGAAACATTACGGCTTGGCTTTCTACCACTTCATCAAGTTTTAAAATAAACAGTCTCCATCAAGCTAATGGCGCGTGCGCAAGCGCATCAGCCTATTCTATAAGATTATGCACAAACAATGGAACTTTCAACTGGTTATTGTTTTCTACACAGGTGCCACAAGAGAGCATAACTACTGTAATATCTGGATAATCAACCTAGGTCTTATATGTCTGGCTTAAACAATGTTGGCTCACTCAAAATCTATTGAGAATGTAAAAAACCGTAAGTTTCGTTGTTTCTTTAGACAAAATAAATGATACATACAGATAAGGTTTGATGGGTTTCGCCATATTGTGTAGGTATATTGTTTAGCATAATTATTGAAAAGCTAATTTGCATCACAAGAATATATTTTTTGTATTTTAAGTTATTAGTATAGCCATTATCTTCTTTTCTTATCTTCATTATGTTTAGATTAAAATAAAATAAAACATTCTTTAACATCGCAATCAGTTACTTGTTAACAGTAACATAAATTATTAGACCTAGTGCTATAATGAATTACCTGCCAAATTTGAGCCATCTCTGTTTATGGTTTTTGTTTTTAACCAACTGGTCTTCAACAAAGAGTTGCGTAATCGTGCACGGTTATTTATGGACCTTTGGCCGCACAAGAGACAAAAACTATCTGAAGCATCCTGGCTCGCTTCCGGAGACGCAATGATAATTATAAAAACAGGATTACACTATCAATCGTGCTGTAAGTATCTTCTTTAAGTACTGTGTTTGAATTGAATCGTCATATTTCATGTTGAGCGGAGCGAGCTGAGAAAAATACATTTTGAAGAACATCACATAAAGTAGAAGGTATAATCTTTGCTACACAAATGTTGTGGTATTTTTGTCTATATGTATCACTCAGGGGAAAACCCCGGTAGATACATAGAGTTATCTTATCTGATGATTTATTTGAATAAGAAGTCTACGTGTCTTATGTCTAAAGCGTACAGTTTACCGATTACCGTAAATACCGGCAAGGAGGTTTGAATTGAATGTGAACAAAGGCAAAAAAACCTAGTGAACACGAGACATCATTCAAGAATGTATGTTTACATCTGTGAATACCAGAAGTTATTTTATTCAGTAAGATATAGGGGTCATTGTCAGTAGATCCATTGTCCAGATTTATCATGGATCTGTGGGCTACTTGCTTGTCCCGTCTCCCAGTAGTATAAAAAAAAACCTCTATTGTTAGTCTACTGTAATCCTGTAATACTCACACTCCTTTTGTGGCAATTCAAATGTTTAATTAAAAAACAAACAACGGAATATTAGTTATCCCCTGCTTTTTGGCTAAAACACATTGTGGATTCAAAATCGTCAAATTTGCCACTACTTATACAGGCTGCATGTACCAATCAGTATCTTGAGATATTAATTGTTATACAATGAAACTTGTTTTTTTTTTGTATTCTTGTTGATGGGGAGTTGCATGGCCTTCACCTCACCTGATTTTCTTTGACCTGATAAGTCAAAGTGGAAGCAAACTTTACTTCAAAATATTGTTGTTATTAGTTACTTGTAGCTGCAAATTACACGTTTTTGAATCCACAATGTGCTTTGAAGCAACAATTTAATAAAAACTGTCTATTGACCTTGAGAAGATGTCGGTATCATCATGATAAGCACCAGAACGATCGCATTAAGAACCTCAATTTCCAACACAACAGTTCACAGAACAGAATTACTCTAATAGAGTTCGTAAATATCAAGTTTCCGTCAGAGAGATCATAAACCGAGTTCAAAGAACCCAAACATTGAAAGTGTCTTCAAAGACACATGTTTTTCTTTCCGGAAGTTGTAGCACTTCACAAAATAGTTTGAAAAAATTGAGAACACGAACACTTTCATTGAAACTTACGAGTTTTTGTATGTTTTCGTAAATTCTCGTTCCTATATCGGATTTTATATGAGACTGAATAAATGAAAGGACCTCCCTCAACATCATCTCCGAAACTTTAGGTGTCATCATAACCTTTTTTCGTGGTAATGGCTTTTACTTCTGTACCTTGTATTAGTAGTTTCAGGTTTATTATTATTTTTTTAATATCATTTTTGTGCAAAAATTCGTCATTTTTAACATTTATGGACTCGCAAGTAAAATAAAAATCATCTTAAGATGTATGTATTTAGTTTTATCACGACCAAGTAACATTTTAAAACTTAGAACTTCAATCATATGCATTCGTCAAAATGTTGATGGTAAGGAGTGTCACAGTCTACAAAAACATTCAACATTTTAGGAATTCAACTATCTGATCCTAAAGGGAAATAAGTCAATACTAGTTATATTATGGTTCTAGCTAGCTATGTGCTTCAAATAACATCCTTTCCAGTCGCTCCCTTAAAAAATCACACTTCATAAGAACGTTTTTATATTTTATTTATTAGTGATTCATGTTTTCCTTAACTCCGGATGTGTTGAATGGTATTCGAACTTACGTCGTTGCACTTCGGAATGTCTGATGCCACGACACGATATATAAGTGAGTCACTGACGCATCTTCGTCCATACAATCGTTTATTACCACTCGTGGCCATAACGGTTGATCCACGGGAAAATCTTGCTTTAAAAAAGTGTATCGACATATTGTTGTGCACTGCAGTTACAGATAGACGTGAAATGTAACTAAAATATACTCATCACGCAATATGTAAAATTTTCAATTTTCCATTGTGCCGAATACATCGTTTCGCATCTTTATCATTAATACTGGTAAGGAATGGAATTCCTTGCCCTCGTCTATTTTCCCGCAAGAATAGGTACAATCTTGGATTCGAGTCCCGTCGTGGGTTGTGAATTATTGTGTCATAATAACATTTGTAAATAAAATCTTGGAGTCTTCAAGTCAAGAATAAATAGGTTCCTTTTAGATTAGCGTGCTCCATCTTAGGCCACATGTTTAGTTGTTTTTCAAGTTAGCTGGTGGTCAAACGCTTGGCTATCACCAATTAAAAAAATGTATAAAAATGTTTGTTTGATTTTTCATCTTCACTATTTATCGTAACTCTTCACAGTATAAGTAGTTGTGTACATTTCTATAATTGTATGTTTATCGATATAGAATAAATAGACCATGATTAATTATGAAATCAATGTTTCATTTATTAATATGCTGATAAGTTATTTATTTATATAATATAGCAGATAGAAACGATATTATAACACAGAAGGCCAATAAAAGGTTTTCACGATTAGATATAGAATAAAGAAAGTGTAGAGGCTTAGTAAGTAGGCTGACAGAAAGATAACAATAACTTTTTTTCATCAAAATAAAAACGAACAATTAAAATAATGGTACCTACTTATCACACAAAAAAATATCAATAATGATCAACAAGATCAAGGTTTTTCGTAAATTGCCGTTAGATAATAATAAATTTAGGCGCTATTTTGCAAAAATCCATTATTTAATTTGTATAACCTGAAAACAGAAAGATATTTAGTAACAAATCCGCTTAATTTGTTTAAAAAATTTCAAATCCACCAACCACAAGACTATATTTCTTGCAAAATGTATTAGATGTCGATTTGAAATTTAGCAGATTTGTGACTAAATATCTTCCTGTTTTCAGGTTATCTTATATAAATTAAATTGCCATTGTCAAGCGAAGCGATGTATCACAAGTCACAACGGATGAGGCAAGAGGCAGTCCTAGTCCCCAGGGTGCGCGCGCGCAGCTTGCGTCATTTAGCTACTGATATGGGAATGCGTCGCAAGCGCATAGCTCCTGCGCCGCGTCGCTAGCGGTTGGGCAACCGAGGTCGATGACTTTTGTGATAAAAGATAACGATCAATAATTTCATCTTCACAAGTGATCCTTAAAATATTTACACAATACTCAGGAAAATTCCGATTTTAAATATCCGATGTGATTGGTTAATTTCATTCGCCTCTGTGGTCTAGTGGTCCGCCTACTGGGTATCAGACCGAGGCTCGGGTTCGATCCTCATCGGAGTACGCATTTGTGCTCAGTTTGGTTGTTGGTAGGGCTTGGTTTACGTCCGTCTGTCTAGCTACCATCATCTTACCTGGTATGACGCTATATAATTTCTGATAACTGTGTTCCGACATTTAGAGATATTACAGTTTATCAATCTTTCGAGAACTCCTTTCGGCCTTATAACCTGATACTAGATGAGTTGAAGGTCAAGCGCTTCTCCGTCGTAAAAAAGAGTTATTATCATAAACACTCATTGCGACTAAATTTGTTCTAGAACGTAAATTGAGAGAGTTCAGCAAGCATATAACATGGCTGCAAAATGGGTGTGCTAGGAGAAGAATGCGTAATGATAATGACATATTTTGCGAAGAAGATTACTTAACAAATAATTAAATAGTGTTAATTTAATTTCGCAAATGTAGACGTGGCATAATATATTACACAACTTTTACATAATTTTGACATAATTGGATACGTCAAATTTTAATAACGTAACGGACTTAATGTAATGCCTATTGTTAAGTGGCCCACCGTAATGAGGATTAGATGATTCACGTTTGTGCTAAATTTAGCACACGATTGTTAAATAAACGCAATTAATATTAATAATAAATACGAATTATTTCGTCAATGTTACCTTTTGTAAGGATCTTCAACGCCAATCTCCACATAGCTTTTTAGTGAGTTTTTGGGGCTGTACAAACTACAAATAAATTTTTAAGCGCTTCCCCGTCGTCGTAGGATAAAAATAAATATATTTATGATTGAATATATAACAATTTTTTTTCTAAACTAGGCGTAGGTACTTGGATCAAAATTTCTAATATCTACATAACATTTTGTTTTTCGCTGAGTCTTTGGTAATAACATTTATGAAAACAAGAGCTCGTGGATTAGGTTACGTGCAGTCAACTCGTATAGAGAGAAAATTCATTTTTTGCATAACGACCACACACCGTCCTAAAAGCAACCTTTTCCAACAAACTTTTTTGCCCAATAAACCTCATATCAGAGCCTGTCAGTCATACACCAAACGAAATCACTTGCAAAGGCCTGCGACTCCGCCCACAACCGATTATAACCTTTGAGGGGCCGGCTGTGCCGCAATCGTTATCATTGCTGTGAACTGATACTGTGGTGAGACCTCTGGGTATTATGCTCAAGTGCACGGGACTGTGACGTATGTTCCATACAACATTCAGTTTTTTATTTATAATTTATTAACGTTTGAGCACCATCTCACTTGAATAAACAAGTTTAGATATGGCATAAGAAACAGCATTCTTGTCTATAATTACGTTTTAAAAACTAAAAAGAAAACCGACTTCAATGAAGAATATTATACAATTTCGTTTACGGACGTGACGGACAGACAGACGCGTGATCCTGTATGAGGTCCGTTTTCTCCTTACTTTTCAGGTAATACACCCAAATCGCTTCAAGTGTGCCTTAAATATATGAAGAGTTCCCTCGATATTTCCAGGATCCCATTATCAGATCCTGACCTAATGTCAATGGGACCACCTGTAAAGTACCTTTTAAACAAACAAATAATTTTCCAAGTCGGTTTAGGCGTCTTCGAGTAATCGGGGAACATACATAAAAAAAAGATTTCGACGAATTGAGAACCTCCTACTTTTTTTTAACGGTTAAATAGGAACCTCATTTACGCACCAGAGTGTGAGTAGCAGGATTTATTAACACTCGTTCATTAACTCATTAACAGCTTTGTGTGTCCTCCCCCGGGGATCGAACCTAGGACCTCAGGATCCGACACCAGTGGGTGAACCACTACACCACAGAGACGGTTAAAAGTCGGTATTACCGACTTAGCTATGAGGCCAGTTATAGAACTTCAATCTATCCGTGTTTGTGCAGCAGTGAATGGTGGCTTTTGCCGCATATCGTCACGTCTGCGGTTACCTGGCGGGTGCCCGTTACGTTTCTTAGAAAGGATTGAATTGCAGCAGGCTGTCAGCCGTCATCGTTATAACACCGGGGAATGCGAGCTATGCTCACGGACTTGCTCCAATCGGTGTGAGCGTTCATTGATTATGATGATAGTTGCTGGTTGCAAGCGATGTCAGTCTCTTTCAGCGCAATTTTAGGCGTATTCAATGAGACTACTCACTAAATCTGCCTTCAAAATCGACTTTAGGTTTTCATCAGAAAAATAGGTAACTTATTCTGTAGCTGCCTTATTTTTTAAAATCTTGACTTCGATACTTGATACCCAAATGCCTGTTAACTCTAGTCTTGAACATATTCGTATTATCTAACACATACTAAAATCATTATTGAGCCTGCCATGCGTGGTATTCATATCATAGTTTTTTTAAAGTATTTTCATCTTTTTCGTGTAGCGGGTTTTGCTACTAAATACTGTAAACTATACATATATAATACAGCCTCCGTGTAAGTGACTCAGTATCAGTAACCATATTCACTGGCAATTTTGGTCAAAACGGTACCCTGCGATTCTGTAGTCTGAAGCTAAATCCATCCAATCATTGAAACAACTATACTTCTGTACAAATAAGGTACTAGGTACTTACTGTATCATTTACAATGCGATAATTCTGCATCGAGATTGGGCACGGACATTGCGTCAATCGATGTTTTTTACACTGTGACCATTGTTTCGAGACAAATAGACTGAATCGTCTCGTAGTACATATTGTTTATTCTGTTAAAAGCTAGTTTACATTGGTCGAGTAGCTCAACAAAAACGCCATGAAATACTTGGAGTCTTTAGTTGACTAGTACCCACTGAGGAGTCACATGGCACTTTATAGGTATAGTGCCATTTGGATGCGATAGGTATTCTGTAAGTATATAGTATACCAAAATTAAATCGGAATACCCTCCATCTGGTGGTCCTGATGGAGGGTATTCTGATTCTGACAGAATGGATCCAAAACAGACACGGCCTCGTGTGAGGCAAAGGCGAAGGTGGCGAGATGAGCTGGATCCTCCTACTACCTAAAAGTATAATGTTGAACAGTCTACGACAGAGGTATATTGAATGAGGAGAGGGAAGCCTTTGCTCTGCAGTGGAACACATGGAACAATGACTAATGGACTCCTGCATCCAAAACTACAATTGCACGGTTTCCATGCTTTACTTTTATTTATTTATATCTTGAAAATGTGTTTTATAGAAATTATCTATTTAGGCTGTTATCTGAAGTGATTTCGGAATTGAATCGTTTTAAATTTCGTAGTCCAGATTATCCCACGATTCCAGTAACGGCAACATAACATTTTCGACTGAAAATAAAACAGTACATTTTTTTTTATTGTACGACGGGGAAGCGCTTGGCCTTCATCTCACCTGGTAACAAGTTAAGATAAGGCCGCAGGTGGAGGCGCACTTCACCCGGAATCCTCAACAAACTGAGAAACTGGCTATCTTACCTATGAATGCCGGAACACAACAATTTTAGAATTGTTATAATGGTGACAGAATTAGGTAAGATGGTGGTAGCTAGCCAAGCGGACTTCAACAAAGTCCTACCACCAACCCACAGTACATTATTAAAGTATTCCATTGTACTGTTAGGCATAGTTATTATATTGTCAAAATTGTCCATTATATTTTGTTTGGTGCTAGAGCTCTTACCTAAGTCAGTCGCCATAATAACAATTCTAAATTGTTGTGTTCCAGCATTGATAGGTAAGATAGCCAGTTTCTCAGATTGTTAAAAGTTCCGGGTGAAGTGCGCCTCCAGCATATCTTAATTTGTAACCATTTGAAATGAAGGCCAAGCGCTTTCCCATCGTATTAGGTATTTAATAAAAAATTGGTGTGCCTACAATCAAGAATTTTCATTCACTCATTCATTCTTTTTTTTTAATCGCATACATTAGCTTACCAAACGTTTTACAACAAGCGTTAGTAACTATCAGTCAGCTACTAGATCGTTATAGACCGCAGATGTTTGCTATTCTGTGGCTTCAGAAGGTTGAATGTCGCAACGATTAGTTTCAAGTAATGTGTGCGGGTCACAAAGCCACAATCACAATACTGTGCTAATGGATCGGAGCGTGGCGAAAGTAAGACCATCAAATTTTTGGCAAAGTCTTTTGATTTGACCTTCCGAATGGTAATTGCAACTTTTTCTGTGGGACTTATACGTATACATGTAGCATCAGTGGAAATTAAACAAAATAAATACTGGATTGCGTTTTGTTTTTTTTTTTTTTTTATAAGTCAATAATAGGGCTACATGCCCCCGTAGGTCTACCTTCAAACGTAGTAGGTACCTACGCCGTTCGATTTCAAATGAATTTGACAACCTTAATGTAATTATAAAACATTATATAATATCTGCAATTAAACTAAATTTGTACAAAGGGATCAGTCAGATTACCTAAGGACCGTTACAAACGGCCTATAGGTAACTCAACTGTTCCAGACCAGTACCAGACGGAAGCGTGCCCAAGACACTGACTGCATTGCCACGCTGAATAGCTATGCTAATTCTCTGGCCTAAATAAGAGCCAGCCATTGGGTCACGTGTCGCCTCAATCAAAAGCCCCGTTTTTGAAAACCCGGAGGGCACCGGCTCCCCACGGACCCAAGGTCTCCACCCCAAAAGGCTCAAATAGGTAAGCTCTGTCGAGACCACCATATTTGCGCCTTTTGTGATCCTCGGCCGAATCAGCCGCCGCACCAGCCCTAACTGATGTCCCAGGCAGATGAGATGGCGCTAGGGTATCGACGCAGGTAGCGTCCCACACCAAAGGCCTACCCATTTCCCAAGGGACAAGAGTCATACCGTCAGGCCGCTTACCATCATGACGTAACAGACCATTCGGTTCAAGAACGGCTGGAACATTGACACTGGTAAAAGCTCGACGGATAATATTATATTGTATCCCTCCATTGAATTGTTCATTCGCATCCCCTATCTAAAAAATTATACAGCCTATGTAGAGGAACTAAACCTAGTAGATTATATAAGTCTGTGAACTAAACGAAATTTCACATGTCAAAATCCACCAAGCCTAGGCAGAGCGCTACAATGGCATACAGACATACTCTCGACATGCATTACCCTCCTTCCGAGTCAGTCGGGTAGTAAAGAGCAATCACCTACATATTGAAGCTCTCAAGTCAGCCCACTCAACAATTTGTAAGTAGATACAGCTTATGACAAATCAGTTTTACATTTGTTGAGCGATCCGATATCATCTGCCAACTCCGCATGATTTCAACATGATTGATGATGATGACGCTTCCATTCATATCTTATTTACTCGAGCTGGTAATGTTGGTTAGAAACATAGCATTCATTGTTTCTATCCGACTGACTGAATATAATCTAGAAAACTACTAGATTTAGCAAACAAATAATAATTGCATGTCTGACATTTAATACCTACCAATCATCTTTTAATTTTATCTTTTCAAGGCTATTTTATGTATGTACCTAGAAGGAAAGCAGGACATACACCACAAATTATTGACTTAGTGTGGGTCCTGACTGATTTAATGATGCCATTTTTTTGTCTCCAACTTGATTGATCCATGTGATTTTATCTGTAAGCTTGAAAATGTAAAATTGTAATGAATAAATAAAATACTATTATTATTAAGGTCAAAACTATCGGTGTGCAGGTGCTCACCGCCTGACACTGAAGGGAGGAGTCAGGACTGTCAGTTTTTGTTATTAGTTTTTTTTTAAACGCACTGTTATATTTTATTTGAAATGGGAAAGCTTTTAACCTCGGGCTAGCCTGGACATTCCCAGAATGCCTATTAAGGAACCGGCTGCACATCAATGGAACACAGCAAACTGATCGGCCACCAAATCCTCCGAAAACATGATTTAAGTACAATCTGACCATCCGCTGGTCCTTTTCCAGTTTGGACAGGATAAATAAAGCAAAACGATCTCGTTGCGGTGTTTTGGTTAGAATTAATACCTTGAGAAATTTCAAGGTAATGCAAGTTAAAAAAACGACTTAAAAGACGAGTATTTTTTTGTAAATACCCATTTTAGTAATTGTCCGTTTTAAACGGTCGGGTAAAAAACCGATCCCACCGTGCTTCGATAATCGCGTCACCATTCAATAGATCCAAGAAAAACAGACTACAGAGAACAGCAAAGTCTGAGCAATAAAATAGATCAAGAGATATTTGTAAAACCTTGACAAAGATCACAAAAAGCTCTAGATTCATTGTTATTACACAATAGGTCAGCAATTACTAGTTCATCAATAGGATTACTCGAAACAATGATAAAAAAGCTACAACAGCTTTCTGCTGGTAAAATGAAAGATACATAAAAAAGTTTACAAATTACTAAATAGGGCAATAATTCCTTCGTTACCCATGTAACTAACATTTATATCAAATTTATGAAATATATAAACACCGCCATTGTAATTAATGCGAATATCGATAAATTATCACTTTTAGAGAAAACGCGTTCACAACTTGAAAATTAATGTTCCGATTCGTTAGAATGAGAAGCGACAGTACACACGCAATGATGCTAATACAGAAATAGGTGACTGTGACAACGTGGGGGGAAAGGAAGGCGAATATGAGTGATCATCCAATAGCAAACATGTTTTTGTAAGAAAAACTGTTGATTATGGCTGTCAACAGATTACAAAAGGATAAAAATATCATGTATGTACAAAATCTAAATATTTTTTTCCAGCAATGAATTATTCAGGATTATATCAAAGTAATCTCGCATTTTGTCTATCGCAAATACTTAAATAAAAAGCTTCAGCGGCGAATCGACTACCGATTTAGTGGATGTTGTAAAAACAGAGTGAGGGCCATCACCAGAAGAGCAGCAGTTTACTTCTGTATAGTATCCATAGCTAGCACTTTTCAAAAACAACCCGCCAATGGACTTTTGGTGTGAAATACAGAAGGGGGACAAGAAAAAAGTGAAGAGAGAAGACACAAAAAATAAATTACGCGTAATCTTGTGAATTCTTCAGTCAACGACAATCATAAACTGACTTCTAAGTAACCTACTAGCTTAACTTACATTTTGTTCATAGGAAAAATATTATCAGCTGCTCACAGAAATACAGGTTATTAAAATAATATGACAGCTGTTGTTATAATGTTAGACACAGAAACTTTAGCAAGAACGCGAGAACATCAGACGGATAATAGCAATTTGTACATATGTAATTACTGAACGATATAAGGTTGGTTCGCTACCATACCCACTAATTTATTGGATAGGTAAACATCTGCCCTTTAGAATAATTAAGAACCATACACCTGCTTATATACATAAAGTAGACTTGGAATAGGTACGTCTGATATTGGATAAGTTATCATATCTGTATAATAGGTCTATAACGTTATCTTACTTACCAGCTAGGAATCAATGAGCTACAGGTAAGCAGATAATAAACACCTAGAATTTTGCGACATCTTTAACCAGTGTTTGAAAAAATGGATAGCATAAGAAACGAAACCCAGAACTTATGACATATCGTGGGAATTTCTTAAAATTCCTTCTTCGTGCACACTGTTCCTTCTCCAGTCGCAAACTGAGAAAGGAGTACAGTACAGCTATATAGGACAGTCTGGAAAGAATGACCTTCGACCAGTAGTGGGACATCTATGGCTAATGATAATAAAGTGCACCCTGAAAATTCAGTAGTCAGTCAGCTTCACGACGATTTTATATTTAGAAGCACAAAATAAACACCTGGAATTTCGCGATATCTCTGGCTGGGTTGGTTTCGAACTAGTACCCGACAAAATGGAATTAGAAACTAAATTAAACAAACTAAAGCGATATGAAGAGTTTATCTATAGGTAATAGAAATAAGTAAGGGGAATTTTGAGAGTGTAGAAAAACAAGGAGTGCTAATGGTATGGGCATGTTTTAAAGAGAATGATAGCCATTTGACTAAATAGGTTATGAATATGGAGGTGGTTGGACATGAGACCAGAAGAAGGCGGAAGAAGGGATGGATAGATTGCAGAGTTGACGGCAAACAGGAGTGAGTGGAAGAGAACATGTGCCCATCCCACCTCGCGCGGAATATGATAATGGTAAAAGCGATTTAAAAAGAGTATTTTTTAAAAATTTCTAGTATTGAAATGAAGGTAGGAATTCTAATTATTATGAAAGAGCCATGAAACTTTAATGGTGATCCGGGAAACATCAAATGGTGCAAGTAATCACAGCAACGTAATTAATTTCAACGCTATGAAGAGGTTATGAAATTTAAGTAACAAATCATTTCTGTGAGCACTACCGTATCGCTCACAGAATGTACTACCAAATATAGGTATCTACCCAGTTTTCGTTTTAAAATATTGTTATTTAATCGAGAAAGTTTCAAAAAGAATATTTAGTTGTAAGTACTCAAAGAAGTTGTAAGTATTTTTATCATGGGTACAAATAGTAAACAGGTACCTACTGAGATAGTACTAAGCAACAATCATAGTATAGTATCGCTATGTCCAGCCATTGATAGATCCACCTTCACGATTGTTATCAGAAACGCGTAATTATTGTAAGATAAACAAGCCGAGTCATGTAAACGTAAAACAAAGACGAAAAGCAAAGAATCGATGATAAATCGATGGCTGGCGTAAAAACAATAACAATAGATATTAATTAGCAAATGAATCATGAGAATACTAACCACCTTTAACATCCGTACTCGCTAGAGTAATACAGGCAAAGAGCTACACAAGTTCACAACAGTTTTAATTGACCAACGAGCGTTCACAGCATACACACTCACTTTTACCCAACTAATTATTGCCGGGGACCATTCGAAACGTAGCAAGAGTTTGTTTTTCGTTCCGCCACGCGTGCAAGTGGCCAGCGGTTGACTGCCTCCGTCTGGTGGCAGTTCACACTTCACAAGATTCGATTCGACAAATTCGATATATTATTAACGGTTTAAATCATTGGAATGATTAGCGATCACGATAGTGTTACAGATTACGTTTGTTCGGGTATCGCGACGTGCGACGAGGTTCGCGGCTGGCGCGGCACTGCACTGCCAAGGAGGCGAGAAATCGAGACTGGCTTGTTGTACTTGGCGGGGTATCTCACTCGTCGCATGCGCAGCCTTTCCAATCAAAAATGCCCTCCAGATGATTTCTGTAGCGACCCCACGCACCCCGTTTTTTGTCGCCTATGCCGGGCGAGTTTTTAACAGTCATTTTGGAATCCGGTCTGGAAGATTATTTTGAGTTGCGTGAAGTTGAGTTTTTGCTTAATTAAGGTGTAGGTAACGTAGTATTAAGGTGTAGCTTGTTCTTCTGGTTTACTAATGTAAACCAGAAGAACAACTTAACGTTATAGGTAATCCTATAACGTAAAGTAAAGTAATCTATTTATGCGACAGGGACATTTCACAACGCTATGCGCCAGACTAAGTATAGTTTGTAATAATTATGGGAGATTACGGATATCATTATATAACTACCGACCTAATTTCTGTTATCCTATGATACTTTGTAATACCCAAAAACAGAACAAACATTTATTTCATCACACAAATATTTCTTCCTTGCGGGATTCAAACTCTCAAAATTTCACAACCCACGACGAGACTCAAACCAGCATCTTTTCCTAAAGCCGGTAACTCAAACCAATTGAGCAACGAGAGTCCTGACTGAAAAGATGCGGGTTCGAGTCATGTCGCGGGTTGTGAATTTTTGTGTCATTATGTGACCAAGTGCAATAACTTGAAATACAATAGTGTAACTTTAAAGTGATTTAGGATGCTATGAAATGCGATATCAGGCTTGAAATCTTTTTCAAAAGAAGGTAGGCACTAACTTCATAAAATATTGTGCCGGTAGACCTTATAGTAAAGACACTAGACTAAAGTTTGACTTAAGTAATCGCTGAACAAATCGGTAACCACACCGCACCTTTCTGTTGCTACAGCAATAACACTTGAATCGACAGTGAATCATAGACGCTGTCATTACAACAACCATAGCACCAAGTTTAATAGTCTTACCGATAATTGACTTTATCGAGACAAAAAATGCTCAGAAAATTGATATCGTGATTTGAATCAATGTTTAATGGTTGCACCGGATACTGAATATGAGTTTGGTCTTGGCAATGTTCGTAGACATTAACCTCAACTGGAGGACAAAAACTAATAGCTATACAAGAACACGGTATTTCCATACCTTTGCAGACAAATAGTACAGATCAGTACATGAATGTAACAAACGTAGTGATTGAGTATCTACCGTCTGCTGCTGTCTAAGTTTCAAGATAAGACAAGTCTGAGGTATTATGATAGATGAATTACGATGTCTGCAATCTAAGTAATCGTGAAACGTCACCTCTAGTACGCAAAGACCAACAATTTAACATGTCTATTATGACGGTGAAGCGATTTCCCTTCATCTCATCTGGAAGCCCACTTCACCCGGAATCTGTAGAACTGGCTATCTCACGTCTAAATGCCGGATCACACCAATTTAAGAGTTATTGCTATGGCGAATTAGGTAAGATGGTGGTAGCTGGAAAGGCGGATTTAAACAAAATCCTACCACCAACCAAAAAAACACAATATTCTACTTGCCCTGGAGATCGAACCCGGGACCTTTGGATCTGACACCGGTGGGCAAACCACTAGGCCTCAGTGGCGGTTATTTATGAATGTGTTTATTTATGAGACTACATTGATTACACAGCCTGACTACCAGCTGCGTGTTGTCCCACATTACTGTAACAGGATGGTATGTGGAACATTTTGGTGATCATATCACGTCTTGTATTTGGGGTTGGAACAGCTACCTGTTCCAACCCGGAACAGGTAGCTAGGCAGACGAATGTCTCTGATTTCGGTTAGGAACAACTAGGCAGACACATTCTAATGCACTATGCAATGAATCATGGGCACGAGCACAGATTTTAGTCAGTTTATTAAAAACTCATTGTGATACGATAGGATTATTTATGTATAGAAAGAGTGACAACGCTAACAAATCACATGTATTTAATCATTAATTTAAACAAAAATACGGGTATAAATTCACGAAAAATCTAGATCCACTGGGAAGACCTACACCTACCAGGGAGGTAAAATACACCAAGAGATTCAAATTTGATGTCTGAATGTTTTTACCGCAGGTCGGTGACCGATGCGATCAGTTTTTGTTCAATCGCGTCCATAATTACTCTGAACTATATCCTGTTATTCTGTGGCCAGTAATTGGTTCTTCGAATAAACAAGTGAGGCTAAAAGCTATTAAAATTGCGAGATCAAATGCAGGCATTTTCCTTGAGGGTCTAGTTTTACCAGCGCTTAAACAGTGTCGTAAAACCCTTGATTTGTTGGGTACACGTAATTAGATAGCTATTACTTCATAAGTAGCACAACCCGCACAAGCATACGACCTACCTGAAGGTAAAACAATAGTCGAGTTCCTTGTGAAAGGGCAAGTACTAACACCATACCAATTTCGGTCGACAAGCAGCCTTTCTGTATCGCCGGTGAAACTACAGGAACACGTGGTAAACACTGAATAAAACGTGTTTTTTCCATTGAAATGTGATTCGAAACTCTCAGTGTCTTGGACGGAATCATTTTGTAAAGTCAAAACTGGTGAATCGATGCGCCATCAAGTATATTATTGGAGAAATTTAGGCAACAGAAACGCCAACTTTTAAAATAATATTAATCGTCTTGATCGCCCCATATTATTTGACTGACTTGGGAATACCCTGGTCGCAGTAACTTGAGTTGAGTAACTCATGACTTTTCCCCTTCGAGTATTCACCTGATATCTACTCAGAGGTCCAACCTTATGAGGATCACCTACGTGATGTGATAATGAAGAGCATACAGAATGCACAATGTAAATAACCTTCTTTGCGAGGGAAATCGCCGGGTTACCTGTGGTTTCAGATCATTATAACTGCCCGTTTATCTATGGTTAAGCTTGTGTGGACTTTCGACAATTACTTTTAACTAATTACGAAACGCAAACAAATTATAACACATTATTGCCTTGAAAGGGAAACTGTATAAATATTCATCAGATAAAAGTTGATGGTGTTTTGCATTCATACGAAAATTATCACAATAAGGGATTCATTGAAATTTTAGCATTGGTAGCACGTAGATAGTACCTATATGGATATAAAGTACGTTGGTAAGCATGAAATAACAGCATGCATTTTTCGCATTGGGATAAAAATGCTCGTTATTATGTTCCGCAATTAACAACCTTTTAAACTTATTTAAGGTCGGGGAAGAAGGTTTTTTTACTGTACGACGGGGAAGCGCTTCTCCTTAACTTATGATAAGGCCGAAGGTAAGGCAGTGCACTTCACTTTTGAATGGTCAAGCATGGTCAGAAACACCCATATTCGTAGGCAGAAAAACCGTCGATTTATGGCGAGAAATAGTATTATATGAATGTGCTTATTTTTTTGAAATTATCACAACGCACATGTTGTAATTAGTTCTAACTAATAACAAACTCATTTGAACGAAAAGTTGTGAAAGTTTTTAGACACAAAACCATTCATGAAGCCTGAAAATCTCAAGGACATAGATTAAGTAGGTACCCGGTACTGAAAGTAGGTACTCCAAGTTGTAAGCAGCATTGTTCAGTGTCCGGGAAACCAACTACGTCGCTTTGCTTGCATCCGGCCATTCTCGCATTTTGTTGTTATAAAATGTTTGGACAACAAGAATGACAAATAGCATTATTTGAATTTCGATCTAGTGATGCTCTTTTTTCGAATTATTATGGGCCAGAGTTCATGTACCTACCGCAAAGAAGTTTTAATCCGAAATAGCATCCTAACCGATGAGTTAGCATTACAAGTATAGATTTAATGGGTGTCTTCTTTCAGGACAGGGTTTACAATACGAGTCCAATCCTGGTTACAATAAGGAAGTTGTAGAAATGTAAGGTCTATAAAGTATTGGTAAATAAAAGTCTAAAGGTTCTAGGTCATAATCTAGACAATAAAAATCACAATTCACTATAAAAGGTAAACAATCGACATGTTGTTCTACTAACACAAACGGCATACAAAAGCTGTAATTATTGCAGGCTGTTATTCACGAAATTGTGATTGCTGATGAGCTGTTTTCAACAATTACTGAGTTTGAGGTTTTGAGGCCACTAAAATACGAGAAATTTGCGTGTAAGTTTTTTTTATTTGAATAGGTGTTCTCAGAATCACAGGACAGGATTGGACTTTCATTTCACACAGCGCCATCTATAGCTCAAACTAAACAATACTTGTAACATGAGAACTCATAGGTACATAACATTTAAATATCTACTCAATCTACCTACCCAAACACAGAACAAACACAACACAAAGTTGTCTTGGGTGGGAATCGAATCCAAACCCCACAGCGCTCAAGACAGAACCACTACCAACTGACACATATGAAAAGCAGGGATAAGGATGACGCACATTTATTAGGTATCGGTAGGTGTAAAGATAGATATACTTACACTATAAAAATGTAGGTCCAATTAGTGCCAACTTATTACAAAAACTGTGTGTTGCATAAAACCCGTCTGAAATGCACTAAATCTGCCCGCAACGCTTTCTGATCAAATGTCTGGCGTAAATCAAATCACTTTTCAATCTCTAGCCAATTTCTAGTCTCGGAATTTCAACGGTATATAAGATACAACTGTTTTACTCTAATTAGCAATAATATAAAACTAAGGGCTCTTGTAGCTTTTGGTAGGAGCCTTCGAGTTGTGGTGGAACCATATAGGTAAGTAAAAGATGGTCAAAAGCATTGTCTTAAATGTATATATAAACACCACAATGGTCTAGTGCTGAAGTGTTTGAGTATGTCGCCATTAACTACAACTCTAAATTGTTGTGTTCCGGCATTTTTTTTATTATAATGTACGACGGTGAAGCGCTTGGCCTTCATCTCACCTGGTTACAAGTTGAGATTAGGCCGAAGGTGGAGGCGCACTTCACCCGGAATCCTCAACAAACTGAGGAACTGGCTATCTTACCTCTAAAAACCGGAACACAACAATGCGGCAGCTATTAAGTCCAGGTGGACTTAAACAAAGTCTTACCACCAACTAAACCAAGCACAATTTTGTACTCCCGATCAGATCAGATCAGCGCAGGTTGTCTTTGTCCAACCTGCTTAATGCTGAGTAAGGACCCTTTTGCAGCGACATTTACTTATCTTACTATATTTTCTAGTTTTTATTGCTACAAGTTTGTATGATTATTGATTGTTGTTGCAAATAAACTCTATTCTATTCTATTCTTCTATTCTATTCCCCCCGGGATCTAACCCGGGACCGCTGGATCTGAAATCTGTGGGTTGAACCACTAGACCACAGAGGCGGTTAAAATTGTTTATTTAGAGGTAAGATAGCAAGTTCCTCAGACTGTTGAGGATTTCGAGTACACAAAAAATTAGAATTATTGTTATGGCGATAGACTTAGGTAAGATGGTGGTAACTATCCAGGCGGACTTAAATAAAGTCTGACCACCAACCAAATGGTGCCTATTTACTCTCTTCTTGAAGACATTAGGGTCATGACAGAAGTCAATTATTTCCAGCACACATATCGCCACCCCCTAGAGATGTAAGCGCAATATTACCGTAGCATTCATAATGCGCAATTACCAACGGGTTACATAATTATAGTAATGCAATGCAAGTTGCACCTACAACGTAACTATCACTAATTAGCTACGTACATGTCTTGCTAGTAAGCAGTGTTTCCGCAGTTTATCATTAAAAACTAGCCCACACGCCCAACTTCGGGCGGATAAGCGAACATTTGTCAAAGACGCCACACATTTTCCTCTGTCCAACAAAAAAACGATAAGGCCAAGAAACTAGAAGTGGAACGATACACAGAACAGCAGGACAAATGATACAACATCCCGGACAAAAAAATCCCGGTCGTTGTCAAAGCAAAAATATCAAAATGAATTATTTAGTCAACTCATCCCGTGGTTTAAGCTTAGAGTGGGATTAGCTGACGAGCCCAAATATCGTATGCGAAGAAAAGTATCAAACTGAACGAAGACTTCGTTCGCATTGACCACATCGAGACATCCAAGTCACTTATGTCTTAAGATATGGTATATATAGTGGTATATGCAAGAAATTCAGAAAGAGCACTTTTGGTTGATCGCATTAATTAAAATATATAAATTTAAGTAATTGTTGACATATGTTTATTGTTGTTTGTTTGTATATAGGTGAACAATTACTAATGTTCTATTACTAATGTTTTATATATTTATCTTTTTGCACCTTCGGGCGATCTTTCCTACATGTATATCTATCATATTTGTTTTGTGTTTGAATTTATATAGTGTCATAATTACCTATGTATTTTTACAAAAATATATAGATGTAGTTCATATTCTCTCTAATTAAAAAAAGTAACGGTAACAGATTCACCCAACCTTATTCAAGGATTCACCTCTGATCACTACTCAGAGCATAGTCTTATGAGGATCACATAGTGGGTAGTCAGATGCACGTCTAAACTTACGTTCGGCACATGCCCACGGTTTGCAAGTAGCTAGCATTCAATACGTGAATACAATCTCATCGCTTAGCGGAATACTAGCCAGTGACACATGCCATTCGGATATTCTCGTATTACATTTATTTATATTCAGCGTGGAAATGCAGCTAGTGTCTTGGGCACGCTTCCGTCTGGTACTGGTCTGGAACAGTTGAATTACCAACTGAACGTTTGGACCGGTCCGTAGGTAACCCGACTGCTTCCCTTGTGGGTACATATTATTTATATAGAATAGTAAGACAATCAAACGGTATTTGAATGAATTCACACGACAGGGTGCGTGTTACAAGTCACCTTGACCTCGGCGCAAGTTCACGACCGAACAACAATACGTACCGTCTCCCGTCTCCGCGATCGCAGCGCTCGTTTCGGAAATGGGAACTAATGTGTTACCAGCTCGTGCGTCAAAACTCGTACTTACCCGTTAGCAACTCGTGCGTCAGTACTTGCACTTACGGTACTCGCACATTTACTGTTTTTTTTTACTTGTACGACGGGGAAGCGCTCGGCCTTCACCTCACATGGAGGCCGAAGGTGGAGGCGCACTTCACCCTGAATCCTCAACAGTCTAAGGAACTGGCTATCTCCTAACACAACAATTTATAAGTAATTGTTGTTATGGCGACAGTCGTAGGAATGTTTTTTTGTTATAGCGGCAAAAGCAATACTCACTCTGTGAATACTTCAACAGTCGCATCTATGTTTTCTTTATTGAACGACGAGGAAACGCTCGGCCATCATCTCACCTGGTTACAAGTTAAGATAAGGCCGTAGGTGGAAACGCACTTCACCCGGAATCCCCAACAGTCTAAGGAGCTGGCTATCTTACCTCTAAATGTCGGAACACGACAATTTTAGAATTGTTACTAAGGCGACAGACTTAGGTAAGATAGTGGTAGCTCCAGACGGACTTAAACAAAGTCCTACCACCAACCAAACCAAGCATAGTATTGTACCTCCCTGGGGATTGAACCCGGGACCTTTGGATCTCCCCAGGCTGCTGCTTGCCTTCATATCCTAAATATTAGGTACCTTGTAACACTCACATGCTCAGTCTTCAAGGACCTCCAAGATGTGAGGATGCTGTTGTGTCTCCCCAGGCTGTTGGCCTTCATATCCTAAAACAAAAGGTATCGTTGCTTAAACATGATAGCGCACTGCCAGAAAATTTAAGATAACATCGGAAGGAATTCGGAATTGGACCGATTTCCTCAATTTAATAAAACCATAATGGTTTTTATAGTTGTGACCTTCGTTTGACCACAAGCCCGCCTGCTGGGAAGCGACGATGTAGCTGACGTAGGCCATACATACATGGAATTCACCCACTTTTTGAAGAGGCCAATGTTGTAATTTTCAGGGAAAATAGACGCAGGCAACGTTTTCTTCTCCTTAACCTAACGCATGAAAGTGGAACCAAAGCGTTTAGTACTAACGATTTAGTATGGGACACTAACGTGGGAGGGGTAATGTGCGTGAGTTTGCTACTCCTGTAGTGGAAGGGAAATTAGTGAAATTTCACTCTCTCTTAAGGTTTTCTGGAAGAGAACTCTTTGCAGGGTTAAGCTCGCCTTTGCCATGCTCATTAATTTTAAGTATATTTATAATATATGCTGTATTTTGTGTGTGCAATAAAGAATAAAGAAGGGAGTTGGCGGGAACAGATCTTGATCCTGAGCACAATCTCCGAAATAAAGCTTATAACAAAACGAACGGATAACGCATTTACAATTGTGCAAAGTCCAAAAACAAAAAAATAAGAATGAAAGAAAATTTAATGCCGACAGCCGTTTTAGATTCTATAGGGAATCGACCTCTATTTATCATTAATATTATACGTTTCTAATAAACAAAAATGCAACAGGATCACCCCCTAAAACTAACAAAAACGGTCTAGCCGTTTTTGAGCCTAAAGGCAACATACATACATCAACTTTTATTTATAGCAATCATTACATTTAGACGTTTAAAATAAACAAAAATGCAACAGGAAGTGCTTCAGGAAGCGGTTACGCACTTGACTCAATTCGACTCATCACGACCGCAACATTAGCCATATCTATATATGTATACATACACGTATAGAGGTACTTCAAGGCAATCGCATCATTGGCAAATGTAGGCACAATTTGACATGGCTCATTTTGTACCGGTTGAGTTTTCATTTTGTTTCACTTACGCGAGATAACTTTCCACAGTAGTAAGTACCTACCATTTAACAAGGCTCACAGCTCATTTGGTAGTAGCTCTGCCTTCTGAGCTGTAGGTTGTGGGTTTGATTCCCACCCAGGACAAAAAATTGTGTGAATTTTGATGTTTGTTCTGTGTTTGGGTGTTGTATTCTATGATAATATTGATAAAAAAATAAGTATTATTTCCGTCACCTGTTCCCATAAGCTTTGCTTAGTAAGGGGCTAGATTGTGCTGTGTGAAAATTAATGCCCTGTCCAGCAACTTGACCTTGACCTGACTTTGACTTTGTGAATAGGTTCCATCTTTACATATTTTTCTAGAACTGACAGTCAAACGTATTAGAAGTAAGATATTGAAGGATAATTTTGAAACGTTAAATATACCGCCTGTTCGGAGTAAGAAAGGCAAAATAACTCGGGCTAGCGAAGCTATTAAATCCTCTTTTGCTGCATTTTCTGTTCGTGTAGAACTTTTAAAAACTCTTGGCCTTCATTACAGGTTGAGATAAGGCCGAAGGTGGAGGCGCACTTCACCCAAAATCTGACAAACAAAAGAATCCTCAACAAACTGAGGAACTGGCTATCTTACCTCTAAATGCCGGAATGCTACAATTCAAATTGTTGTTACGGCGACGGAATTAGGTAAGATTGTGCTAGCTAGCCAGGCTAGACTAAAACAATGTCCTACCACCAACCAAACCGAGCACAATATTGTACTCCCCTGGATCGAACCCGGGACTACTGGATCTAAAATCAGTGGGTTGAACCACTAGCCCGCAGAGAAGGTTAGAGAGGTAAGAGTTGGCAAGCTCTTCGCCGCTTAGATAGCTGGTTTCCGGACTTAAGTGTCATTCAACCGCGAGCAAAATCCAAATTATCGAAGTTCAGGCACAGTGATGCCCTGAATGTCCAGTTGTCAGTCAGCATATAGCTTTAAGTATTTGTGAACCTATTGTGTGAAATATTTATATTTTTGACTTTTCCCAGTGTACATTATTGTATCAAAAAGGAATAAATTACCTTTGAATTTGAATTTGAATTGAATATAGGTGTTTAGTGAGAGAAGACGCTTGGGTGAGGCGGGCCGGCCTCCGCGCCGAATGCTAAATTCGAGAAAGTGTCGTGAAAGCGCGCTCGGCGGCGCCTTCTACCGATGCGCCTGCGCCGATTAGCGCGAACGGATCGCTTACAGCTAACTGAACATTTACTTTGTTTATTCTAAACATCACAGATCACAGCGCCACCTATCCAACCTGGGAGCTAGATTACGTTTTTTTTACTATACGCCGGGTAGGTACTTGGCCTTCTTATCTCACCTGATTTTTTCAAGTTATGATAAGGCCGAAGTTGGAAACGCAGTTCACCCGGAATCCTCAACAAAATGAGGAACCTATGCCGGAACACAATAATTTATGAATTGTTGTTATGGCGAAGCTTAGGTAAGATGGTGGTATCTAGCCAGGCGGACTTAAACAGAGTCCTACCACCAACCAAACCAAGTACAATTGTATCGAACCCGGGACCTCTGGATCTGAAACCGGTGGGTTGAACCACTAGACCACGGAGGTGGTTAAAGGCTTTATAAAAGGCAAGAGATGAACTTAATATCAGGTGAGCTGGTTGCTTGTTCCGTCTACAAGTTGTATAAAATATTACAGTAAATATTACAGGACGATAATTTCACACAGCGCCATCTAGCCCCAAACTAAGCATAGCTTGTAATATGGGAACTAGATAACGGATAGAATACTTAAATACTTTTTTGTAAATACATACGTACTATATGATACCACACCCAAACACAGAACAAACATTTATATTCATCACACAAATGTTTGTTCTGGGTGGGAATCGAACCCACAACCTGCAGCGCAGAAAGAAAATATATTTTGACGATTTGGATCAGAACAGAAATAACGAGATTAAACACAACGCAGCACAGACACGAATACCCACTTCTTATTTTTTAGCCTAGAACGCACATAATGTTCTTACTTATGATTGAAAACATTTATAAAATGCTGTTTGGCCCTGTTAGTTTACTAAGGTTATGTCAGTAGGTCTGGGCTTGCATCGATTTAACCTGCATATCCAATAATAGAAAGGTTATGTAAGGTTATGCATTGCTCCCGTCAACTTGAGACATAAATTTATTCAATAAAAAGTACAATTAAACTAACTATGTACAAAGGAATCAGTCAGATTACCTAAGGATCGTTACAAACGGCCTATAGGTAACTCAACTGTTCCAGACCAGTACCAGACGGAAGCGTGCCCAAGACACTGGTTGCATTGCCACGCTGAATAGCTATGCTAATTCGCTGGCCTAAATAAGATCCAGCCCTTGGGGTCACGTGTCGCCTCAATCAAAAGCCCCGCAAGATTTTTGATAACCCGGAGGGCACCGGCTCCCCACGGACCCAAGGTCTCCGGTCTTACCGTTAATGGTAGACATAGACCCTCGTACTTTATACCGACTCATTGACCTGTGGATGCTTTTCCAACCGTACCTTATAATAAACCCAGTTTACAGTGCCTTTTTATTGCCTAGTGCCCGACGCTAGATTTTTATTGAATGACTTTGAATTGCACTCTTTTTTTTTTATTGTATGACTGGAAGGTGCTGCCCTTCATCTCACCTGATTCTCAAGTTATGATAAGGCCGAAGCTGGAAGCGCTTTTCACCCGGTATCCTCAACAAACCGGGGAACTGGCTATCTTACCTCTATAATGTCGGAACACAACAATTTTTAGAATTGTTGTTTAGAATTAGAAAGATGGTGGTAGCCAGGCGGACATGAACAAAGTCCTACCACCAACCAAACCAAGCTCATTACTGTACTCCCCCTGGGGATTGATCCCGGGACCTCTGGAATCTGAAATCGGTGGGTTGAACCCGGGTGAAGTGCGCCTCCACCCCACCTTGGGCCTTATCTCAACTACAAGTTATCACAACTTGTAGCTATAAGTAACTACAAGTTGAGATAAGTCCGAAGGCGGAGGCGCACTTGGCGCACCAGGTGAGATGAAAACCAGCTACCCCGTCGCACAATAAAAAAAAACGAAGTATACCTCGTGTGTCATCCTTAAGTGATCCATTTCAGAAGCAAAAGGTAATTATCTACCCATTGTGTTTGTTAATGTGTCTCTTAAAAAACTTTAAAAAAAGACAGCTACACACCGACAGACGAGCGCCAAAACGACTTCCTTAATACACGGCATACAAAATAGAGCCTACAGGTGACACAACCGTGGTTCGCCATCACTTTTCTGAAACTCAAACTCAATTACTGAGCACGTAGCTTCGATAGTGCTTATGCAATACGCCATTTTTTTTTATTGTTGGCACCTCAATAATGTAAAAAAACTTTGCTTCCTTTTCCCGGTCCCTATTTAATTATTGTAAGAGAAAGCGAACTTTAGGAATGATGCGTTTTTGAATGACAGGTTTTACTCATTTATGTGGACTTATTTATTTATTGTTAAAAAAAGGTACAGGTTGGGGTAAAGATGCTTAATTTTAAGATATTTTTTTGTCTTATTCTTTGACATGTACCTTATTTTTATATTTCTCGTAATTATGTAACGTTTTTAGTAGAGAGAGAGAGAGAGAGAGAGAGCTAGAGATGCTCTTGCTGCGGGAATGTTTTTACTCAGGTGAGGACTACTTAAATCGCTATTTCTAGCCTCTCAGAAATCATCTAAATTCAGAATATCATAATTAAATATATGCTATTTTGAGAATTTAATAATTATATGTAGATAGGTTTAGTTTTAAAAAAATCTGATACTGAATAAATGAAATTAGAATTAATTATAAGATAGTTTACTTACCTAGTTCTAAAAAAATATAATTAATAAACCATTTAACTTCTGTGTGAGCTGGTAAGTATTAGCTGAGCTTGTATTAGACTTTGCAAGCCGCAGAAAAACTAGATAGAAAAGTAAAACAAGTAAAAACCAATTAGCAGCTTTGTTACATATTTTATTTCTGTTTTCATGTTGAAATGGGGAGTCCACAAAGTAACGCCTGAATCAATTACCTAATTTGATAAATAAGAAAAAATGAATGATTCTTCTTAGATGAATTAATCCATTTATACCTACATATTTAGTGTTCGTTGTTGAGAACTTGTTGGAGGTACCTATCTGGTTAACATACTAAAATTAGGTTATATTTTAAGACAGCTGCTTCCACAACTGAGCTGTTAAATCAGTCAATGCCAATAACAACGCCGTTTCCTGGTGGTCATACTTATTTGTTACTTATATCAGTATGACTACTAGCATATACATGCCCTTTTAATCATACTCTACAATACAATTGTAATAATGATGATAAAATAAGTTCAAAAGAAGTTTACTCGAGCATTGGACGCAGACCACGTGCGAAGCCTGGGACTTGTGCTACCTAATGTCTTACAAATAAATATAAATGAGACGCAACGTTTTGAAGATTCAATGCACGACCAGGGAAGTAGACAGTGCTTTATGTAATGACTACACAGGATAAGCAGTTTTATTTATATGCTATGGTAGCTCGAGGCTCGCCTGGACATTACCTGGGTTGAGGAACCCGAGGTTGAGGTTTACGATGGAGGGAGCATTCCCAAACGCTGCCTATATACGCTATTACAAATTGTATGACCTACCTTCCTCAGGAGTAGGTGGAATCAGCTTTCAGCGTCTGTATTTTAAAGTAACTTTTGGAACTACCATGTGTCTATGAGGATAGACACATGGTAGTTCCAAAAGTTACTTTAAAATACAGACAATAATGTATTCATTCATCCATTCAATCATCCGTTCGTTCGTTCGTTCATTCATTCAATCTTTCATTGTTATGAACACTACTAACAAAATCAACGTGATGTAACAGAATAACTAATAGGTGATGTTTACGACGATTTGATGTGGACGAGTTTTCTGATATTTCGCCGTAGTCACGGATACACTGAAGTTTTTGCAAGTAGGTTGGCGGGTACTTATTGGAAGTCTAAGTGGTCTACCCTCATCCTCAGTATTTTACTGCGAATAACGATAGGTACTACTACTGATTTATATCGCGAACACAACTTGTAAATGCGAGTGGAATATCATTACTTGCCTTTAATAATATTTCTAGTTATTAAAAAATAAAAACACATACTGTGTCACGTGCGGTAGAATTTGTACTTTTATTATCTCACTACAGCATTCCAAGCTCCAGATAGTTGAAAACTGTCCTCATGATCAAAATTCCTCATCCACCATCAAATCATGATAAATAGCCCTTTTGTTTGTATTGTATAAAAAGCGTATTTTCGTAGTTATTTGAGCAATTTTTATGTTGTTGCTAAATTTAGGGGGTGGGGGTTAGTTAGTTAGTATTTAGATTTAGTATTTAGGCCTCTTCTAAAATAACAAATATACAACTTCTATTTAAACAAAAGATTTCAACGCGCTTCATTTCCTCGAACATCTTGTTATAATGATGATGATAGTTGGACGAATGAATGAATGAATACCTCCCCATTCCCTCATCGATTGAATGTACCACCCTGTATTATTCAAATCTCCTTCTCAATATTCTCAAAACAACCACAGACACAATCACTTTCAACATCGCCTGTCGATCCTTCGCCGATTTGAGGAAACTAAGGAAACGCGTGCGTAGAATCGAAGTCATACACACTACTGCGTTATTCTGCGGCCGTTACATCACTCGATTGCTATCGCGATGTTACGCGTAGTCACGTGAGATGAATACGTAGAGGTACCGAGGTAACATAGATATCGTACATATATATCAGCGACTGAGAATTCGGCCAAAACAGTACTACATAGCTTACTATAGTAGATAGTAGGGACTAAAACAACCCTTTATTTAAAATGTAATATTTATTTAAAATAAAAGGACCGTTACAAACGGCCTTTAAGTAACTCGACTGTTCCAAACCATTACCAGACGGAAGCGTGCCCAAGACACTGGCTGCATTGCCACGCTACTTTATTTATAAATGTAATGTGTGTAATTAGCCTTACGTATCAATAGTTGCCTGCATATATTTTTAAGTAAAAATCGTATTATGTAGGTACCTAGCTGTAAGTTTTCTGAAAAGTCATAAAATAAAAAATGAAATAGGTACGAGGTGTTACACTCCCTAGGGAGGATAACGGAATCGAGTATTAATGGGTGTTTTCGGATTAATGCTGATTCTTTTCAAAAATGTGTGTGCAATTTGTCAAGTATAAATATATAAATCGTTATCAAATAATATTATATCGGACGCTTAAATGTGATACAAAGTACCACAAAATCCAGTGAACAATATAATGTGAAAGCATTCGTATGCTTTTAATTTCATCCTTTAGAACAATGCAAGAACGAAATATCTTTGGAAAATGTGTTTTTGGCCTAATTCCAAGACTTAGCTAAATCTAAAAATCTACAATGAATGCATTCAATTGTATGAAAATAAATAAACGTGCGATTTTTGTTTATAAGTTGCAGCTATTTTCTCATAGCGGGTGATAGAAAGTAGTGTCCTAGCTTGAGCGACGTACTTTGAATCCCTCGCTGCGCTCGCTGAGCGAAGGTTTCAAAGAAACACTCTCATCTTTAAAATAGTTGCTAGCTACCTTGGTAAACAATACATTTGTTTTGCCATAGTGTTTTAAATGGCATTTTAGGACTTTAATGACAAACCTTTTCGAACGAGAGAAGTGAAAAATGAATATGTTAGTATGAATGAATGAACACTTTATTATACACATAATTTTTTTCAACAAAAAGTACAATTAAACTAACTATGTACAAAGGAATCAGTCGGATTACCTAAGGAAAAATATTATTTTTTTATGAAATTTGGTCTGGGATGTGTCATTTGATTTTTAGGAATTGTGGGAGCACAGGCTATATCATTTTTATAAGGGGGCAAGTTAGAGAGGGGTGGACACCAAAAATGATTATATTTCATCAAAATAGGTATCAAAAGAAAGCCAGTAATATGCAATTTTAAATATATATATATATATATATATTAATTTCCTTTTACATAGTATACCCTCCTTCTGAGGCAGTCGGGTAAAAAGTTTAACTTCGAAAATAACAGAAAGATTTTATTGTTATTTTGAAACGTCACTCTATGTTCGGAAACCGGATAAGGGCAAGAAACTTGGGCTAGCTTTTTTATGATCCATTAAATAGGTAAGTATATAGTTTAAAATAGTTTTTATCAGTAAATATATACTCAAACACAATACAGACAGGTAGGTGACACAGTGTACCGAAAAGTCACGTGCACGACTGGATTTGAACCCATAACCTCCGGATCGGCAGGCGGGCACGCAGGTCACATGTGAGGAATTCATAATATTATGCAGCATAACGATCTATGACATAAGCATTTATCTTAATTGATTTTTAATATTCAATCTAAATAATTTTGACCTGTTATGTCACATCCGTTCTTTCTTATCAATATTTATTAATTATACACAACATTGTTACATAATGAAAGCTTATACAATATGTTACTTGATAATGACCCACCTGTATATGAATATTTAGACGGATTTCCAAAATTAACATAATTCATTAGATGTAGGTACATCATTATTTATGCATAACATGTTTCTTTTTTAATAGAAAAGGGTAATAAATAGAAATAAATCATTTTAGTGGGCAGCATGGTCATTATTCCGTGGGAATTTTTGTACCAGAACTCACCATGAGATCTCAACTATGCCAGCGGTAGCCTATGCTGTTCAACATAGCCTGTTGTTTGAGATAAGCTACTTTTTATATGGTACCAGGCGGACATAGCGCATATAGAGCGCAGGTTTCAAAGAAAGTAAAGTAAGTATTATTTATTGCTAGATACACGTGTTTAACGATATGGTATTTAATGACAGATGAGGCGTTCTCCCGTACAACGGCGAGCAATATTTCATTGAATTTTAATAGCTTAAGTTTAAAATTAGTTATACAGAAAATAAAACAATATTAGGATCAGGACATAGCCTAGCTATTATCTTACCTAATTATGCCAATACGTTCTAAATTGTGATTTAACATTTTGCCATAAAAATAATCATCAGTAATTGTTATGTTCTGATATTCAGAGTAAGATAGCCAGTTCATCATCTGGGTTTTAGATGTAACATAGCTAGTTCCATAGCAGATGGTGAACAAACTAAACCGAGCTCAAATTTGACCCCTCTGGAGATCGAACTCAAGACCTCTGGGTCTGATACATCGACGAAGCACTAGACCACAGAAGCGAAATAATAAAAGAGATGATATAATGTTATAGGTTTTACTAATTACTGAATGACATTTCTGAATGATACCACTCTTGATTGAGGAAACAGTCTACGTCCATTAAATAAAACACATCGTTTGAACAATTAATTGCTCAGACTGAGAGATGACTTCACCACGGGAAGATTAAATTGCTCTGTAGATTATCAGCCAGTCAGCGCTGCAGACCACTACAGGTAAGTATTTTAATATGCGTTTTATTTCAGGTAAAACGCTGCCATTACTATGATTTTATTATTTATGGTTATGAATAAAAATATTATTAAAATAATATTTATATCCTGACGTTTCGGCGGGTAAATGTAGGAAAAATATGCAAAGTATTTAAACACCCGTTTTTTCGTATCAATAGTAATATACAATAGTAATACCACCAACTAAACCAAGCACATAACCTCCCTGGGGAACGAACCCGGGTCCTCTGGGCCTGAGAACAGTGGGCGCACCACTAGGGCACTATACCACACTAGGGGGTATATACATATTTTTTTTTAAATAATCATAGAACACCGATCTCTTTTTTCGGCATAGGTAAGTAAAGGGATAGGGTTGTCACTTATTTGTCCTAAAGAAAATAAAAGTATTTGCATGGGAAACCGAAAAAAGGGATTCTTTATTATCTTCCCACCACAACAAGTCATTTCCTGGTCTGAAAACCCTCCTTACTGTAGGTGAGTTACTCCTATTTAGATTGATGTTCGGCATCGTATTGATGTTATCTTCCCACCTCAACAAGTCATTTCCTGGTCTGAAAACCCTCCTTACTGTAGGTGAGTTACTCCTATTTAGATTGATGTTCGGCATCGTATTGATGTTATCTTCCCACCACAACAAGTCATTTCCTGGTCTGAAAACCCTCCTTACTGTAGGTGAGTTACTCCTATTTAGATTGATGTTCGGCATCGTATTGATGAACAACCGTGGACTTGGTCCACCCTCCTTTCTGTAGGTGAGTTTCACCTATTTAGATTGATGTTCGGCACCAACCGTGGACAGTCCACGGTTGGTCATCAATACGATGCCTACATACCTAATAACAGGCCTCATAGCTCAGGTGGTAGTAACTCTCATTCTGCGCTGTATAGGTTCAATTACCGCGTGGGACAAACATTTGTGAAAGGATACGTTTGTTCTGTGTTTGAATGTTGTAAAAAAAGTGACTTCACGACTTTTACCCCTTTTGATTTGAAGATTTTACAAACGATCTACAAAAAAAACGTATATGAGAAATCTATCATCTATCTTATATGTTTTGCTTTCATATCTAAAGCTCTGCTAGTTTATAAATATATAAATATTACAGGACATCAATTTTACACAGCGCCCCAAACTAAGCAAAGCTTGTAATATGGGAACTAGATTACGGTTTTTTTTTTTTTTTGTAAATACATACTTATCATACAATACACACCCAGTTTGCGGCTAGATTGCACTGTGTGAAAATAATATCCTGAAACATGAGACAAAACACGTGTCAATAAGATTTAAGAACATTTTTTAACATATTAAAAAGGACCTCCAATATGTGATACCTGAATCACCGAGCTATTTTGTTATTGTGTATCCAGATTTGCCGGCAGTATGTAGATTATGCCGGAAAAAAACTGCAAGACAAATCCTTATATAGAAGATTTGTTTTACCCAAGCCTTTATCTGAACGTGTATTAGCATTGTTTGTGTGTATGTATAATGTAAATACTTATGTTGAGCACGTACGGTATGAATAAACATACATCACAAAGAGATATGCAAGGTCGTATGTACGGTCAGCAGTAGAGCCTGCTACAGGTTTAATTTAATTTGAGACATTATTTGGTTATCTCATCAGGAGCAATTCCCCGTCGTACAATAAAAAAAAATCTATATTTTTTTTTATTGTACGACGGGGAATTGCTTGGCCATCTCATCTGGTGTCAAAGGCCGAAGGTGGAATTGTGTGGAAAATATGTTTGAAATTGCTACCAGGTGAAGTACACCCAGAATTCTCAACTGACTGAAGAACTGACTATCTTACCTCTAAATGCCGGAACGCAATAATTTGGAATTGTTATTATTGCGACAGACTCAGGTAAGATGGTGGTTGCTAGCCAGGCTTATTTAAACAAAGTCTTACCACCAACAAAACCAAGCACAATATTATTCTAGTGGGACGTTTGACGTCTGACGTTTCGGTGGGAAAATGTAGCAAAATTGCGCGATTTAAGCAACGTGTTTTCGTATCAAAATAGTAATCCTGTAGGGAACACCTACCTAAGTACCTATACCTATACCTATAGAGATTAATTTATAAAAAAAACAGTGGCATTCCAGGAGTGTCGACCACTAGATTGTAACGTGGCCAGAATACTGGCGGCATTACCACGTTGGATGGCGATACTCATCCGCTGAGCAAAATACAGGCCAGCATTCTACACGTGTATACTCTTTTAGCCTAAAAGTATTGAGTCCTTGAGTACTCAAATCTAAGATAAGACAAATACCGAACGTAAATAAAAATATAAAAACATTTATATTCAACATAGCCTCAAGTTTGCATATGACTATTTTGCGGACGGTGGAAGTGGCTCAAGTCCTTCTGAATGCAGGGACAGCTCGCATACTCACGTGTGCAGCGCTCCTTAGTGCTTAGCGTTCAAAGTACGTCACACGTAGCTAGAACCTGGACCCTAGATTACCTTACGTATAGTATAATGGTCGCGCAGTAACGCACACATATTTATTTCACAAGTCAACTTTCAAGGACAGCCTTGAAGGTTGCCATTTTGTGGTAGACTACATTTGAAGTATTTTTTATAATGTTCGATATTTTTAGGGTTTCATACTCAAAGGGTGATAGCGGGAACTTATTACGTTATCCGTCTGTCTGTTAGCGATGTATCTCATGTAGGTACAGTAATAGGTAGACAGTTGAAATATTCACAGATGACTGACTATTGTCGCTATACAAACAAATAATCAAAATAAATTAGTTTTATTTTGATTATTTGTTCTCGATTTGTTTGAGAAGGCTCCACATACAAAAAAGTGATTATTGCTTTGAAATGTGGGTCGGAAACCTCGGTGTGCATGTCCTTGACCAGTTTTTTTTTTACTTATGATATGATATAATTACACCCAAATACAGAACAAACATCAGAAATGTTAAATAGGAATCGAACACATTATAGGCAAAGAGAGCACACTCAGCAGTCGTTACTGCTGAAGTCGACGCTAGAAATAAGAGTCAAAGCTCGTTTCTTACCCGCACTTCCCAGAAACGGTAGAGTGTTGAAGACCGATTATGGGCAAAGAGAGCTTCCACCATGCTACCGTAGTCTGTCGCTATAACAACAATTCCAAATTGTTGTGTTCCAGCATTAATAGGAAGATAGCCAGTTCCTCAGACTGTTGAGGATTCCAGGTGAAGTGTGCTTCTGCCTTCGGCCTTCGGCCTTATTATGAACACCAGATGAGATGAAGGCAAAACGCTTCCCTGTCGTACAATAATATATAAGGTTATTATATACGTCGGAGGCATCGACCAGCCCTTCGATCGCTGGCTTAGGTACCTACTGTGAAGAACCGACTGCCCTTTACACATTGGTATATTCATCACACAAATGTTCGTATTTCAGGTTTACGATCACATGAAATTATGTAGGTACCTATTTACTTTGGAGTGCATCAGTATTTCGTGAGATATAAATCCATCAAAGGTGTTTTACTGTAGTCTTGTACATTGTTATTATATATGCATACAAATACGTTCAAATGTACTACCTACATAGATGTAAAGGATATGCTATGCAGTGATTGTTGACTTCCATAGACTACTAAACAGTATCTCAGTTAACAGAATAAACTATTATGTTTTGTAGATACTAGTAGGTAGGACGCACGACAGGTTTTATTGTTAGTCGGTTATCCAAGGCTACCTGAAGGAAGATCTGAAACGCCATTAGTTTTTTTTTAAGAATTTTCAGAAAGCTTACAGCTAATGATATGACACTAATAGCGCTTTTACTAACTTTATATGACACAGATAGCACCGAGTCACCCAACGTTTGTATTGTATGATGTAATTTCTGTTTACAAAATGTTGTTCATTCATGAATTCTCCACTTGTTCTTTACTGGGGTTGTTTTAAATGTGATCTACCTGGGGTAGGTGTGAGCTACCTCCTAGGTGTCTACCCGGGCAATGGCATTCGTTAGCGGTCACAGCTGAATGACCACAGCACTGGTGGTAGGACCTGTAAAGATAGCCAGAATAGCGACCACCCGCCTGCTGAAGTAGGTACATAGTTCATTTATTTTCACCATAAGTATGTGCACAAAAGAGAAATCTAAAATTTTATACTTAAACAAAAGATGAAAAAAAAAAACCGACAAGCGTAGCAAATAACATTATATCAAAATTTAAAAAGAAAAAAATACAACTACTAAGCAGAAACAAAGCAAAAAATATAGCAATAATTTTGGCTGTAAATGGGTCGATGTCAAAATATTCAAATTATAACTACAGGTTAAATTTATTAAATAAAATGTATGATTAAACTAACTATGCACAAAGGAATCAGTCAGATTACCAATGGATATTTACAAATGCCTATGGGCAACTCAACTGTTACCCATAGGCACATAGTTAGTACCACACGTAAGCGTCCCAAGACACAGGTTAAAGGTTAGCGCTGTAGAAGCATAGCATCGCGAAGCTTTGACAGAACACTAAACTAATAGTAAAAGTAATAGGTAGTAATAATAAAAATCCGGCGCCAAACGCTTTGCTATGTCCTGTCGCATCTCGGTGCGCGGGAGATCCAGTGCCTTCATGGGATAGCGCTTCTGGGATCCTCTCATCCTTGCTCTGGAGAGCTAGGCAAGCCTATACCGGTCAAGAGTTAACCCATTATTCAAAGAATAAAAACGAGGAGGGTTTTTTTTAATATACTACCAGGAGACGGGACAAGCATGTTGCCCACCTGGTGTTAATTGCATCTCTTGCATATATAACAATGCCTTACTGCGTAGGTCACATCCACAAAGTACATAGCCTACACGGCACTGCATATAAAGGTGTTAAGCCTCACGTATCCATAATTTCACCGGCAACCATACCTTTCAAACCGGAACACAGCAATGCTGCTTGGGGACTGAAAAAGGTATGGTGGTAGCAGTAATTCTCCGGACGAGCCCTTTCACAAGGCTTCTACTACTCTTAGATAGAACGTACTACAAGTTTATTATTAGTTCGTAAACGGCATTAATTTAATGGAGGTTTGTGAGTCCTAGGCATATTCATTGATCGTGTGTTAGAGACGTGGGTGGAATTACTAAGTCGTGGAATATTTCATTGCATGATCCAATCCGTGTTTACCATAGCATTTATAAAGCATTCATTCACATAATATTTATGTATGTATGACGTGTTGACAGTGGGAGGCTGTATATACCTCTAAAGCTATACAAATCTATTATCTATAAGAATTTATTATGAAAACAAATGCAATATACCATGCTTGTCAGGCTAGTTGATGAGTACAGTATTTGTGTTTAGTACTAAAGAGTTATGCTATGTTGCCCATCTCCCAAAAAGAGTAAGATTTGCCATTATCACCACACTTGTGATTTGGTGATCACAGTATTGGTGTCGATAGTATCTTAGATGAATGGAAGCTGCTGCCCACCCATCGTCCCTCTGTTAGGGGCGATTTGCATTAGATAGGTAATATTTCATAATCTCACTTCTTTTTTCTATGGTAGGCAGGAGAGATCCAAGTTTATATGGAAAACATGTATTTACGGAGTCCTGTATTATGTGCAAGTGCAACTGCACGGGTACAGCTTGTTAATGAATAAGATCATTAGATGATTAGAATATCAAAAATCGAACGTGGTTGAAAAGTAGCCTATATTATAGTGTGTATTTCAGTTAATTTTGTTCAATCGTTTTAGCATGAGCCATAGAACGAATCAATTTTTGTGTTTTTTTTTTTCATTGTAATGCGGGAAAGTGATTATCTCAAATGATTTTCAAGTTATGATAAGGCCGAAGGTGGAAACGCACTTCACTCTGAATCCAGTCTTAGAAACTGGCTACCTCTAAATGCCGGAACACAACAATTTTAGAATTGTTGTTTTGCCGACATGGTTAAGTAATATGGTTATTGCTAGCCAGGCGGACCAAAGGGCAAAGTCCAGGCAAAGTCAACATATTGTACTCGCCTCGGGATCGAACCCGGGACCTCTGGATCTAACACCGATGGCCGAACCACTACACCATAGAGGCGGTTTAAAACATACCATTTCCATCCCACGGGAATTTATGATATGAATCTAGCCTTTGATTAATTCCCGGTGGAGTTTTGTGCGAAGTTTAAGCTCCATTCGTTCTGAAGTTTCGTCGTGAATAAGGCACAAATATTCAAATATCCAAACTTCCAAAAAACTTTAGCGTTTTCGTTGTGGTGCTACGAATGTCGTAGACCCTCTACGAGATTCAATTAAAAAGGTCAGACTTCGAACCAGTCTATTTTATTGGGTACCTTACCTATCTAAGTAATAACTGTAAATATAATATTTTTCTGTTAGAAAGGATATCTCAAAAAACTTTTATCTCGCATTCTAATAAAACCATCTGTCAACACCACCATGTTTCATTGGTGACCAACTAATGTTTCACTTCAAGCTCACTTAAAAAACAAATGAAGATGACTAATTAGCACGCATATAAAGGATTCACTCTGTTCTAAGGACCGTTACAAACGGCCATAAACAAGCCACATAGCTCAGTTGGTAGTAACTCTGCCTTCTGCGCTGTAGGTTGTGGGTTCGATTCCCACCCAGGACAAACATTTGTGTGATAAATATAGATACAGTTGTTTGTTCAGTGTTTGGGAGTTGTATTGTATGATAAGTACCAATGTATTTACAAAAAAAGTATTTAAGTATTCTATCCGTTATCTAGTTCCAATAACAAGCTATGCTAAGTTTGGGGATAGATGGCGCTGTGTAAAATGAATGTCCCATGATATTTAAAAGGTAACTCAACTGTTCCAGGCCAGTACCAGACGGAAGCATACCCATGACAATGGCTCCATTGCCACGCTGAATAGCTATGCTAATTCGCTGGCCTAAATAAGAGCCAGCCCATCGGTTACGTGTTAAAATCAAAAGCCATGCAAGATTTTTAAAATCTTATAAGGCTCCCCAAGGACGCAAGGACTTTATAAAAAAAGTACTTAATACTCAATATTCAGAGGTCTGTCCCAATAAGTGAATGAATATGATCCTTCTAGGCAAGTATCGTTTAACTTTGTACTTGAAATCTACAAGATTATACCAGTGCGTAAAAAGGTAGAAAATCCTACATTTCGTAATCTACATATTTATGTCGCTCAGGTCAGATAGGTACTAGAAAGATTGCTATAGATAAGATTGTACAAAAACTAACTCAGGCGCATGTAAATAGCACCGATAGCCTGTTTTCAACGTGAAGCAACTTTAAACAAAGAATCATGTTACGAAATTCAACTGGTCGTATTTATAAGCGAAAATGTCTACGCTTTCTAGAATATGACGTCATTTTTACATATGGCAGGTATTGTGCACATGACTATGGTACCATAATAGCTGACGAACTCTTCAAATTTCACATAACCATAACAGGAGGCATATAAGAAACTTTGAAAGTGCATAAGTACCCACTTATTAATGGTTTTAATTTCGATATCAATCGTTGAATACAGAACAATCGGTTTTTTTATATTAAAAAGAGAATTACAGCACAAATAATTAATTAATTAATTATTTTTTTTTTAATTAATTAATTAATTTTACACAGCGCCATCTAGCCCCAAACTAAGCATAGCATGGGAACTAGATTACGGATATAATACTTAAATACTTTTTGTAAATACATACGTAATATATGATACAACACCCAAACACAGAACAAACATCTATATTCATCACACAAATGTTTGTCCTGGGTGGGAATCGAACCCACAGCCTACAGCGCAGAAGGCAGAGCTACTACCAACTGAGCTATGAGGCTTGTTACAGGACATTAATTTTACACAGCGCCTCCTAGTCCAAAACTTAGCAAAGTTTGTTATATTATGGGAACTAGATCACTATAGATTTTAAGAGTAGTAGAAGCCCCTTGTGAAAGGGCTCGTCCGGAGAATTACTACCACCATACCTAATTCGGCCGCCAAGCAGCATTGCTGTGTTCCGTTGCCGGTGAAATTACGGGCACGCAAGGCTTAACACCTTTATGCCTCAAGTTGGCGGGCGCAATGCAGTGCCGTGTAGGCTATGTTCTTTCTGGATGTGACCTACGCAGTAAATCATTGTTATAGACAAGAGATGCAATTAACACCAGGTGGGCCTCTGGTCTCCCAGTTATATAAAAAATAAACTCTTTTTGAAAAAAATGGAACCGACTTCACCACTAAAAACTTACAAATAACTCTGAGGGTAAGTTCATATAATTTGAAGTTGGTGCCGAATTGCCAAGCACAACAACATGTTTATTGTAGGTATGTCACCGCCTTCAAATTATATGAACTTACCCTAAGAGTTATTTGTAAGTTTTTAGTGGTGAAGTCGGTTCCATTTTTTTCCAAAAAGAGTTTATTTGTAGCTTTTTTTCGTTGTAAAACCTACGACACTACGACGTCTCCGACACACTATTTAAGAGTGAGGGTGCGATAATATGTTTTTTTTTAGTATGAAAATATATTTTCCAAATCGGTTGAGTAATAACGAAGTTCTGAGGTAATGCAGTAGTAGTCGTTAAAGAGTCATCGATCACCAACACGCCTGCCAAGCGTGAGTATTATGGCAAAATCCTCCATTGCTTTCTTTAGCATTGGGGGAGACCCATCTCCTATACAGTTGACTTTTATGGGCTGTAATGATGATGATGATACATGTTTACAGCATTTATAGCCAGAATGCGTCAAAGTCAATTCCACTTACTACTACGTATCATCATTACTGCGATCAACAACATGCCAAGCGCGGTGATTATGGCAAAACCCTGATGATGATCAGGGTTTTGCCAAACAAAAAAAAAACATACACCCGAATTGAGAACCTCCTCCTTTATTTGAAGTCGGTTAAAAAATCACGGATATAATACCTATTTATATTTTATTTTGTAAATACATACTTATCATACAATACAACACCTTGTGGTGTTGTATTGTATGATTCCGACAATTCCGACCCAGGACAAACATTTGATGAATATTGATGTTTGTTCCGTATTTGGGTGTTATATCTTATAAGCAAGTGAAATTTACAAAATAAAATGTATTTAAGTATTCTATCCGTAATCTAGTTCCCACATTACAATCTATGCTTAGTTTGGGGCTAGATGGCGCTGTATGAAATTAATGTCCTGTAATATTTATTATTTATTTATATTATAACATTGAGATTAGAAAAGACCATGTACTTTTTTATTTATAGTAGATATGCTTGCGTTTGATGCTATCTCGCCTGATACATGCTTAGAAGGAACATATTTACATTTAGGGTGAAAACCTCTGAGTATTGAGTGACGACGGGAAAGCGCTGAGGAACTGGGTATCTTACCTCTAAATACCGGAACACATCAATTTTACATGTTGATATGGCGACAGAATTAGTTAAGATGGTGATAGCTAGCCAGGGAAACTTAAACAAAGTCCTACCAACAACCAAACCGAGCATAATATTGTACTCCTCTGGGGATCGAACCCGGGGAACCCTGAAATCGGTGGATTGAACCACTAGACCACAAAGGCCGTTAAACAAACAATCAAAGAATGAAGGCCTTTTTTACCTTCAAGGAATCCGTCTCGCACTGCAACATTGCAAACCACTCGTTAAAAACAGCTCGTTCACTTCTAACAAGACCGCGGTGAGACTAAAGTGGTGAGCGGTGAGAGAAGATAGATACCGAGATAGGTACGTACCTATTATCTGATACGCGTTTAAAACCATCACAATGTCAGTGCCTTAGATAATAGCTACGAAAACAATGTTAAAACTTTGAACCTTCACTCATAAAATTCTAGTTTTTTTTTTATTGTACGACGGGTAAGCACTTGGCCTTCATCTCGCCTGGTTACAAGTTGAGATAAGGTGGAGGCGCACTTCACCCGGAATCCTCAACAAACTGAGGAACTGGCTATCTCACCTCTAAATACCGGAACACAACAGGGTGGTCTTAAATAAAGTCCTACCACCAACCAAACCAAGCACAATATATTGTACTCCCCATGCGGATCGAACCCGGGACCTCTGGATCTGAAATCAGTGGGTTGAACCACTAGACTACCTTTGCACCCCTATACTACGAAAGGAATAGGAAATATACCCCCAAAAGTAGTAACCTAAGTGACTCATAACATCAGCTATCTCCCAGTGAAAGTTCTGACAAAATCGGTCCAGCTGTTTCGGAGTCCATACGGAACATTCTACTACTGTATGATCTATGATGTATGATGTACTCTACTTTAGATACGAGTATTATTATATGTAACTAGTACGTTAGTATGATAAATAAATACGTATTTAAAGAAAAGTATGCAAGTATTTTATCCGTAATCTAGTTCCCAAGTAAATACTAAAATACTAACCTTCACTTAGTTTAGGGGCTACTTGGCGCTGTGTGAAATTAATATTCTGCAGGATTTCGCGCCACTTACGACATTATCCGCCGAGCTTTTACCAGTGTAAATGTTCCAGCCGTTCTTGAAGCGAATGGTCTGTTACGTGATGATGGTAAGCGACCCGACGCGATGGTATGACTCTTGTCTCTTGGGAAATGGGTAGGCCTTTGGTGTGGGACGCTACCTGCGTCGACACCCTAGCGCCATCTCATCTGCCTGGGACATCAGTTAGGCCTGGTGCGGCGGCTGATTCGTCCGAGGATCACAAAAGGCGCAAATATAGTGGTCTCGACAGAGCTTACCTATTTGAGCCTTTTGGGGTGGAGACCTTAGGTCCGTGGGGAGCCGGTGCCCTCTAGGTGCCTCTTGAGGTGACACATGACCCAAGGGCTGGCTCTTATTTAGGCCAGCGAATTAGCATAGCTATTCAGCGTGGCAATCCAGCCAGTGTCTTGGGCACGCTTCCGTCTGGTACTGGTCTGGAACAGTTGAGTAACTCAACTGTTATTAGGCGAGGGTCTTAAGAGAGCCGAGGACGGTAATCATCAATACACACGTATATCATACGACGTTTTTCAACACACTTGTGAATAAAATAACAATAAAAACTTTAATTTCGATAGTGAAAACGAGTTGTGAAAAATGTTTCCCTATGGCGGGAAAAATTTATCAATTTCCTATGCGCGCGCATTGCGATCGGCCACAGACTAAAGGGATGAAGTTTTTTTTTATTTTCCGCGCATAGGGTTTGCGCCTATTCTGCCACGTACAAAATGGGGAATTTAACGTTTTCTTTTATTATAGAGAAAACAAAAGTTATATTTGAGTGAAAGTTTTATTTATTAAACACGTACGAGTAAAAATCTATTTCAATAAGAAGTTTCCATTGCTTGAAATGAGCAAGCAATGGAAACATTAATTTATTTGTTATATTGAACACGATCTTTTTTTTTGAATAAAAACTTTTTTAAGAACAAATAAAATCAACTATTAAAATGATAATCAACATCGGTTGATTATCATCAATGTCGTATTCAAGTGTGATGTCAGGCTTGAATACAAAAGTATCGACAGAATTTACCAGACGTGAATATAATAGGTTACGTTTTTAAAATTAGAAGGTGTATAGTGCGTTTGTATGTATGTAGGTACCTAAATAGTTACGCCACACTTTCACAGGAAGCACAGCCATTGAAACAGTGAGTGTTTCGCGACCAGCTACAAAGACCCTCTAACTCGTCATCGCAATTAAACGCGTAAAAGCGCAAATGAAACCAAGTGAAACCGCTTCCTGGCTACTTCCCTACGCAGATTGTCAGCGAACTGGAGACATTTGTAATTAAAACATATACGTATACACATCATCATTACTATAAATATTTTACACAAACAAAAACAATTTGAACCTAAACCCTTGAGTAATATCCATAAGTAGGTAAAGAGGCTTCGTGGAATAGTAGGTACTCATATAGAGTAACTAGCTACCAGTTCAAACTTTTTCTTTTTTTGTATGATGGGGAAACGCTTGGGTTTCATCTCATCTGGTTTCAGGTTATGATAAGGTAGCTAGCCACCATAACCAAGCACAAGATTGTACTTCCCCTGGGCTTAAACCATGCACCTCTGGACTTGACACCGGTGGGCGAACCACTTGACCACAGAAATAAAACTAAGTACGTAGTCGCAGGAGCAAGCCAAGCGCCCTTCAATTAACATACCCGGGCCATCCATGCCGAGTGCCCACCTGCCCCAGATCCGCGAATGCAAATTGAGACGAGTCTAACTGCATCGTCCAACTAACATAACGGAACTGTCGAGATATAGGTAGGTAGGTTCACTTCAAAAGGAACTTGGTACCTGTGGGAACTATCTAGCTGGGTCTTATGTAGGCCAGCGAATAAGCATAGCTATTCAGCGTGGCAATGCAGCCAGTGTTTTGGGCACGCTTCCGTCTGGTATACTGGTCTGGAACAGTTGAGTTACCTATAGCCCGTTTGTGTCGGTCCTTAGGTCTGACTGATTCCCTTGTACATAGTTAGTTTAATTAAATAATTGAATAAATATATACTATCTACCTAATATAGGGTCTCAGGAGTTATTTCAATCTAACTGATGATAGGTACTTTAGTACCTATCATCAATGAGCACGGACAATGATAGGTACTTTAGTACCTATCATCAGTTAGGTCTTCTCGTTTAGATTTATTAGTTAGATCTTGCTGCCCGTTATCCCAATAAGTGGGGTCGGACATGTCTTCAAAGGAACCTATTTACTCTGGACTTGAAGGCAAGGAAATCCAGTCCTTACCAGTATTCATGATAAAGGTAGAGGCGAAACAATGTGTTCGGCACAATGGAACATTTACAAGGTAAGGGTAGCCTGCCGTAGTCTGCTTTTCCGGTGGTGGAAAGGGGTTGGAGGGATTAGGTCAAAGATATCGTGCGCACACTCGCCGAAGTGGAATTTGTGGAACAGAGACAGCCTGGCAACCCGCCGTCTTTGTTCTAGGCTCTGCTAATTCATCACCTATGCACCAAGCAGCACGACGCTAAATCGAGGCCAGGGCTTCGATATGATTCTTCTGACATTTTATTTTTAGCTTTGGCTGAAATTTGAAGACCGCTCTTGCCTGACGCCAATCCTCCATTGGAATACTTGGTTCAATGGATAAGGAGGGATGAGGATATAAGGATATGGATAAGGGGATTGAGGATACTAATGTCCTGGGAGAATGGTGAGTGTGAAACTAGCAGCTAGAGCAGTTTGGAGAACCAGCCTCTGAATACTTAGCTACCTGTATAAAATACGAGTACGGGATTCCCGTACGACTCATAATCACTTTTGTCCGAAAATAACTTTCCCGCACAGACATCTTATAATTATCACTTGCCATAATGCTAGGTTCTAATACATTTTGATTATTATAATACTCTTTTTCCCGAATGATCTTCAGCTATAATAAAGCAATACATAATATTCATATCTCCGAATTTCAATGTTCCTAAACTCATATACCTTATTGATGATATAACATAATAAGTACATGGTATTCCGAACGATAAAAAATATAAAAAACGATATACTAATTATGTAACCTATTTGGTTGTATTACGAATTACAAGAATACTTATGTGACAGATCTAAGTACATTTTCATAGTTTTTATTTGCGAGCTCATCAGGACTTTTTGATATAAGAACTAGCAATTGATTTCGTTCAAAATGAATGACAGAACCGAAACGGTGGGTCCGGAGTTAGAAGCTCACATAGAAGGTTCTGAGAGGAGCAAGCTCGTGAAACAAAGCTAGCGAACAAATGACAGAACCGACACGGCCAACCCCGACTCTACCTGGTCTTGTGCGTGACATTGGGGCGGAGCCAGAAGCTCGCAAGGAAGGATTCTCAGGGGCGACGAGCGAGCATTCTGGCGGGAGCTCGTCCCAGAAAACTTTGCATGCTGCTTGTATGCTGCTTGCATGCTTCTTGCATGCTGCTTGCATTGATTGCATTTTAGAATAAATTATTTTTCATCCCACCATCTCGGAAAGAGTATTTTTACTATTCGATATCTGAGTGCAAAATCCGTTTTTATCCGCTAGAGGTTAAAGTAAAATTGAATTTAGAACATCGTGTGCACTATGTTTGTGAATTCAAAACATCAATAAACCTATTTACTTCTACCTCCATGGTGCCGAATTCATCATACAACCTTTTCTAATTTGTTTAAAACTCGAAATCGGAACCTTCTTGGTGTATTACTTGTAAAGGCATCGTAGCAGCCATTACACTGAAAGAGCCTCAGTCAGATCCTTGGACTGGCCCTTCTACATCAACAATGAGCCATTACTAAACACCTAACCATCGCCCTCTCATGCCAACATTTACGCCAAGGGAATCCGATGAATCGGTACAACTATTAAGTTTACCGAAAAACAGTACCTACACAAGTGACTAACACCAATATTACAGTACCAAACAAAAATATTATCAATTTAAATAACTGTAGCAACGTTACTTTCAAATTTTCTTAATTATACCTTAGTATTATTTTGTTATAATTTAAAGATTATTCTGTAATACTTACCTCTCATAATGTAGTAGTTAATACCAAAACTGAAATAAAAGTACCTATCCTGTGATTGTAAACGTTTTTTTTTTGCATTTAGTCATTTCCTCGCTGAGGTGGAATGAAAAGTTACGTGTTGCACTCGAGTGCAAAGATTTTTCACCTCGTGCTCTTTTGATTCCCTCGCTAACGCTCAGGATTCTAATTTTGGAATCGGAGGATTTTAGAATCCTTCGTTTGCTCGGTCATCAAAATTGAACACGCGGTTAAAAAGCAACTATGCACTCTTGTATAACAAATAACTATTTATACAACATGACTGTTATGATAAACCAAACTATGGATAAAGTGTTTCTCACTTTTGAATATTCGGGATTATGTCAACTATGATAAAACAATTTCGGAATTTTGATTATTATAGAATTTTCAATACGTACAAGTGATGTTAGGTAAAATTATACTTATTCGACAAAATAGGTTTCGGAATTTTGATTATTATGGCAAAGGTTGTTATGGATTGCTAAATCCGGGTCATCAATTTTATGAGAGATAAGAGAGAACCTACGAGTACCTACTTAGTTATTAATAAATAAATAAATAAAGTTAAATCAACTTTACTAGATATTTACTTAGGTACTGTGTATAATATATTGGTCAGAAAATGATAAATAAAATCTATAATAAATATATATAAATGGCGTACACTTATTTGATTGTAATTTTTAATTATTTTTGAACTTTAACCTACAACTAAGTACATAATCTACAATTAATTTTGTAAGTTTTTTTTTAATTTAGTTATGTAATTAGCATAAGTGGCTCTGGTTGTTCTAGTTATTAATAAAAAAGTAAATTAAATAAATCAGCTACCTATATATTAATAGAATTAATTGGGGCCAACATTTTTTAAAATTCGAAATCCGGATTGAGGATTTGAGAAGTCAGGTTGCTTCTGTCATTTTTAGAGAGCACGTATAATGGAAGGTAAGTTGAACGCCGAATTGATACAGATTTGATAACAATGCCTCAATTTATCGTTATGTAAATGATGCGATAAACAAAACGTCTAAAGACCTTGCGCAAATTATGGAGGCACGGAAGTTGACTAATTGAATTCGACTGCTTCCTACTCACTATACTATTTTACGATGTCATTCAAGGAAGGCCTTCTGTTGCTTCTATGGTCTAACTTGAAACATAAAACTAAAATACGTAGGTACCTACATATATCATTACAAAATTGCTGTAAGGCAATGCTTGGGAAATAGGTACTAGCACCATACCTATATTGGCCGCCAAACACCATTGCTGTTTCGGTTTGAAGGGTATGGTTGCCGGTGAAATTACGGGCACGCGAGGCTCAACACCTTTATGTCTCAAGTTGACGGGCGCAATGCAGTGCCGCTTAGACCATGTTCCTTGTGGATGTGACCTACGCAATTAGGCTTTGTTATAGGCAAGAGAGACACTCAATACAAGAGAGAATATCAATTTCGTTTCACAAATGCGCAAAAGGCAGAGCTACCACCAACCGAGCTGTGAGGTCAGTCAAATTTGAATATTTTCGAAGAATTTCGAAGTGCATCCCATAAATCCATCGTGGCGGAAACATCGTTACGAATACATCAAAAATTACGCTTTCGATTTCGTCAGTGAAAGCATGTGTGGTGTGACGTGAACCCTGACAAGCTAATGGCCGACGTATGAATAACTAAAGGGAACTACCTTCAGCTATTGCTAACGATGCTATTACCTACAAGCGTGCTCTATCGTAGGTATCATGCGAGATAGCAGTCGCAGTCGTATAAAAGCCAAAAAAGCCTACTTATCATTAAAAAAAATGGCCCTATGCTAATCAAACGGCATGGGATATGAAATTTCATATTGAAAGACGTGAAATCTGTCATCGGATGGAATAAGTATCATCGTATCCGGAGGTGCCCCGGTATAAACCCCAGTTGAGTTTTCTTCAACTGGGGGTTATACCGGGGCACCTCCGCCACCTATTTTCCTTATTAAATATTTAGATTCAGATTTCAGATTTCAGATTTCATTTATTGGCCACATTATAACAAAGATTGCTATACAAGGCAAGTCACAATTTTTTACATAAAATATGTTTAACAGGGAGGATAATACAAATTCTGTAACTGTGATTGCTTGAGTTTCGTAGGTCAACCTCCCCTCTGTCCTCATCTCACGTAGAGACTACCAACGCGACACGATTCCAAAATAACGCAGCAAACGTACCTAATATAGAGAAGCCTCTACCAGCAATTTTGCAATCGCAAGAAAACTGCGTCATTGCTTTTCTTCGAATCTTGATCAAATCGTTTTTAAAACTAATTGATCGGGCTCCGAAGAATAAATAATCAAATTAAAAAAATAATGTGAGCATGTTTATGTCTCAGTGTAGGTACCTATTTCAATTCAATTACACCTACCTACTAACATTATACCTAAGTTTCACCAAGTCATTTTCTGTTAAGGTTTCTCAAAACTGCGACCTCCAAGCCTACCAGACCAGGAGCCCCCTCCATCAGAAAACTGTTATAACTGGTTAAGGCGCGCTACTCAGCTAAAATCGCGGCAAACGATTATGAGAGTTGACAACGGCAAGCTGTAGGTGGCGCATGCGTGTCGTAAATAAAACCTTTTGATAATTCTTATTCTGAGATCGCTATGCTGGTATGTAGGTAGGTAATGTGACCATATGATGGTACCTTTACTGGCACAGAACAAATAACTTATTTAAATTCGTCCTAATATTTATTCCGAGTCTAGGTGTTGTCTTACCGCTGCGAGGACGACAAGCACACGTCCAGCGTCGACAGTGGTCAGAGCTACTGAATTACTGATTGAAAGGCGGGCGCGCGGTGCGTCTGTAGTTTTTCAAATAATTCATGATTAAAATTAAATTTGAATTGGTATCAAAAAAGTAGCTTACCTTCAATGTAGATAAGCACGGAACCTATAATTTAAAATAAATCGTAAGTCAATATTCATTGTAGGTATCACAATATTTCTCTTGTAAATTTTGAAACGTACCATTTTCAATAAATATTTTTATCGAGATTTTTTTCAGCTATTATGTTTTCAGCTTACCTTTAATGTAGATAGGTACCTGAAGTAATACATATATAAAAAATAGACTCGTTACTTGTTCAGAAGTACTATAATTTTCCATTGGAAAAAGAGGAAACGTCCAATGACAGGGCCTTAACTGTGTACGATTCTATACTAAGCTTCCACAAAGCGACATCAAACTATCGGCTCCTAAATTCAAATGTATGAAGACAAAGAGACAAAGAGTTGTCTTATAAAAAGTAAGCTACTGTTTGTTACAACCTTGACAGACGAGTAACTGCTGCTCCGGTGGGTTTCGGTGGAGTTTTAGGTATAATATAGTATTGCAGTAGTAGAGTATTGCAGCCACCTTTGGGATGGTTCAGCCAAATATCAACTTGCCGCACTTGACTCGGTGGAGCGCAGAGCCAAGAGGCTCATATGTGAAGAGTACCTTGCCAAAGCAAGGCTCGACAGCCTGAGCCATCGTCGCAAGGTTGCGTGTTTGTCAGTGTTTTACAGATTGTACTTCGGTGAGTGTGCTCAGGAGCTTCACGACCTTATACCGCCTTCGCCGTTTTTCAATAGAAATTTCAGACGCACAGCCTATTATCATCTTCACCTGGTTGATATCCCACGCATAAGAACTAAACGCTTTCAAGAATCTTATTGTGCGCACTGCAAGAATTTGGAATAAGCTCCCAGCGTCTGTATTTTCACTGTGCTACGACCCTAATGTCTTCAAGAAGAGAGTTAATAGGCACTTTCTGGGTAGGCTCGCTCCATCGTAGATCTCATTCTTACCTGTGTAAGTTTCGTGGTCAAGAGCCGACCCATCGTAAATAAAAAAAAAATAGCACATTCGGGCGGATTATGCGAAATCCTTCGTTTTTGTATGTATGGGTTGGAACAAATATAATAAAACAATTAATGATTTTAATTTTGATTTTTATTCGTCACATCGGTTATACATTATCAAAGAACCTCCAGTACAGTAAAGGCGATATAATACTGCTACATACTTGAGTGCGCTCGTGGCAGCCCCTGCAACTCAGCCCATTGATGTCATAAGAGTCGACTAATGGATCTCAGCAGACGCAGGGCAGCTGCAGTTTTTGGTGTATACAATCGGACCTGTACTGCGAGCACCAAGCGTGGAGATTATGGCAAAACCTCCCTATTTTGGAGGTTTCTTTTCTTATTGTAAGATGGGGAAGCGCTTGGCTTTCATCTCACCTGGTTACAAGTTAAGGTAAGGCCGAAGGTGGAGGCGCACTTCACCCGGAATCCTCAACAAACTGAGGAACTGCCTATCTTACCTCTAAATGCCGGAACACAACAATTTTACAATTGTTATTATGGCGACAGAAACAAAGTCCTACCACCAACCAAACCAAGCACAATATTGTACTCCCCTGGGTATCGAACCCGGGACCTCTGGATCTGTAATCGGTGGGTTGAACCACTAGACCACAGAGGCGGTTTCGATGCGGAGGTGGCTCTGTCCAGCTGTGGACACTAAGGCTGTTGAGGAAACTTTAATGTAAGAGCGGAGTTAGCTTCGGTTGTGTCTATTCCCCCAGCCGCGGCGGTGATCATCTTTGTACTCGTCCATCCCGCGCTGCCGAGACAACTCCTCGCTGTCGTCTTCTTCCACCAGCCGCTCCTGAGGATTCATTCATTCATTCATTCGTTCACTATCGAAAAACAAGATGGCGCTGTGTGACATTTATGTCTTGTATGTAAGCCTCATAGCTCAGTTGGTGGCGATTCTGTCTTCTGCGCAGCAGGTTGTGGGTTCGATTCCCACCCAGGACAAACATTTGCGTGATGAATATAGATGTTTGTTCTGTTTGGGTGTTGTATCATATAGTACGTATGTATTTATGAAAAAAAGTAAGTAGGTATATATTATTCCCATATTACAAGCTATGCTTGGTTGGGGCTAGGTGGCGCTGTGTGAAATCAACGTCCTGTAATATTTGTAACCAGTGTCATCATGGAAAAGGTGCAGAATGTCCAAGAAGGCGATCACGATCGAGTTCGCTTTCAAGATCCAGAGTCCACTGAGAGCTGGTAAAAGCATTATTGTTTGGTAAATTTACTTGTGTCTTTATCTGTCTGGTATACAAAAAACAAGACCGAAGTTATGTAATATCGAAACAAGAATGCTTAAATAGGATGTGGTTAGGCCCCAGGGATGTTTGGCATTAAAAGGAGGAGGCCTAAGCCTCCTCCAATTAATGTGTACAATTGCGTGGGTATAGCCAGCAGTTGGGGAATACAGACTTATGATGATGATGATAATGATAGATATTATAAGGATAACTAAAGGCTCAAATATAATGGTCTCGTCAAAGCTTACTTTTTTTAGCCTTTTGGGGTCGAGACCTTGGGTCCGTGGGGAGCCGCTGCCCTAAAGCTCTTTGAAGGAAAAGTATAGGGAAAAGGATAGTAAAAGGTACCCAAGTTGCAAGTTCAAAAATTTTGCCCCTTCAAGGATTCACCTCCGATCAATCACATACTAGGGAGTACCTACCCCCTAGTCAGAGGCACGTCCGAGTTACGTTTGGCACATGCCCACGATTTGCAAGTAGCTAGCACTCAATACGTGACAGCTTGCAAGCCCATCACCGCTTAGCTGAGTACTAGCCGGTGTCACGTGACATTCGGATCGTTTCCTCACGATATGACCTTCACCGTCAGAGCATGCGCTTATGTTAAATACACACATACATTTCCAAAATCTCCTAAAAATCCATTGGTGCACGACTGGATTTGAACCCACAACCTCCGGATCGGAATGCGGGCCCATACCCACATAGCTCTTAGTAGGATAGTAATTAAGTATATTATTTATAGTAATAATGACTATAAAAATATAAAATGACAAACCTTCCGAATGGCTTCCGTTTCGTCCGCGTCTGCCTCGGAGCTCTGTATCGTTTGATGCGGGATGTTAGAAGCGGCTGGGAATCTATAAAACATAATTAAACAGCTGTCATTTCAACGGTCAGCTAATTTAATACACGGACAACTAATTATATAGATTTTGGTCAGCTACAAAATGTATTTTGTCAGCATAGTTAAAGTCAAAATATATATATTCATTAAGATTTTTTAGGATCATTTTGAATTGTCTAACTAGGTAATTTGTAAGCAAGGTGTTTCTGGGTGCAAAAAAAAACCTAACCTAAAAAAGCCAACATACTCCACCGTATTTCGCAGATCTAACTTGCTGACAGACTTAAAACAAATGTTAACCATTACAGGACATTAATTTCACACAGCGCCATCTAGCCCCAAACTAAACATAACTTGTTATATGAAAACTAGATTATGGATAGAATAGATAAATACCTTTTTTTTGTAAATATATACTTTCCATATAATACAACAACCAAACAAAGAACATACATCTTTATTCATCACACAAATGTTTGACCCGGTTGGGAATCGAATCCACAGCCTACAGCGCAGAAGTCAGAAAAGTCAAAGTGAAAGTCATTACTTTTTATAGAGCTACTACCAACTGGGCTTGTTGGTAGTATATTTTTGTATTTCAAGTGTTTGCACTTGGGCATTCAAATTCAAATTGTTCCCAAAATTCAAAAATCTAATTGGTATCAGCGCTCAATCTGAGTTTGGATTTTACACAAAAATTCGGTATCAGCGTCAGGACTCTCGTTGCTTAATTGGTTAGAGCGTTTCTGGCTTTAGGAAAAGATGCGGGTTCAAGTCTCGTCGCGGGTTGTGAATTTTTGTGACATTATAACATTTATTAGTTGGTAACTTACCTAATTAAACTAACATACCTATATTCAAGCAAGAATGCGGGGCCTTTGCCAGTTAGTCCTCATCAAGAAGACCCCCATACACCGCCTTCTGAATGTCATAGGTCAGCTAACAATGGCCACTCATACATATGTCAGTACTCACATGCCATCCCTGACCCGCTGGTCATAGAACTCCTCGATGGTGAGTGCGGGCAGCGCCGGGTAGCCTTGTCCATACACCGCCTTCTGAATCGCGTCGCGGGTTATTATCACGGGCCTTAATGGCGGCGCTCGGGGCTTCTCTTTAGGCTTTGGCTCTGAAAGACAGATAAAATAGATGTTCATAATCTCTGCTGGAAGTAAGTCGTAGGTAAGTAGGTTTCACCCCTAAAGAAAAACTAGTCATAGTTGCTGTTTTGTTTCTGTAGATCTAAAATCTGAACATTGTGTTCCTTATACTAATAGTATAAGCAACTTATAGTATAAGCTTATACTAATAGTATAAGCAACTTCCAGACAATGTGTTCAGAAATAGTTGTAGAATAGCGTTGAATAATAACCATCTTACTTAATTCTGTCGCCATAATAACAATTCTAAAATTGGTGTGTCTTGGCATTTAGAGATAAGATAGCCAGTTCCTCAGTTAGTTGAGGATTCCGGGTGAAGTGCGCCTTCACCTTCTGCCTTATCTCAACTTGTAACCAGGTGAGATGAAGGCAAAGTGCTTAAGTGGTTGATGTTCTGAGTGGGGATGACCGACATCCAACATCCATCATATTTACCTCCAGCATGCTTGGCCATATATTCAAGTATTGGCTTTTCCTGTTCAATGCTGGCCAGTTCATCAAATGCCTGGTTTACATACGTCTGCAGCATGGTGGTGAAGTAGTCTCGCTTGGTGGAGTCGTCTATGGTGGTGCTTGCCATTGCTTGTGAGAGGGTGGTTAACTTATCTTTCAGTTCTTTCATCTCTTTGTAGCGCTTTATCTTTGCTTCTCTTGACAGCACCTGTAATAAGGAATTATGTAGATATTAGCTTCTCCATGCAGCTTCGCCTGCCTGAAATTTAGATAAAAAGTATACTATTCCTAAAAGGTCTAAAACAATATCTGTGCAAAATTGCAGCTCAGTGCATTCAGTAGTTTGGAGTAACGAGCATACAGACTTTCGCATTAGTAATATAAATAAGAAAAGGAGAGTTATATGATTAGAATAGTAGGATAGTATTACATGTGATAGTCAAGTCTTCAACTACCATTTGCGTTTAATCATACAATTTTTTTTTTTTATGGTTAATGTTTGAACAATGAACATTTTCGAAAAAAAACTATTACCAACCACAATATATGGAAATGAGTTTTCCCTTACCGTTTGTTTATATGTTATTTGTGAACACTCTCCAAAACATAATCTAATGCATTAAAAACTCCTACCTACAAAGTATCTCGCATATATTATGATTAAAGGCCTTACTCTGGGGAATTTTTAAATATCTACATACCATGCTAGCTATTTTGGCCTGTTCAGAGCTAGGTCTGCTGACAGTGGTGTCAGTGGATGGCTGAGGTACTTCCAGATCTGTTACTCCATAGTCCTTACATCTTTGTAGGAAGTCTCTGGAATATTTTCATATGTATTTCATTTAGTATTTACAGAATCAATAACAGAGACATAAGTAAGATGACGAGTATTATAAAGTAGGTATTTACCTGAAGTATATCTCTGCAACATGTATGACATCCTTTCTAGGCTGGTTGCACAGCTTCAAACTGAGGGTGCCTAGGACTGCAGGCAACAGTAGGTACTGCAGGGTCTCTGTGGGCAGCTCATCAATACTCTCGTTTGTACTGAACATCCCCGACAGCGAGACCAGGTTCGTAGCCTTCTCAAACTTTGATATTGCTGCCTTGATGCTCATCTGAAACGGAATTTGGAAAATATCTATCAAAATCTAGATAACGTAACACCCAAAGATACTTCTAGGATTCAGATTTCCTGTCTGTAGCTGGATAAAACTAGAAAAACAACTAACCTGTACGGGATCACTGTTTGTCGCTTCATTGCCATTTTCTATTGTGTCGAACAGTTTCATCGCCCGGTCAAAAACATCCTTCAAAGATTCTTCGTCAGTAGAATGACTAGCTTCATTTTGTGCCATAACTTTAGAGCAAACACAGAACAGAAGTAAAAATTACAACAAATAATCCAATCAAGACTCAAAGAGTTTATTTCTGATCATCTGACTTTAAATCTTTGCAATGTTTTTATTTTGACGTTCAGTCTTCTTCTTCTTCTTTGTTTTATGGCAATTAGTGATGGGGGTCACTTTTCTGCCAGTGTCTATGTCATGATAGCTTCATATTCAAATTAAGGGAGTATGTCTAATAATATGACCGGTACTATAAAATGGTATCACCAAATTGATTTTCTAAAACATGGACAACACAAATAATAAATATGTCAATGTTAGTAAGTATCTATATTATATATATTGTATCAAGGGTTAGTATGAAATTTATATACATTTATACACATAAGTACTTTTTTTTTTACAGTTTTATTTTATTTACAGTAATAAATTTACAAAGTAGCGAAATTATGGAAGGGGAAAAGGATAGGGAAAGTAGACATTTCAATGAAGTAGGACGGGATACATCAGGGGGGAGGATATCATACAATGAGCAACGTAATCTATTGCAACTGAAAAAAATATGGTCCACGGTTCCTATGTCCAAACCACATTCACAGATAGAACTATCCTTGATCCTAAGTTTAGCTAAAAATACCGGAGTGCATGAGTGTCCTAATCTGAGGCGACAGATGGTAGATGTTGAGGCTTTGTCAGCTAATCTGAACTTGAAAAACCAGGGGGTGTTAGGAATGGTGGGTTGTACGTCTGCATAGTGTTTCCCTTTAACTTTTTTAGATATATCCCAAAAATTAGACCATGATTCTTGTAGATAAGTCTTAGGCAGAAGGCACAAGTCATGTGTGTAGGAGGAATTGTGTTCCAGGGAACCTATATTAATGGCTTCTTTAGCATGGGAATCGGCTGCTTCGTTACCTGGGATTCCAGAATGACTAGGGATCCAAGCCAAGACTATATTTATTCCTAACTTATGGCACTGGAAAAGGGATTCTTTGATTTTGAGAATTATAGGAAAACGGGAAATTGTGCGGAATGGATTAGAGATTATAGACTGTAGGCAGCTTTTTGAATCAGAGAAGATAATAGAGTTATTGAGATTATGAGATTTAACAAAAAGGATTGCCTCTAATAAAGCAATTGACTCACCAGTAAATATTGATGTTGATTTAGGGCATTTAAAACTGAGACTTATATGAGTGAATGGGATCCAAACGGCTGCACCTACATAGTTATCTGGGGATGATTTGGATGCATCAGTAAAGATCTGGTACCAACCTCGATAATGAGTATCTATTTGTTCGTTAAAGATTACCCGTGCATTTGAAGTATCTTTATCAATTTTAAAGTGTAACAAAACATTTGGTTGAAAAATTAGGGCATCATATGCAGTTAGGTATAAAGGCTGTGATGTGAATTGAATGGTAGGGGATGGAAGGTCAGAGTATAGCTGAAGACTACGAAGCAGACAAGGGAATTTATTTGTATCATATGCATTAAATAAATTTTTTAGGTGGTTTAGTTTTGGAATGAGAGGATGGTTTGAACTTTGATATAATTTGAATAGGAATCTATCAGATAGATATTGTCTACGTAAACTAAGGGGAGGTTCTCCACACTCAACCTGCATAGCGTTGATGGGGGATGATTTCATTGCTCCTAGAATTATGCGCAGGCACTTAGATTGGATTTTATTGAGTTTTTCTATACCAGATTTGTTGCAAAGATTTAGAAGAAACCCACCATAATCAAAATGGCTTCTGATTATGGCGTTATACAAAAGTTTTTGTGAGTAGGGATGAGAGCCCCACCAGGCTCCTGAGAGAGATCGTAGAATATTCGTATTTTTATCACACTTTTGGGAAACATTGTTAAGGTGAGCAGTACCATTCATACGAGAATCTAGAGTAATGCCGAGAAACTTGGAGTTCTCTAATTGAGAGACTATATCTCCATCAATAATTATTTGTACCGTCGGGATCTGTCTTTTCTTAGTGAAGACAACAGTAGAACATTTTGGTGTTGATAATGTCAGGCCGTGGTTGCTAAGCCAGTCCTTGAGATAGGCTACGGCGGAATTTAATCTGCCTGTTGCTTCATTAATGGATGAATGTTTAACATAGAGTGCTAGGTCATCTGCATATTGAAGGATTTCGCAAAATGAATTGACGGAGGATTCAAGGTCGTATGTATATAAACTGTATAGAAGTGGGCTTAAAACAGAACCCTGTGGTAAGCCCTTCCAGACAGTTTTAGGGGGTAGTAGGCCTGTGTTAGATTTTATGACCACCGATCTTTCCATCAACAGGCAGCTCATGACACGAATTAACCTCTCTGGGATACTCAGCTGTGAGAGTTTGCTCCTGAGCACAGGAAGAAGTACATTATCGTAAGCTGCGGCTATATCTAGAAAGATACCAACCAGATACTGTTTTTCTTTAAAAGCGGAGTAAATATCGGTAACTAGGATGCTCAGACTATCCGTCGTGCTCACGCCTTTTCTAAAGCCAAATTGTGATTTAGATAAGATAGCATTGCTTTCTACGAACCATTCTAGGCGGTGTTTAATTAAACGCTCCATTATTTTGGCCAAAACGGAAGACAAGGCAATTGGTCTCCGGCAGTTAGGGTCCGATGGATCTTTGCCTGGTTTTAATATGGGAATAATAACTTGGGTTTTCCATTGCGGTGGGATGATACCATGTTCGAAAAAAGTATTGATGAGAGTAAGATACGTTAATTTTGCTTTATCTGATGATTTAGTAAGAAAAGAATAGGGAATTCCATCTATACCCGGGGATGAGTCAGTTAGTCCATCTAGTGCAATGGTGAGTTCGCTAAATGTGAAGGGCTGATCAAAGTGGTTATGAAATGGGAGAGGGGATGGGGAGGGAGGAAGGGAATCTATGAAAGGGACTGATGGAGGTGCAAGTCTATCTGAGAACCGTTCAATCCAGGACGAAGGATCATTTGAGGATGGGTTTTCCACATTGCATGAACCTCTAAATCTCCTGATCTGTTTCCACACCAGGGAGGAAGGGGTTCTTGGGGACAATGTTTCGCAAAAGTTTATCCATCCTAGTTTCTTCTTTTTTTTTACGAGTCTTTTTAATTGAGCTGCTGTTTTTTTATACTCTACAAAATTGGTCTCAGTCATAGTCACAGAATACACATGTTCAGCCTCTTTACGCTTCTTAACAGCTTCAGAACATTCAGAATCCCACCATGGGGTAGAAATTCTAAAATGCCTATTGGGTTTTTTGAGAGGGATATATGAGTTAGCACAACAAATTATGTATTCCAAAAAAACTTCATAGGATTGCAGAGGGGATGACTTAATAAAGGAAGTAGGGATATGCGTTAATTTATTGTCTAATGAATCAGAATATCCTGACCAGTCTGCAGCAGAAAGTCTATATTTCAAGGAAGGGTAGGGGTTACAATGAGGGGAAACTTTATTTGTAATAGTAATTACTATGGGGAAATGGTCACTACCATGTGCGCTAGGGAGTATTCGCCATGTAGTATAGGGAGCAAGAGATGGTGAGCAAAGAGAAAGGTCTACAGCACTTTTAGGGTTTTGCGATGGGTATACCCTACGAGTGGGAGATCCATCGTTGAGTAGACATAGATTAGAATCATCAAATCCTTCCAGAAGTGATCTACCAAATGAATCACACACATGATGTCCCCATACTGTATGATGGGCATTAAAATCTCCTAAAAGGACTATAGGAGGGGGAATAGAGGTAAACAGGAGATATAGATCAGCTATTAAAGATGAGCTTGGATGGGGAATATAAATAGAAATAAAGGAAATGTCTAAGGATCTGACACCAATAGCATTGATGTCAGGGGGAAGGGGAGGAAGGGGAATTAGGGAATAAGGGAGGGTGCGCCTCACTAGCAAGGCACATCCTCCATGCCCGGAAGGCCTGTCATCCCGGAGGCAGGAGTAGCCTGAAACCCTATAATGGGATCCAGGCTTCAACCATGTCTCCGAGACGGCAATGACTGCCGGGCGAAATTGGGAGATTAAATGAGTGAGTTCATGATTTTTCGCACGGATGCTCTGGCAGTTCCACTGCAGAACGACCGCTGGATCCATATTGGACACCACTTAGCGAAACTAACTGTGTAAGTTTAGAAGCAACGTTGGACGGTAGGGGAAGTTGGTTAGTTAGGATGATATTAATTATAAGTGTAAGAAGAGTTTCTAGCATACTTTCATTCTGAGGAAGGCTCTGGTTACCGCCAAGAGCACATCCATTAGAAAGTGCTGGAGAAGGGTCGGCAACAATGTCACGGTGTGAGGCTTTATCATATGATTTTGAGTTTAGTGTGGTGGTCCTATTTTTGGGGTTGGCATATACTGTCTTGACATAAGATCTGGTTGACTGTGAAGGCTGGATGGACTGAGCTGCATAATGATAGGGAGTTGAAGATTCTTGGGAAATTTCAGAGTATGGTCTTGAGACCTTAGAGAACCGAGAAGCTGCCTCTTCATATGAAATATTATTTTGTGACATTACACATTTGATAGATTTTTGTCTTTCAAGCTCTGGGCACTTTTTGCTGGAAGCAAAGTGTCGACCAGCACAATGTAGACAAGAGGCTTCTGCTTCGGTAACTTCACAGCTGTCTCCAGGATGTTCCTTTCCACAACGGAAGCACCTTGGCTTAGACCTACACTGGGCTTTGGTGTGTCCATATCTGCAGCACATGAGGCATTGGATGGTAGGGTATTGGTAGATCTCAACTGGAAGAGAGGTGTAAAATAAGAAAACTCTCTGTGGAAGTATTTGTCCTTGAATAGTTACTACTACAGTTTGAGTTGGGATCCATGATACTTTATCATCTTCTACAATCTTTCTATTCAGGCGGCGGGCTTTAATAACCATGCCTCCTGTAGGTACTATGAGGGCTTCTGCGAATTCTTGCATGGATAGGTCTGTGGGAACTGATCGGATCAGACCCATTCTGGTTACATTATAGGTTGGGATTGTCGCTTCATATTTGCATAGTGGTAGGATAGGGGATTCAATAAATTTGTTGGCATCTGCACCTGTCATAAATTCCACAGACATTTTATTTCTACCAACCTGTTTTACACCATCTCGAGTTATATTGGTGAATTTATTTGTCATCAAAAATTGACCGAACTTGATAGGTCTCAAAGATGTTCCAGCCGATAAATCTGGTTCGGTACGTGAAACGTGGACCACAAATGGCCCCTTATCAGTTGCAGTGTATGCCTTGATAGCACCAACAACGATCGAAGGGTGGGTGTATATTGTTTGAATTGATGGTTGAGATTTGTCAACAGAGGTGTCGACTTTTTTTGCATTTTGAGTCATAGACTCTTCCTGTAATCTTCGTTTAGACCCTGGTTTTGTTGGAGGATCAGGAGGTCGAGGATCCGGCGGTACCGGATCTGGAGGGACAGGATCTAACTCCATGTCTGAGGACACTTACCTTAGATACTAAAATATAAGTTTTTTAGTACTTTATACTCAATAAATACTGTTACCTAATATTTAACCACCACCACTACACAAGTATAAAACAATTTGGTGACTTAATAATCAAAATAAGCCACTTTCTATCGCTAAAAAACTCAAAAACCCCAAATCGAATACAACCACTCTCAATTCTTCGAAGTTCCGACGTTCAGTCTGTCAGATTCGAGTCGCGATCCCGACTTTGACAATGACATGACATTCATTTTTAGCCATGGGCGGGCTTCTCAATGACCATGTATGGAATCATGTCTATTGTTTAGTACGTTAGCTCCTCAGTTAGACGCCTTTTCTCCTCGGGACCCTCGGGTGAGCTAGTAACTAGCGACACAAATTTATTATCGTATGCATGAATATGTCGTAAGCAGATGTGTGTCGAAAGTAGCTACACGCACAGAACACTAACTAATATTCTATCAGCGACTCTCAGATCAAGGAAAAAAGGAAAAGGAAAAAACCTTTTTTCCTTGATCTGAACAGCGACAGATGGATCTTTATTGCGGACTGCCAGAGCCAGTCTATAATACCTTAGTAGGTGCACCAGGCATCTAGGTCCGAAGACGACGGCTAATTACACGTCCGGACTTTCAGGTTCCTGCTGCACGCTTATCTTATCCAAAATGAAAGACAATCTCATGTCCCATCCGCAGCCACAGGGCTTACGACTAGACCATGGATATGTGCGCACGTTTTAGTGTGCTAGAATTGAATGAGTGCCACTTTGTAGTGCCTGTTATCTCATCGCAAAACACATTCTATCAACGTAACTTTAACTTCTGGTCGTGAATAGCTACCGAAACTACATAATCTAATAAGTAGGTACCTACTACTTTATGTACCTATTCCCTAACCTACTACCTACTGGTTAATAGATGTACATAATTATGCGTATGAACCTGTAGTAAGAATCATTTTTGATGCACAGCGTCTTTCGGCGCCAGATGTTATAGTTCCGAAACGGTTTAGATACCTACCGAGGTAAATTAACCTTATATAAATCTAGGTATATAAGTACGTAGGATTATCTGGAAGCCCTGTGCTCAAAGGACTAGGCACAGCGTGTGAAAGAGACACTAGTCCGCCATCACTTGAATCAGTTCAGTTGTCTTCCGGTGCCGGAGTCAAGAGCACGCATCTACACTTATGTAAGTCTACCAGTGCATTCTTGCGGAAACTTGAATGACCCCGGGAAATAATATCCGGGGTTTTTAATAACTGCTTTTCCGGTTTGATTCTGTGTAGCAATTACTGGGCAAAGGCAAAGTTTCATCTGTCTTCAATGTAGATAGGTAGGTACCTACCTAGTTGCTAATAGATATACACGTTTATTCACAAAACATACGAGATATAAAATACTTATATGAAATTATAAATTGAAATACTATTCATTTGTAATTTGTGGCTTGTTAAGTGGTGTTTTTTTCTGGATTTGTCTTTGTTTATTTCTCACATTGCATTGCGATTGCGAGTAGAGAACTGGGTAGATATAGCCCACCTACGCGCCTACTACTAAGAACAAACTAAATGCATACGCATCTAAGCGACAAAACACAAAGGGGCTTTCATGGTTTTGTCATTTAAAACTGTGATTTAGTGCTGATAAATGTCGTCATAACAAGAAAATGTCTTTTCACCGATTTCCTACGCAATTAAATCGGAGTACCTACCTACTGTTCTGGAGCTACAAGGCCACAGAGAGACAGACATACAGTTTATAGTACCTAGGTAGATCGTTAAAAATAAAAGTAAGTACCTAGGCACCATTAAAACCTACCCGGGTAGACACTTAGCTAAATATTAATGGTCAGTCAGAAAACCATCTACCTAACTCCATTTTGTCGCAGCTCAAGGAAGAAAGAAAAATAAAATCGTGCGATGACGTATAACGATGATTGAAATGATGTGTAGGTAATGTAGTGAAGTGAGCGACCCTCAACTTACCAATAATGTAGTGAAAAGTGAGCGACCCTCACCTTAACAATAATGACTCACAAGCTCACAACACAAGCCCAAGCCACATGATAATTCAACAGGGTGCATTGTTGGTACCTATAGGTAATTAACCACCTAGGTTTGCCATAATCCTATATTGTTATCATCTCATGTCACCTTATCATAAGCTAGTAACGAAAAAAAATCATGAATTCAGCACAAAGAGAATAAGTAGGTAAGTAGTAAGGAGTTAAGTACTCAATAATTAAGTTTTGTATTTGTGTTTCAAACAGTAGATAGGTACGTATTAGATATAGGTCGGTACATACAATTTTTTAATGAAGTTGAACCAAAGTAAAGAAAACGATCCGATACGGAACAAAACCATTAAAATGTTAATGCCATTGTTACGTCATAATCACAGCATTATGATTATGATTGAATATATTTCTGCATTAATCAATATTCCTCATTTACCTAGCTAGGTAGGTACATTCAATGTTAGCAGACCTTAATTAATATTATGCTATGCATGAGAAAATCAATGAAATGCCTCCTACCCCTACATCCCTTCTTCAAGTTGGACACAGTAGGATACTCTAATAACCTACCAAAACCAACGCCTCCGGTCTCCGGACGATGAGCCTTGCTTTAACTTGTGTCATCTATATTGCAATTGTTGCTTTTAAAAAGGCATTGAAGGGGTTAGGTTTACCCACCGAGAATATGGGTAAGACTCAGCTCAGCACGTCAGCCCCTAGTAGCAGACCTAGGTAGGTACTATGAAAATCGAAGCAATTGCAATTGGATGGGCGTGACAGCCTGACTTGTTGGGTTTTATGTCGCAGTTTCTAGAAAATTCTGGCGCGAAACAAGTCTGGCCGACTCGCGCAGGATGCAGCCCATTACCGTTGTTGTGCCGAGCGCTCCTTGCACAATGGTTTTAATTCCATCCAGAAGTCTCTTTTTAGAGACATTCTCAAATCAAAGGCTAATGGGTTTCATCGAACCTTGCAGCAGCTATATTTATAGCAGTAGCAACCTACCCATAACATGTGCAATGGGAGTGCAATTACCTACGTTTAGAACACACGACACGATGTATCTGTTACCGGGAATCTGCATAATCCGGTATTCTATACAATACCTATACAATGTATAGAATACCTAGGGTAGTGTACGAAATATGATTTATTTTATATTTTGCATAGGTATTCTATACAATAGCGAATGCGCAAACGGTAGATAATAATGTAAAAGACGAGATAACGACACGATGTATCTGTTACCGGGAATCTGCATAATCCGGTATTCTATACAATACCTATACAATGTATAGAATACCCAGGGTAGTGTACGAAATATGATTTATTTTATATTTTGCATAGGTATTCTATACAATAGCGAATGCGCAAACGGTAGATAATAATGTAAAAGACGAGATAAAAGTAAGAAAATAAAAAATAATTAGGTTATGTTATGTATGAACAGTAAATAAAATGCCATTTAGGTATTAATTTTTGCTTATTCTGCTAAGCGTAATAAAACACGTTACATTTGCTCAAAACCAATTTGAACAAATGTAACTTTTTTATTCGTCCGTTATTTAATAGGTAGGTAGGTACTAATATAACATTGATAAATACAGACCAAAATCTATTTAATTTACCGATGAGCAGGTAATCTATACAATTCAAATTACCTAGGTAAAGTATGTAATGGATAATAATATTCATAATATTTCATACATGGCCTGGGTATTGTATAGAATACCTGAATTATACAAATTGCTGGTAGCATAATACAAGGTGAAACAGAATATGTGTACTAAGCAGTGGGGAGGGCTTTTCGGACCAGGAAAAGTATTTGTTGTGGTGGGGAGATAATAGTGAATTCCCAGTTTCAGTTTCCCATACAAATCTTTTCATTTTCTCAATGACAATAAATAGTGACGACTCTATTCCTTTACCGCACTATGCATGTAGGTAGGTAGGTATCAGTTGGTGCAATTGTCTGTGTCAAAGAGTATTAAGGACAGATGAACCAATTTTAGTGAGAACTTGGAGTCATCTCGTGAAAGTAGGTTATTAGATAGAACATACACATTGATAAATTACATAGGCACCTACAGTTACAAAAAGACGATAAATGCGATATTGGACGAACAAAAGTACATTATAGGAACGATTATTTTGTATTTTAGCTAACAGATAGATAAAATTCTTATTGATTTGACAAATTAAACCTTTTAGTAATGGATTGTCTCATTAGCAGCCCAGGCTTTTCGACGATTTTCCTCTGTTAGTGAAAGCGCTTTTCGTTCTTTGTGATTGTGACCTTCTGCTATGTTGCTTCATCTGTCTAGAGCTGAGGTCATTGACGCGAGTTAAGAAACAGCTGATTTTAGGGTAGTCTCAACTCAAAAAACCAGCTGTTGGTGTCAGAACTTTGATCTTGTTTTACCAAAAACTTTGAACCAAAATTCAAAAAGTCGTAAAACAAACGTTGTTCCACGAGTCGGGTCGGATAACCCCGTTTCGGCATAGTACACATATTCTGTTACAGGTTGTATACAAGCCCTATTCTGAGCTACCTAGGACAAATGCAACATCGCCACCATTGTGTACCTACCAATTCACAAGCCAATGCGACAGTTTATCGTTTAGTAAATTATCACCTTTCAATCGTCAACTCCTGCAGCACGTCTATTCTTTCAGGTGTAACATGAAAACCTGAAATAGAGACTCCACCATGCATCGCTTCACAGCACTAGCATTCTACCTTATAGCCACTGGACTTGCGTACGGATTCAATGGAGACAGCTTTGAACTAGAGTGCCCTGACGAATGCGATTGCCACTACTTCAGAATCAACTGGGTGACGGATTGCTCGGAGAGCAATCTAACCGAGGTGCCCTACGATGAACTCAGCCTAAGCGTGTACATCTTGGATCTAAATGGAAACAATATCACGCATCTGAAGCCATTCCCAAATGACATAAAGATGAGAAGACTGCAAATTGCCGAGAATCGTCTCACGAAAGTCGAAAAGGAGTCATTCCGAGGACTGGAATACCTGATTGATGTCGATTTGTCTGGAAATAAGATTAGTTACGTCGACCCTGAAGCTTTTTTGTGAGTACCTTTTTACCTTTTTTATGTGCCATTTAAAAAAAGCTACATCAATTTGGTATGTAGCCACTTCTACGTTGAAATTACAACCTCCGGGAGGGAAGCCAAATGATTACGCTCTCTGTAAGTAGGTACCTACAACGTACCTTACCTACGTAATTAATTTATACCTACTCGTGATTTAGTCCGTGGCAAGCAAACATTGACAATGGATGCTGCAACTCTATTCAGCTACTAGACTAGGTACATGGTATGAGTCATCCAACCATAAACTTGGCCAACCGGTCGCGTCGTATATTGTTTAAAGCGCATTTATACTTTTCACATGGCGTCTAATATCCGCTCCGTAAACATGGCATTCATCCTTCATCCACCACACAATACGTGCTGATGATAAAATTGTTCAAATTGCTCGTGATCTTGTTAGGGCACGGTCCGAGACACAATTGCCGCCAACTACTGCCAATATAAGATAATGGCCACACAACGAATGCAAATTGAGTTTAACTCGTTCTATCTGATAACGTCGCAAATACGCACCACAAAAACTTTTTTCAGACGACAAATTTTATGGTGACCCAATAAAATGAATGATGTAAATTTTCTATTCCAGGGACTCACGTGGGTTGTTGAACGTGGAGCTTCAGGACAATCCGATAAGTTTTGTTGAAGGCCCATTCCTAATCTCCGCCACTCTGCAGTACCTCGACCTTAGCTCATGCAACTTGACCACTATCAACCAACAGTTCTTCGACAACATCACTACTCTTAACACCGTGGACCTTTCTAATAATCCTCTCGTAACAATCGAGGCAGGAGTCTTCGATGTCCTTACCAGCCTGGAAAATTTAAAACTCAACGACTGCAAGCTGAAAACGATATCAGAAAACGCCTTTGTTGCTTTCGTTAATCTTAAAAGCTTAGAACTGGCAGGCAACCATCTCGCCGAAACCACCTGGACTGAAGTCCTTGGTAAGTTAGGGAGACTGGAATATCTGAACTTGAAGAAATCTGGCATAACCTCCTTATCTGAAGACACGTTCGCAAATTGTACTTACCTAGTGTCGCTTATTTTAGCTGACAACAAATTGCGTGATTTTGATATCGCAGCGACGTTAGGTAACAGTTTCAATCATTTGGATCTGTTAGACTTATCTAACTGTAAGATCCAGGGACCGATTTCCGGGGACATTTTCGCCAACGCAACTCGTCTAAGAAGTCTGTATCTTTCTGGAAACCCCTTATTTGCGCCTGATTTACAAGAAGCACTTGCTCCTTTGCCAAAACTTGAAAAACTGTTCTTGAGCAACTGCGGACTGCGTAATCTTCCGGACAACTTCAATGTTTTTGATAATCTCCAAGAGCTCGATATTTCTCACAATCCTCTGAACAATGTTTTCACAAAACTTTTGGCTCCGCTTGAAAATTTAGAGTATCTCAACATGGGATATAGCAACTTATCATTTATTGGGCCAGATTCATTCTCGAAGATGACTTCGATGAAAAGGCTTGTCCTTTCCGGTAATGACCTACTCTCACTTGAAGCAGGGTTATTTGGAAATCTGACACAATTAACCACTATAGAGCTGGAGTTTTGTGGCTTAAAAAGGCCACTGAACGCTAATGCGTTCTTCAAGAACCTGACCTACATGGATTTAAGAGAGATAAGACTTGGAGGAAATCCTTTAGTCATACCGGAAAAGGGACCAGTGTTTCCAAAACCACTGTCTCATGTTACGATCCTCGATCTGAGCAATTGCAATATAACATCACTTAACATTGACGCTTTCAAAAACACTGTCAATATAACGGACTTGAATTTGTCCGGAAATCGTCTCGTATCTGCAGAAGGAAGCTTATCATTTTTGGAAAAGTTACATCACCTGGAGAAAATTAACCTGAGCAATAACAACTTAACCACAATCGATCCGCTTTTGTTTGCCAACAACCCAAAGTTGCATTCTCTGAACCTGCTCAGAAACCATTTCGTGTGCGATTGTAAAATAGCCGAGATGTGGGACTGGGCGAACATGATAAAAGGCGATCTGGACGTTCTCGTAGGAGCTAAGAGCGCAGAGAAAGACATCACTGTCAAAGGAAACAAGAAGAAGAAAAACTTGCACTGTCACTACAACGAAACCCAGCTCCGGAATATGAGTACGATATTAAACAAGTCAGTGCCGGGCCGGAGACCGTTCATAAAACCCAGGGATCTAACGTATGCGAACAGAACCTGGGCCAAATATGTGAGAGAGTCAGGATGTGAGCCGGTCGTTCAGATTCTTAAGCCGGTTGCACTGGTAGCTGGTATGTTTGAAGTAAGCCGTAATATTCCAGCATTGCTAAGTCTAATGGGATTGTTCATGGTTGGTGGGTTAGCTACGGGTTATCTGTCCACGAGGTATTACAGGAAAATTAAGGTGACCAGAAGTGGCGGGAACATTTAAGAAGCCAATCGATTCTAACAATATATATGCTCTTGTTAACTACAACAGACGAAAAATAAATGCATTATTTGACTAGTCACAATCACAAACAATTCATGTAGCTTCCAAACGTAGGTAGGTTATGTTATTTTGGCGCATAAGAAAGAGCACAGCGCACCTGTTAATCTATGCAAAATATGAAATTCCTCTTGATTTTTTTAATAATATCTAATAATGAGATAAGTGTAAAAAAATACTATTTTTTAAGTAGAATATTGGTATCATCAGTACAAAGTTTAATAAAAATCGGGCCAGTTGCTTTAGCGTACGTACCTAAACCAACAAAACGTATTTTTTATCAGCCTTGCTTCCTTATAACCTTCAACAAACGATTATTGAAATAGAAAATTATCTATTATTGCAATTTAGGTATTCATTTGTTAATTGATTTGCAAGTTTCCTCACAAGTTATCTGCAACTTGTCTCAGCGTGGATAATCGATCATTGCTCAAGCTTAAATTTGGCACGTCTACTTTTCAAACAAAATAAAAGAACGACCGTTTTAATGAAAACTAGACGCATGAACAACATAACATAATACATAACCGCCTCTATGGTCTAGTGATTCAACCCACCGATTTCAGATCTTAACCCTTAAATGGACGATTTTTTTTTTACGTTTTAAAAAAATATATTTGTGTAATAGACATGTATTACTGTCTAGAAAAAATGAGTAAAAAAATCTAGACATGAATTTACTATTTTTTTTTTGCAATAATGTGAGTGTTGTTTATAAACTACATTGCGCATTCAATGACATTTTGCAAGTATGGGTAAAATAAGAGTGGATATTGTTTTTGAAATGTGTTTATTTATTCTAAATTATGATATTTATAAAAACAATTGCTTTTTTTCGTATCACATAAAGATACACGACATTTTTGGCACATTTTGAACGTAAATCCTGAACATTTCGGGAATTTGCACCTCTGCTGCTTCACTGTCTTCAGCAGTAACAAGATTCCGTTTTCGCCAAACCAGAAGTCGCTTAGAAATCCCTTGTGATCTACTCTGGGGTACTGCTTCTCCGGCTTCCAAAATAGGAGGGTCTGGCATATTTTGATCGTTGTCAATTACGAGAGGAGGATCAGCATCCACTTTATCAGACTGGGCATTCTCACCTTCATCACTATTTTCAAGGTCCCGAAGAACATCTCGAGCTGTTTGATAATAGTGACCTTCATCCTCTACTTCGGAGTCCGAGCCGTCTAAGCCATCTTCTGAATCTTCAAGAGTTTCTAAATACTTTGTAATTTCGCTTTCTAGTAATCGCGGCATGCTGAAAAGCAAAATAAAAACCCTTCACCAAACATGCATTTATTTAGCAGGCAATGCGCATTGTAGTTTTCCTACAACATACCAGATTTCGCGTAATTCGACAGTAGCATCAAGTAATTTTCAATGTTTTACAACATGAACATGTAATTGAAGATATAATCAAGCAAATAAAAATATGTTATATACTTACATTATATTTTATCAAAGTCCGAACACAGCTTCAAAACTTAGTTTCGCGCCACTAGAAAAGTTTTCTTCAAAGTGACATTTGACATTCATTTATTTTTAATGCATAAAAATATTGGATAGTGCCAACATTAAAAAAAGTACAAAATTCGTTCAGAAATAAGAACTAGTTGTCAAAATTAACAAAAAAATAAAATAAAGATAATTTTATCTGTGATGTTTAGTATGTTGTTTAAAAACAACATTGTCCATTTAAGGGTTAAGGTCCCGGGTTTGATCCCCAGGGGAGTACAATGTTTTACTTGGTTTGGTTGGTGGTAGGACTTTATCTATATGCTAATTCTGTCGCCATAACAACAATTCTAAAAAATGGTGTGTTCCTGCATTTAGAGGTAAGATAGCCAGTTCCTCTGTTAGTTGAGGATTCCGAATAATCCACCTTCAGCCTTATCTCAACTTATAAACAGATGAGATGAAGGCCAAGCGCTTCGTGTCGTACAATAAAAAAAAACAGTAGGTACGTGGTCAACCTACCCACGTACCCACGTATGTAGGTATTGAAATTTTATTTTCATGTAAATAAGAAGCAATCCAGAATCTTCATCAACAGTCACTGCTGGACAGAGCCTCCTGGTTTTTGCCGTTACCACCACGCTTGGTAGGCGGTTTGGTGAACGCAGTAAAGGTGTAGATAGCACACAAGTTGCTGCCTGCCTTCTGGTAAGATCCCTTATTCGACTTTTACGACATCCATGGGCTGAGTCGGAGGGGTCGATTTATAAGCCACAACCGCCATGCCACGGCAAATGTAGAACTTTAATGAATGATATTTATTTATAACCTAGTTGCCTAGTCGGGCACCTTTTTTTTGCTCTTAGTTACAAATTAATCATTCAAGAATCATAAAACTAAGTACCTAGGTAAGGTAATAAATACCTTGTCTATTATAAAATACATAGCTCGGTGTAATTCAAATGCATAAGTGCGTTTTAATTTCCTGTGCTGTTTTGCGTATCGCGTAAGGTTCTTTAGATCCGGTTGCTAGCATGCAAAATTAGACAAGAAAACTTTTTGCTTACACCACGCTGTCTGGCTTGGCTAAGTTGGCTGGGTATCGCTGGTTTTTCATTATTGTTACTACAAATCGTAGCAAGAAATAGCTGTCACGTAATACATTGATTGGTAGATAGGGAAAGTTGCACTTGCGTTGCACAAGTAACGGCAACGGTGCCCGCACAGGCGGCGCCTGAAGCTTCGGATTTCGAAATTCAAATTTCTTCCTCATTTTTAGGATCTTAGATCATTGTTTCGTTGAGACAAAATTAAAGATTTATTTATTAATTTATATAATTTATTTCTTGGCATTTATAATACTTAGCTTTACTATCAACAATAAATTAGTCTTATCAACTACTTACAACTGGCCCGCCCTCTGACATGCTCGTCTTTTTTATGTAAAAGTTTTCTTTGTAAATCTTTTTCCTCATGCCAGGCTTTTCACTTTCAGGACTGTGGTTGCTCGCCATGGTAGCTAGCTCGCTGTCGAGTAGCCGGGGAAGTGATAACGGTTCGAAACCGTATTGGAATTGTGGTTCTACAAAGAATGTATTACTCTTGTACCTATGGTATGGTTGGGATGGGAACGCAGAGCTGTCTTTTGGCAACCCCTTGGAGTAGTCAAATTCTTTTACTAAAGGCATCGCTTTGTACTGTGCGAAAAATTGTTTCATGTTATTCAAATTCTGTGTTGGATAGAAGCTGTAAGGTACGGCGGTATATTTTTCAGATTTTAGTTTTTTCTGGTCTTGCGATGGGTAGAAACTGAAAGGGATGGAAGTGTATTTTTCGCTAGATTTCTGTTTTTTCTGGTCATCCAGCGATGGGTAAAATGTGTATGGTATAGAGGTATATTTTTCGTTCGATTTCTGTTTTTTCTGGTCTTCGTCTATAAAAGCAGTGTATTTCTCAGGTTTTTGTTGTTTGTACAATTTGTAGTAATCTGTTTTTTTCTTATAATGGTCCGTTAGGCTCTCCGGCTTGCTAATCGAGTAATCCAAGAAATAATCCTCTTTCATTTTGTCTTTAGTGTCTTTGTAACCCAAACGCGAGCTCTTTGGATATTCATCGGATTGATCGTGGTACTGTTCAAATGGTGATTTTTTGAAATCGTAATATGTGCTGTCGCGCGACACTCCGTACGTTTCCGGGTTGTAGACATCCTTTTCAAGATCGATCGATTTTCCATACGCTGGGAAGCCCACAGCGGCGTTATCGTACGCTTTTTCGAAATCTTTCTCGCTCTCTTCGTCCTTGATGAACATTTCCTCCGTCCGATCGTCGTCATCAGAGTGCTCTGGAGTTTCTTCCTGGATTATGATTGACTTTGTCTTTTCCTGTATATGTTCTACGGGAGTAAAATGTTGTTGAGGCGCGGAGATATGATGCGGGGCTGTGTCGTGGTGGGGTTGAGAGTGATGTGATCCCGATGAATGGCTCTGTTGCTGCGGCGCGGGCGCTGGCGAAGGACTCTGCTGGTGAGATTGAGGTTGCAAATGTTGACTCGGGTTCACCTTTATTGGTGCAGCAATCCGGATCTCTTCTTCATATTCCGAAATGGGTGCGAACGAACCCGTACTTGTCTTAGTGTAATACTTTATAGGCTGGAACGAGTGGTCTTGTTGCTTTTGGAATTCGGAATCGGACTTATGATGATACTCTTCCTCCCTGTGCTCCGGTTTCTGATGATGATGCTTGGGGGATTCATTTCGATTGTGACTCTCGTGGTGGTGGTTATTATTTCCATGGTGCTGGTTATGACTTTCCTGGTGATGACTTGGCTTTTCGTGATGTTGGTTATGACTTTCTTGTTGATGATGGGGTTTTTCATGATGAAGGTTATGGATTTCGTGATGGTTAGATTTTTCGTGGTGTTGTTTAATGTTTTCGTGATGATGATTTTGTTTATCGTGATGATGGTTATGATTATGGCTTTCGTGATGATGGTTTGGTTTTTCATGGTGATGATTTGGTTTTTCGTGATGATTATTAGAATGTTCGTGGTGTTCATTATGATCGCGATGCTCGTTGTGGTGACGCGGGCCACCGTTTGAATCTCCGGAGTCCTCAGACTCCGACTCACGGTTCTTCTCTTCTTTATGGTCACCAGAGGTGAATTTATGAATCAGATGCTTCGGGCCTTCTCCTTTACCTTCATAGCGCACTTCCTTAATTTGAACTGGCTCCTCGGAGCTGTGGACATACGAATAGTGGACAGGCTCCTCGTGCTTCTGAGATCCATATGAAAAGTGAATGGGTTCAGATTGAGTTTCTTTATTGTATTTGATAGCTTTTTCTTTATAAGTTTCTTTATAATTTGGTGAATTTATTTCGTATGAAAATTCGGGGCTTTCGTTCGGTGTTCCTTTGACGGTTACTACTGGTCTTATGGTAGACGCTGATGGTATCTCATCGTAATATACATTATGTACTTCTACTTGCGGATATCTTTGCTGTTTCTTTTTAGGAGAGTGCTTTTTCGGTTTCACTTTATTAATTCCACTGTCGAAGCTTTTGGTTTTCTGCACAGGCTTATTGAATTTTTTACCATCATTCGTGTATTCGTGTAGTTTATGGTAAGTAGCTTCACTGATTTTTGGTAAGAAATGTTGCACTTGAGGAACAAGTGGGTTATCGAAATGCAACGGTTCCAGAAGACTGATGTCTAGAAGAGGCACTGGCGGTTTCGTTTTTATGTTCACGCGTGATTTCTTACCGTTCATAAAAGAAGTGATTGTCGTTTCTCTGACTGGGACTTTTTGTTCCTCCTCATCATTATGTTGTACTATTTGGTGAGCGTGTTCAGAAAGTTCTTCTTCAGAGCTCTCCTCTTGTGGTTCTTCCTGAAGCCTCTGGAAATGCGGTATTTCCTGTATCCGTTGGAACTTGGGCTCGTCGTTATGATACTGACCCTCAGACTGCGTGTTTGCATAGATCGCCTCATTGCTGGACGGCTGCTGCTGAGCCGTCGGGCTAGGAGACACTGGCCGATCGTGGATCACCTTACTTCCATAGTGAAACGACTGTCCTGGCAGTTGACCGTACTGCCCAAGAATAGGCAGTTGAATGGTGGGGCCGGGGAACTGAGTGTGCGATATTTGTTGCGGCGCAAGACTCTTGATGTTGCCGGCGTACACACTCTGGGGGAAGCTGAACGGTTGCTTGATCGGGGAGGACTGAATCGGCTGCAGCGGAAATCTATAGTGCGACCCGACGATGATTTGCGGAGTGGCTTGTTTGTATCCGGCAAAAGAAGGCGCAGCGATGGGCTGCGCGAAATGCGCCGGCAACTCTTGAAGCGGCACGTATTGCTGCGGGAACGGCTTGAACGGCACCGCTTGCGACAGCTGCTTCGATTCTACGAAACGATTTCCGTACGAATCCTTCAAATGCGCGTTCATGTTCTGGAAGCTAAAGCCCGGCACTTTGACCGGGACATCTCTCGAAGCGGCTGCTTTAGGCGCGGCTATCAGCGGAATCTGGATGGAGTGAGCACCGTACGGTGTTCCACTGGCGTACACCCTAGAGCTTGGTAAGTTACGGTACAGCTGAGGCACACTTTCTTCACTGATATTGTCTATGAACCTGTTCAACGCAAGCGCTCCACCAATCGTGAACCAGCACAGGGCTGCGGTTATTGCCTGTGGACAAAGATGTTCCTGATTAAAACACAGATCACTGGCACTCACGGGTAAAATTGAGAGAATAAAACACTGGCACTTAAACAAAAAAATGGAAGATAATTACCTCTCTCCCCATGATTGGGATGTCGCACGGAGACAGAGGCGGCACTGCGCGGCGCGGCGCCCCTCATGCTCTTATATCCCTTCTAAACGAAACCACCGCCAAGCGCCACCGCCGCCGCCGGGGCGGTTCGGACCATCAACATCGTCATACCTGCACACCGCTCATTCATACAAACGTTATATCACCGAACAATTCATTACTTAAATTAATTTTCCACAACCAAGTAGGTAGGTACATGCCAAATTACTTCCGATAATTTTCAAATAGGTTTTTCAAAGTGTCACGCGTTATGTAACGGCCAGCGAATGTCACAAAAAGAACGCATCGATATCGTCACGGTGCATTACAGGCACGTAACTGGCTTTTTATACACAAGTTCAATATCTGCAACTGCCCCATTTATCTCGGGCTCTCGGTGAATGCAACCAATTTTGTACACAAAAGGTGACGGGTAGATAAACTCGATTGCCTAGTAGCATTATTTTTCGCTGAGGCATCGAGTGATGTCGGTTAGGCTAGATTTCCTGGATAACCTAGCACCGTTTATAGGGATCCGCAGGTACCCAAAGGGTGCCAACGCCACCAGGACCCTGTAACTTATCCTCCGCTGTCCCTCCGTCTGATGTCTGTCAGCGGGCTGTATCTCATGAACCGTAATAGGTAGACAGTATTTGTACCTAGGTACTTATTTCTAGTCGTTATAACAACACGTAATGAAAATAATTTAAATTAAATTAAGCAGGAGCATACAATAGACGTGTTTTAATGGTTTGAAATGTGGGTCCGACCGAACCCTCGGCGTCCTTGTCCGCACTTCACCGATTTTTTTTATTTTACAAAGGATTATCCTTAGGTACCTACCTTTTTGGGTGATGATCCACGAGAACTTTACTTTGTAACTGAACTCTGTAGCCGAAATTCGCCGCGAAGGTCTTTGACATGGTGGCTTAATGATTAACTCATTAGCTCTAGGTGTTCCCAGCTAAAGCTTTCGAATTGTTATTGTAACGTATAAAAGCACCTCTAACGGTCGGGAAGACGTAAACGAATTATGTAGATTGAGCTTTGAACCAATCCAATAAGATACCTATCAATCTAAATTCGAACCAAAAGATGGCGTAAGCAAGAGCATACACAAAAGATACAGGGATATACGAGATAACTGGCCAATATAGAAAAAAGAAAGAAATAAAAACATTTTAATATAAACCTACTTACCGCGGGGTTCGATTCTAAGCTAGGATTGGACCTATTTGCTACCTACTATAGGCATCACAGACACTTATTTTGTGTTACATTCATTGTAAGTAGGTAGCTTATAGATAGCTTATGTCCCTAGTTTTTTTTCATTATGTATGTAGCCTAATATTTTATAGTTTTTTTTTTGTTGTGTACATAATACCTACTGGAGAGCATCACTCATCTCCCCAGGAGGTATTATGTCTTTTCCACTCTGCTGAGCACAAGCTATGTCAATCCAAGCAATAGCATTGAGCTGATTTTACGCCAGCTGCCATTGCAATGGTTTGTCAACGCGATAAAAAAAAACCCCCAGAAATTATCAATTGAACATTTTGAAACAGACACAAACAGATCTTTATTTTGTTTTATGATGGCTAAATCTGTAATTTCACGGTGTTTTTCAGTTCAAACGTGACAAAGAGAAACATCTATAAATAATATCAAACTTGGTTTTGGTTATTAACGGGGAACAAGGTAGTATTTCTATGTATACCTAGGTAGGTACCTACCTACTACGAAACCCTACTATTCCAATCCAAATCGAATAGTTAGGATATAGAAGGATTTAAACTTAACAAAGACAGAGCAACATGTATAAATAATATCAAACTTGGTTTTGGTTATTTACGGGGAACACGGTAGTTTTACCTACTCTGAATTGAAACCCTACTATTCGTGTCCTTAGGTAGCGTACACATAATCCAAATCGAATAGCTTTATAGGTTATAGAAAGATTTTGTGGTAGTGGGAGGTGACATGCCATGACTGACACAACGGACCTGTACTTATTCGACATTTGATTTGAGAATAGCGTTGAATATGTTGAAATCTATCGGCTTCTGATCTAAGAATCGAATCCGTCAAAAAGTGAAAAACTCACGTGTTTGAGAATGTTTGGATTTCCGAGTTAGAATATAGACTGGCCAAAGTGGATTCCTATCCAAGACACGTGACCACGGCATCAATCGTATTTCACAATAAATACTTGCCTAATACCCAAAGCTAAAATCAGTCCTGGAGACAGGATTTTGGAGTAGGTATAGCTTACGTTTGTTTTTTAGAATTAGAAATGCACTATGGGAAGTGTTGGGAAATCCCAAAGGATGATGGAAATGTAGTCTTGAACAGTCTCTACACAAGTACCTACCATAAATTAAAGCGGTTTCTAGCGGATTATTAGATAAAAATTGGCTTTACTCGTGAGGTTTAAGGTTTTGGACGAAATTATTCCGAATCGGCGAATACGATATGTTATTACCGAAAAAAATGGATGATATATAGGTATAACAAAAGGATGTTTCAAAGACTTAGCTCCAACCATCGTGCGGCTTCTTGATGAGTATCTATCTAGGCCTAACGCATTACTTTCACACCCCAGTAACTTTCTTCTGAGTGACAAGTCTCGGTCACGGTCAGCTGGGGTGGTCTGGGATGGAAACCCAGTGAAAGTAGGTACTGCTCTGTTGATATCTGATAGCATTTCTACTGTTAGAGAATGTAGGTTGGGATAACCTAGACAATGAAAATACGTACGTAAGCGTATGGTAAAGACGCACATTACCAAGGGCTTTCGACGACCACTGACATAATCTCGTAAATTGTTGTATTCCGGCATTTAGAGGTAAGATAGCCAGTTCCTCAGTTTGTTGAGGATTCCGGGTGAAGTGCGCTTCCACCTTCGGCTTGATCATAACTTGAAAAATCAGGTGAGATGAAGGCCAATCACATCCCCGTCGCATAATAAAAATGAAGTAGGTAGTTTCTGACTTGTCGAAAAATTACTTATGGCCTAGTAGTGCCACTGTCACATACAAGTTTGTCGCTCATTTGGAAATGGTAGGTGCGATTTAAATTAAATTTAGCAGGGATTGGATAGGTATAACAGTCATGTCTGTGGTGCGTTGTACAGATTGGATAGGGATAAGATGTCTATTACACGTTACTTTTTCAAAAAAAATAATTAGACGTGCCTTTTAAAAATGAACGAAAAACTACGTTTACATTGAAATTCAGCTATAGTCCGGAGCCTTCTTATATACAATTCTAAAACCTTGATTGTGAACAGTGTACCTTTACGTAATAGATAGGTTAGGTACTCGTATATACCTATAGGTAAACACGATACAATTCTACAGGTAACCAGAGGCATATTTCGCGTCTACCGAAATTACAATTGATACATACATACGATACATTATTTTATTTATAATAATTATTTATTCAGCTGTGTCGTGATCGTGCTCTATAGCTGTGTGGATATCGAGTAACCTCTCTCATAGTGCTCCGTAGATTATGTACATAAATAACTCGAAGAACTCTTATTTCATCCCACTTGTGATACTGCAATAACCTAAGTATTAGCACTATAAACGCAATAGGTACTCACAAATTATGACAATATTGTTCCAAACCACAATCTCAGACATTACCCTACCATTACCCGACTAGGTAAGATATGATTTTAGATAACTGTGACATTTCATAAGCGAATTGTTGGCAACACTTATTACATCATTTATTTGCTGTGTGAATCAACTTTTCTATCTACATTTCATAACTAGCAATATTGATTTAAGAATTGTGTGGTTAGAAATGCATTGTTGTTAAATTTTCTTTTCATACTTTATTTTCAATCATATAATTATGCATATAATAGAGATTTTGTTATTTATATAGACAGTTATTTCGGTTATACTACATATCTAATATTGATTAAAAAAAAAGTCACAGAAATACGCTTATAAACGAAATATTAATATTTTGTGTTAAAGAATGAAATTCCACAAACCAACGCTTACAAACTTACTATAGATTATTATTTAAAGTAAGAATATACATAGGTATATTATATCATTGTCATTGATAAGACAATCAATTTAGTGTAATACATTTATTAAATTATTAAATTCAAACACGGTCCTTTGAAAAACCTAGCCTAGCCTTAACTTAATCGTGATGTAATTTATCATACATCTTACTAAAGATAAAACATATTTGCTGACAAACAAAAGCACAAACACTTATCAATAAAATGTTAGAGAATATACACAAAACAAATGCATGTTATATCGAGACGAAATGTCAATGATTTAAATTGTCACATTATTTATATTGACGATTTCACCGAACTAGAACAGAACACCGGAGGCCTATTCTCGTTTTGCGCGATATATTTATCGAATGTGATAAAATATCACTTGGCGAGAATCACCCCCCCCCCCTTTTTCTATGACTTCGGAGGCTCATCTTATTTCCCACTAATTGCCTCACTGATGATGCATCCCTACCAGCCTACTCCAACTCAGATTTTAGATACCTTCGCTCTTCCAAAGAGACGGCGATATTGACCGCGATGTAAGCAACATAATGAATACAGGATGGATGAAGTGGCGACAGGTGTCTGGTTTTTTTTTTTTAAAGGACATACGCTGGTCTGTTTCTAAGCCGGGAGGGCGACAGCTTTGCGCTGGATCAACTTGTGATGCCTCTTAAGCTTGGGAAAAATCTACGACACGTTCATCAGATCTGTCGTTTTGTATGTATCAGAATGGCCACAGTGAAAAAGAGGATGAAATGAGAGTGCATATTGATGATAGACCAAGCGTTTGACCACCAAGTCACTTGAAAAACAAGTGGCGATGTGCTTAGATGGAGCACGCGTGTCTAAAAGGAACCTGTTTACTCTGGACTTAGACTCCAAGATCGTACTGGTGGTGGATGAGACAGGAAATGATTACATCAGGGGAAGTGTGAAAGTAGCGCCGTGACGGAAATAATGAGGAGTAGGTTAGCGTCGTATGGACAGGTCATGCGGAGGTAAGAAAGTCACGTGACTATAATAATGTTGGGTATGAATGTGGACGTACGTAGGAGTTGGTAGACCGAGGAAGAAATGTATGGATTGTGTGAGTGAGTGCATGGGAGAGGAGTGGATGTCAAGTTGACGGGAGATAAGGGGAGATAATAGCAAGATAGTGAACTAACGTGAGATTCCTTTCATCCAAAATAATAATAAAGTAAGTCTATTGAGCAAAAAAATATTGTTTCAAGACACTGAATAAATATGTGTGACACATAATTATGCAGATTAATATTCCGTAAGGAATAGATATCTGAAGTTCAGATATCTATTCCTTACGTTGGTTAGGTACGTTCAGATTCTGAACGTACCTAACCAACGCTTGGTAGGGCGCCTGTAGCTATGCAATCAAAATGTTACGCGCACTACAAAAGTTTGGAATCGGGTCCCCAGCGTCTGTATTTCCGCTGTGTACGATCCTGTATTTCAGAGATTTTTATGTTCTCGATCCATCGTTGGCCAAAAGATGACCTGAATTAATCTGAATAAAAAAATAAAAGAGCACCTACATACAGCCCTAACTTGCTACCCAGAAATCATGCACATACAATAAGTAGGTCAATCGGTTTCCATCGGCTTTGTAAAGAGTCACTATCATAGTATAGACACAAACGTCCTATGATATTATAAAAACCTAGTTTTTAATTATATCTTGACTTAAAAACCGAAGTAGGTACCCAATCAAACGAAAAAAGATATTAATCTATTCCATACATATCGAACCAACGACTGACAAACTACAAGCTCAGTTCATAGTAGCTCTGCCTTCTGCGCTGTAGGTTCGATTCCCACCCAGAACAAACTCTTATTTTTTAATCTTATTTGTTATGATTATAGTTATTTCGTATGTGTGTGGGTGGTATTGTATGATACGTATGTATTTACAAGAATATATTTATTAAGTATTATATCCGTTATGTAGTTTCTATATATTCAGTTTTGTCATGTGTGCCATTAATATCCTGTAATAATATTTATTAAACAAGACCTGGCAACACTTAGTTGTTTATTATTGAATAATAATGTCAAGGTTACTGTAGCCTCAAAGTAATATATAGCAGAAATTTTGATTAATAATTACTTAGCTTATTACATAATTCAGATTGGATTTTTAAAAGCTCCTATGAACTTCCGAAAGCTTATTTAAAAAAAAAACACCCAGTATATTTTTACACTAAAAAAACTATGTACAATTTTTCAAAATGCAAAAAGCTTCACATAAACATAACTAATTTACATATATATCAAGCATCAGCAGCACACTGGAACATTTACAAGGTAAGGGTTGTAGCCTGCCATGCATCTTCTAGTCCAGTGGTGGAAAGGCGATGGAGGGATTAGGTCAAAGATATCTCACACCCGCCGAAGTGGAATTTATAGAACACAGACAGCCTGGCAACCCGCCGTCTATTCTAGGTTCTGCAAATTAATAGCTCTGCACGACCCTCAATCGAGTCCAGGGCTTCGAGCTGATAATCGTCTGAGCCATCCCAGAGATGTGAGCAGTACTCCATACAAGATCGGACCTGAGCTTTGTATACAAACTTAAAAGCGGTCCCGGAGTGAAGTACCGCCGAAGCTTAGCAAGAATACACAGCAAATTTGGCCTTGGACTCGATATGGGAGACAAAGTTAAGTTAAATGAAAGTAAAGCCTAAAAGGCTAAAAATAAAACTATCATTGAACTGGAGCGAAGTGTCGTTAAAAAAAAGTGCTGAATGAAATTGGTTCTTCTTTGCAGAGAGCACACATGACCGAGTTTTGGAAACGTTAAATCATACAAGGTTTGCATCACCCCATTCAGACACAATGTTAAGCTTGAGATTTAAACGCTAAACCATCTCCCTACTGTCATCTGCGTACCCATAGATACTGGGTATTATTAGATCATTGATGTAAAGCAGGAATAGAGTTCGTAATAGAACAGACCCTTGAGGTACCCCGACATTGATAATTAAAAGATCGGACGAATATCCACTAATGACTACTCGAATCGTTTGTTCACTCAGAAAGTCTGTGGTCCACATTAAAAGGTTGTTATGATGATAATGAGTTACAGCATCAATAATAAAAATAAATATTACAGGACATTAATTTCACACAGCGCCATCTTAACACGTATATGCGCTTTGACCGCACCACAAATATGTTTACATGCTCGGCAAAACACAATCTAAGCTGAGTAAGGACTCAGCTTAGATTGTGTTCATTGTAGACCTCATCTTTGGCAAGCCTGGACCAGCCTAGAGGTCAAGACCAAGCCCATTTATCTCCTATATAAAAGTCGACGTGTATAAGTATGTACATTGCCTATGGACTGCGAAAACGGCTGAAACGGTTTTTGAACTTTCACCCTCTTCCAGAGTTCTTTTCGTGATATATAGTTTTTATAAATACCCACGTTTTGGTTCCGTAGTCCAGAGTGTACCACTAGAAAAAAAACCTTATTATTAGAGTAGCTTGCTTTTCAGCGCGGTACAGTCTTTGAAAGTTCCCACGTTTTGGGATCAAAGTCCCGAGTGTTCCACTAGCCACTGATAAAAAAAACTTGTCACTTACTTAATCAAATCCGTCAGGAAAACGTCCGCATGCAACGACACGATTCGCTTATATCATACTTCACCGAGTCTATTGAACACGTTCTTCGTAATGGTCAGGTTGTTGACCGGCTTCATCCCGAGCCTGGACTTCACGCCGATACCGTCGGGGATGGTCAGCCTCCGTTCCGGCTTGTTGAAAATCTGCGCACCCTCCGTCGGTCTAATCGCTTGCGTATTGAGTTTCTTTACGTTCTCGATCTCTTTGTATTGCACGAGTTTTGAGAATTTCACGGATTTAGATTTGGGCAGCGCGATTTTGTTTCTCACATTGACCGGGGTTTCGTCGGCGCGCATTGTGAAGATTTTCCTGGTGTTTTTGGTGGCGGTGACGGTGATGCTCTTCGGCGAGACGCTCTTCGGCGAGGGCGAGGGTTTGAGGATGCCTTCGTATTTGAGCGCGTCTCTGGCGATGGGCACAGACCTCTCGTCCGGCTTGGAGCCGAGGCGGGCGTAGATGGGCTTGGCCGGGTTCAAGGTCACTTTGGCTGGCGGTTCACTGTTGCCGAGCCTTGCGAATACTGTTTTAGGAGGACCTGGAATAGGGGAATTTATTAAAACTAGCTAACTAAGCACCATCTTCCTATCCTTATCCGCTCTAGGCAGGGTCGACACAACATGTTATTTTCTGCCATCATGTTGTTAAGGGGCCGCCTGTCACACATCAACTCTCCTTGGGAACACTAGTTAGAGTGGGATGAGGGGATAAGGGGGATGAGAATTCTAATACGGAAATAATTAAAATAATTCGGAATACTCTAGCTGCTAGCAGCTAGAGTATTCCGAAATTGCGTACCTTCAATGATTCCGACCAAATATCTGACAGAAATCTAGTAAAAACAACTGGACCTCTAAAACCATTGGGCACCCAGAATTTGACCATCTTATCTTAGCTTTCTGCACTCCCTCTCCATATAAAATACATACAAACTCACACAAAAAAGGAGTAATGATATTAATATAATGATAAGACAGAAGATGCAATTGACTGCACAACCATGTGGGTTAGTACCCCGATAAACTCAAAATAGAAAACAGCAGGATAATCAAAAGCATTCTAAAAATGATCCCAAAAATCTAACTGAATAGAAATAATGAATGCTGTTCTTTATCTGGCATCGCGCGGTTTGCGCATTGACATAAAAGTTGTTTTAAACAAAAGCTTACCTTCATTAGTCTCTTGCGTGGGCGCTTCAAATCTGATCTGTCGTTTTTTCATATTTTCTGGAGGACTTCTAAAAGCAAAGATAGCAGATAACAAAAATAACTAAATCCTAATGTTTAAAAGAAAAAAAGATGCAGGGGAACACCACCTAACACATCTTATAAACAGGTTTTTGCCCGCATAAACCTTCGGTCCCGAAACTTTTGAATTATCAAGTTAGCAGTACAATGAGCAGTGTTATAGCTTGATAGCAGGATCGCTTCCAGATAACCATATAAAGAGGATAGTTGAGTGTAGTACTTTTTTTGGTGACAGCTAAGCGTTTGACCACCATCTCACTTGAAAACAAGTATAGATGTGGCCTGAGATGGAACACACTTGTTTAAAAGGAACCTATTAACTCTGGACTGTAGGAGAAATCTTGTTTTTTTTTTATCTCAAAAAATGCCCAACGCGCCTATAGAAGTATTCACTTCAAAAAAAGAAAATGGAGGTTATCAACTTACATCATCTCGTTGGACCTCCTCTTGACGGCGGTGTGTGGGGTGACGGGCGGCTCCGGGCCTGGGTTCCTGGTGTAGTGCTCCAGGATGCGACTCGCCGCTGGAACATTACAGTGAGATTTACACCCGTTTTCACCCCTATATGAAGGGTGGGTTTTCTACTTTACTTTTTTTTTTTTTAAGTTAGTGTGTGATACTGTCAGAAAATATGTAGATATTACAATAATTTATTGCTTAAACTACCCGAACATTATGTACTTAAACGGACTTTAAGCTCAAGGGTTATTATGAATAAACGATTAAATGTGTATATCCAATAAAATATATTTTTTAAATAAATATTTCATTATTGTGCGGGAATTATTTTGGAGTATTTATTCTCCGTATGATATTTAAGCCCAAAGTTGGGCCTAAAAGCGCGAAAGTTTAAAAGCTTGTAATTATTATGCCTGTACGGGAATTATTTTGGAGTATCCATTCTCAGTATGTTAATAAGCCCAAAGTTGGGCCTAAACGCGAAAGTTTGAAAGCTTGTCATTTTCCAAAACAATATTTTTGTACGGTTTAGTTTACCTTTGTTTTGGATCAAACCGTGGATTGGTCATCCTTTGAAGTTTTTATGGAAAGCTGTCGATGTGTTTTACAACTAATTCCTAAGCTAAAGTAACGAGTACCTACTACCTACCCTACTAACGTAACGTGTGATAGTCAGCGCCCATCCTCGACAATCGATAGACCTATTGTTTTTGTACTTTGATTATATATTCAGATGTAATCGTAACCGTTTCCGAACGCACGGAAGTATTTACGTTATGCACATTGGAATTATAGATAGTTTCCTATAGTTTGGTCTGCGTGCGTGCGCGCAGCGATGCACTCGCATTAACATAGCGCGGTGTGTCAGTGGGACGCTCAGTCGCACATTGTGTAACGTTGGTAAATTATAACGTGGAAATTACGTGAACATATTGTCTCGCGATTCGCGATCTTGTCATTGGCTGGTTTGATCCTGCCAATAACAAACCATTCATCAAAACAGCAACCATTTCAATTTGGACGGATATGAATAGAACTTGGCATGGATAGTTACCATATAGTATACCTATGTTATAGGCTTTATTTTTAAGAACGTTGAGCTTTGATTGGCTACATTATATTATATACATATTAATCCGGGTATTTTAGTTCCTTAACAGCCTTTGGCCTATGCATATTACTTTAGTCTCAACAGCTACCATTTGTCGCCTTAGATTAAGACAGTCATGCACTCCGGTATTTTTAGCTAAACTTAGGATCAAGGATAGTTCTATCTGTGAATGTGGTTTGGACATAGGAACCGTGGACCATATTTTTTTCAGTTGCAATAGATTACGTTGCTCAATGTATGATATCCTCCCCCTGATGTATCCCGTCCTACTTCATTGAAATGTCTACTTTCCCTATCCTTTCCCCTTCCATAATTTCCCTACTTTGTAAATTTATTACAAAACTGTAAAATATATACTTATGTGTATAGATTGCATACTAACCCTCGATACAATATATATAACATAGGTACTTACTAACATTGACATATATATTATTTATGCTGTCCATGTTTTAAAAAAACAATTTGGTGATCCCATTTTATAATACCGGCCATATTATTAGACATACTCCCCTTAATTTGTATATTAAGCTATCATGACATAGACACTGGCAGAAAAGTGACCCCCATCACTAATCGCCATATAACAAAGAAGTTCAACTTACTTTAGCCTATGGCTTACACTATATTCGTGTCAAAATAAATTCATATCTGTCCAAATTGAAAAGGTCGCAAACAAACACACTTAGCGAACATTTGCCAAGTATGTTTGTTATTTAAAAAAAATAACTACCCCGTGTTTCCATCATTTCTCCTTGTGTCGCGATTCAAAACAGGCGGTGGATTTGACGTTTTAAAATAACCCTAAAAATATAATATACAAACACTGACTTTAACAAAGTTTTTTTTATACAACTTGGAGAAGGAACACGCAAGCAGCCCATCCGATGTTAAGTGCATCTCTTGCCTAATAACAAAGCCTTACTGCGTAGGTCACAACCACAAAGAACATCTTGATTAGGTTCATACCAAGATGCCGTAATTTCCACTATCTTCCCCATTATCGAGCGAAGTCCAAGTCAGACAAAAAATTGACTTGTACAAACTTGTTGCATCTCTTGTAATTCTTGGGGTTATTGAAACTTTTACAAGTATGCACTAACTGGATCGCTTTAGCGAACCCTAAGTACTGAAGGTCAAAGCAAATTATCGTCAAAGGCCATGTACTTTATTCAACATTATGCAAAGGCAATATTGATTTATTTAATACCTCCGTAACTACACTAAAACATACATTAAATGAACTATTCTTTACGTAATTCATTGGCAATGTATGATTCTATGTATGTAATGAATGGTCACAACAGAGTAGGACCTGTTCAAAGTCTGGTGCCAAACCCCAGGAGATCCAGTTCTTTCTGGAAAAGCTTGTTCCATCATAGACTTCATTTAGAACTCCATTCTTGCTCTTGCCTAGAGTGAGACAGGCCTAGAAGTCAAGATATATTCAGAAAATTTACTCACGGGAAGATGGCTGAGCGGGTGTGGTGCGGCCAGTGACGGCAGCAACTGGTACCTTGCTACCAACAGTAGCCGCTGAGTTTAGCACCTTATCTCTAGCTGTACACTCGTGAACTTGCTTAGAGTGCCTGAAACAATCAATTGATGGTGTTAATGGCTATCCACACCAACATTATAAATTTGAATGTAGCTCTGTTTTGCTGTTTCCTTCTACCTTCTCATTCTCCAAATTTGCTTCGATAAGGTGTGTACCATGGGAAAGGACATAGGTTAGTTTACCGTACAGATGAAGCCAAAGGCAAGTCAGAATTAAATACTTTATATGTCATGTCAATTCATAATTGTACAATAATATAGTAAATAGAGACCATAGATTTAGTATATTTAGATTGGCAATGCAAAAGAGAACGAGAATATGTCTGAGTGAGATAGTTAGATGAGAGCATTCACTAATACCCTACTGAACTGTTTCGGACTGGCATCAATTGTGACCAGAACAAATCCCTTTATTTTATTTTATTAAAAATCTAGGTTAAGTGTGAAAATTTGTGTTATATAGACGTGATTTATTACGGTTAAGTGTGCAGTACTAGGATGTAATGCATCTAAAAAAGATAACCCACAGAATTATATGTTTCACTTATAAGTATGATTTAAATGTTCAGCTCTCTCTTAATGCAATGTTTTAGGACTGAAATAAAAGTTTTGTACTATTGGAAAAATTTTATAATCTTTTACCAATAATACTCTGAATGTATCGGTATTCAATATAGAACAAATATGTGAAATACTGATGTATATATTTTTTTTAATCTTTATTCAATAAAATGTATGATTAAATTTTCTATGATCTCTCCAAGGCCTTTGACTGCGTAAAATACGAAACATTAATTTCCGAACTTAAATATCATGGAATGAATGGCAAAGCCTTAAATCTTTTAGTGTCCAAACCTTAAAGAGAGAATATAGGTACACTGTTACAAAAATACAATAACAATTTTTTTTTTTTTTTTATTTCCTACATAAATATTATCACTTTAAGGTACAGCTGAGTCAAATCAGGTATTAATGATAAATGAAGTATAAGGTGGTGCATCATGCAGCACTTTTTGCCTCTCATACATTCACTTTACACTCACCCTAATGTATTTTGATTTTTATCTTGTCCTAATCACTCTATTGCCAATCTCACGTTAGTATATTCTAAATCTATAATAGCGACCAACCAAAATTTTTGTTTTTATAATTATGGTAAAATTATTGAATAAAAATGTATAGCTTAAATGAAAAGTAAATACTGGGGACAGTCTGTTATTGTCTGATAATCAAGGCCAAAACCAGCCAATTGAAAAACAGATATTTTTGAGATATACTGACCTCAGAATAGCAATTACATCTCCCATCCTTACAATGCCCATATCTTTCAAATACTCTTTGTTGAGATCCAGTAGCATATCAGTCTGGATTCTATTCTCAGTAAATGTTAGAGCATATGTCGCAGACACATCCGATGGGATGCCCGCTGCTGTGAAGAACGTCACCCACATAGCTAAAAACATACACAACTCAAATAATAAAATTGTAGGAGTAGGTACCTATTTGACAGTCTAAAAGCTTTTGAAAAGGTCTGAACAAGCGGTATCGAAAATAATGGTACAGTAGGCATTTGAATTTATTAAACAAGTACCATGGGTAACATGATCATATTTCTGCAAGGCAATTAATTAGCCCCTTGATCATAATTTTGATTACATTATCTATATACATGTATTATAAAGACTTGCCTGTGAGTTTAGAATCCATTTTGTTACTAATTTACTGTTCTAATCACAATAATCTAATCTAATTCAGTACTTCCATCCTTTCGGTGATTTCCTTTGCTTTGCTCTTCTTCGTTACCAAAATCCAAAATTCCTAGATTACTGTCAGTCCAATTACACTCCACTCCACAGACAATGTTTGATGATTGTAATTAGAGTTATACTCTTTGATTTCTGTTGTATAAGAAGATTACAAAGTGACACAAAATATAATAATTGGTGGTCGCTATTTCGAATTCCTACTTAATGTTTGCATTTCGTACGGTAGATTTCAAGGAGGGTTGAAGCATCTTAATCATCTCTGTCGTGTAGACTAGTGGTTCGCCCGTAGTATCAGATCCAGAGGTCCCGGGTTTGATCCCCAGGGGAAGAATAATATTGTGCTTGGTTTGGTTGGTGGCAAGACTTTGTTGCGTGCTAAATTCGAAAAGCTGTACAAATCCAAAAGAGCAGGAAAAACCCCCGGAAACAACATATTTAGGAACAAATTACTGAAAGGAACCGGTCATAATTCGAGGGCATCTCTAACTTTTGTATGCATATCTTTTTTTTATTGTATGACGGGGACGCCCTTGGCCTTCATCTCACCTTTTTTTTTTTTTTAATCAAAAGGTAAGGCTTTGTCGGTATGCGAACACATCGCCCAATCATACAAAAAAAGTCTTTTTTCAAATATCTGTGTGTGGTTCCATAAAATAGCAGGTATGGTAAACAAATTTTTTGAAGATATTGATGTATTATCTAAAACTGTAGCACATTTCTTTGTTCTATCATCAATAGTTTTCGCAGCGCACGCGATGTCATGAACTTTATCGGTAATTTTCTTCACCTGTGGTTCCATAATTAGAGTTTATGTAAGGATCCCTGATATAGTATAAAAAATAGCCTATGTTATTCAGTTATACTATAGCATTCTACTAGTGAAAGAAGGTTATATAAAACAACAGGCCTCGCCTCTGAACATGAGCCGCCTGTATCCATCGACACCAGGACTTTATTACATTACCACTTCCCATTAAAAATAACGTAATGATACTTGCAAATTGATACCTATTTAACGGTATTAAGATAGGAATTGTTACCTTCGAAAAATATTAAAACGTTATAACTAAACAAGTAATTCACATATTATACCGTTACACAATTTCGTTAAAAATGCGCGTTGCCGCTCAGCTCTAATTCGCTAGGTAGAGCAGAGCGGCAACGTGCATGTGACAATGGTGCGCCGCGTCGCGATTATGTAGTTATAGGTACAATCCGAAGTTCCGAATGCAACGTTGCATGCTTAGCTGTGTTGCATTATGTACTTATTACACCTTCATTAATAAAGGACGCTAGGTCATTTAGCCACATGAAGTAGTTAGATACATAAAATTAAGTAGGTACCTATAAGAAAACATACAGCTACCTAGGTACCTTCGAAAATTTTTGTTTCAATTACATGCTGCAAAGGGCCATATTTAAGGTAATATGTACTTATTTAAGGTACCTACCTACTTAATTGGATAAGGATTAATGCTATATTGCTTAAAATCGCTTCGTTAATAAGTCATGATTTCTCGTAATAAGTACAGGATCAAAAATGGTTATTGTGGGTATCCCTAAGAGATAGACATTGTAGGTATAGGTACCATCGTGGACTTTTTTGTATACCTTTTTAAGGTGTACAATACTGTGGTACATTATTTTGAACTATCTCGTAGATTATAGCCAGCGTTTGCACATTAGAAATCTCTAAAATTATCAGTGTTTCTCTACTAGGTATATTATGCATTTAATAAACATATTAACCTTCCTCTTGAATCACTCTATCTATTGAAATCATCAAAGCATCAAAATCCGTTGCACAGTTTTAAAGATCTAAACCTACATATGGACAGACCGACAGCGGGAAGCGAATTTGTTTTATACTATGTAGTGATAGTGATTATTTTGAAATGGTGCCGAGGCGATAAATGGCTGTGTAACTCCGCCACATTTTATGTTTGATAATCCCAGGCAATCTTAATAGGCACGAGTACCTAGGTAATTACCTACCGTTGTTTAGGTTTGTCAAACATAAACTTGTGCCGGTCCTAAGCCCGGATTAAGGAAGAAGGTACACACATACACAAATCAACATTGTCTAGGGATATTCCATTTCGAAATGATTTGCTTACAAACTGTTTGCTTTTTAGAAAAAGTTTACATATGGAATTAAACCTCTTTTGTTCCCTTTTCAAAATTTAGAAAAAAATAAAAATAGAACGCAATAAACAAAAGATAGAATGGGGACTCCGATTTAAATTAAACAACGTTAATTTTGCCTAAGATAAATTAACTTTTATTTAATTATCAATTAGTGCTATCTAAGTAATTTTTAATTTTAACGGATCTTGTGATATTCGTAATGTCATGGAACGTCGACATTTAAGCAGAGAAGAAATGATAAGAGCGATAGACATGTTACAAGCCGGTGCTATCCAACGCGTGGTTGCCAATACCCTACACACCAATCAAAACGTAATTTCTTGATTGTGGTCACGTTATCGTATTACTGGGGATGTAAGAGAGCGCCACACTGGAAAAAAACGAGTAACCACCCCTAGACAAGATAGTTTTCTCCAAAATTCCGCCAGGAGGGAACCCAATCTCACAGCAAAGCAGCTAGTGCAAAGGCTTCAGTCAGACCATCAGCTGTCAGTCAGCGACCAAACCGTCAGAAGAAGGCTACATGAAGTCGATCTTCGTTCTCTTTACTGATGAGTTTTGGTTTGGATTCCATCCCGATTCACGAAGAACACGTGTTTGGAGAGTTCCAGGCAGAGAAAGTCGCCTCCAGCAGCCACAAGAGGTCCATTCGTACCGAGGTGGGACAATCATGGTTTGGGCGGGAATTCGTATTGGCGCGCGAACCGAGCTCATCTGGATAAGAGGCAGCATGACTGCACTAAAATACCGGAACGAGGTCATAGAACCTGTGATCATCCCTCACAGAGTTCAAATTGGCCAGGAACTTCAGCTAATGCATGATAATATCCCTCCACACACGGCGCGTTTGGTGTCAGCTGCCCTTCAGGAACATGATGTCGCGGTTTTGGACTGGCCTGCACAGTCACCACAGACTTATACCCAATTAAAAACGCTTGGGACATCTGGACAGCGAAGGGCTTTCAGCAATTTACCATCAAATTTGACCACAGAAGACCAATTTTTTTGCCATTTAAAAAGAACATGGGATCGCATACCCCAGCGAGACTTTGACACCCTAATTTTGAACATGAATAGCCGGTGCAGATGTGTTTTCAACGTCAGGGGAGGCAACACCGATTGTTAAATTGTAAATAGGTAATTTTATAAAGTCATGGCAACGTAAAAATAGTTTTAACACAATTTACCAAACTTTGTAAATTTTCAGATTTTTCGAGATTTTGTTCCTACTTTAATGTTTATTAAAAAATTATCTAAAACTGTTGTTTTAATTATTATCAATAAACAACAAAAAATAAAGATTCTTGCCATACCTAGTTTTGTAAAGAAATTATTTTCAGTTTTTGTAAAAATCAACAAAATGTTAAATACCCCTAGACAATGTTGATGTGTATACAAATCTTATTTAGTTTTATTTTGTTCCGTGTGTCTTCAATTTATGTATAAAGTTTACGAATAGTAGTTTAGTCTGTTATTCTTTTTATTTTAGTTGTCTTTATTTTTTATTTTTTTTATCTTGTCGTAAACCTGTACATCTAACTAGTATTTAAATTTTTTTTATTGTACGACGAGGAAGCGCCTTTGCCTTCATCTCATCGGGAATAAGGCCGAAGGTGGAGGCGCACTTCACCCGGAATCCTCAACAAATGAGGAACTGGCTATCTTACCTCTAAATGCCGGAAAACAACAATTTAAGAATTTAAGAAATTTTGCTATGAGTTTAAATGTGCACTTTGCGATCACTGTACATTTTGTTTATTATTATTATTATTAATGCCCATAAAATCATAGAAATTATTTAAAAGTTTGTTATTAGGAAAGTAAACATACCAGTTATCGACCGTTTAAGCGGCTTGTTGACTTGTATATATGATTTCTATCCTAATGCCACAAGATTTTTTTTAAAAAAACCTTAAGATTAACCTTAAGAAGAAGAGAAACATAATAAGATAAAATAGTGTAGTTTCATAAAACCTAACGTTTATAGACGTATCACTGACACATTAAATTTATAAAAAATGTATATTCGTAAAAATAGCAAATGTACCGGTTATCGGCCTTTTCACTCTGTTATCGTCCACTTGTTCACTGGTTATCGGTCACCTAATTTACGGTAGAAATATGACTCTTATTTTGTAGCGTATAGGATTTATAATAGTACGAAATTTAAACAATTAATATATTCATAAAAAGCGGCATATCTTCTACGACTTATAAGCTACTTTTGGCTTTAGCATCATTAAAAAATATATTTCTGACAAAATTATTTAAAAATAAATTTCAAACATCACATGAAATTCTATGCCCAGTAGACTTTAAAAGTAACGAAAATAAGTACCAATACCATTACCAAATAAATATTCGGCCGTCCTACATTTTATACGGCCGGAGACAGGTTTTATTTTGACTAGTTATCGGCAGCCGATAACTATACCAGTACATGAGATATAGTGGTAGCCGAAATCTAGTTGTAAATTATCAAAATTCTAGCTGTTCACAAATATAATGGAATCTATGTTGGTGAATTAAAAGTTCCCCCAATAAAGGCCAAATGAAATTAAGTGAATAAACCTAAAAATAAAAACACTGAAAACAGCTATCATCACTCAGTCATTAAAACAGAACACTTATATCCTATTTTTTTTTGTAGTAATTAACCACAGTGTAATTGACCGTATGTAAGTATGATATTATTGAGTAGGTCCTACTCTGTGCACTCAGTAACAGGATTTATAAATGAAATGCGAATTGCGTGTAGGACTAAGTCCATAAGTCCAAGTTAAGTCCAAGACCAAAATAAAGTCCTAGTCAAGTCCAAGGACGCGGATACGCGGATGACACCACTATAGTAATATCATCAAACACAACCAAAGAACTTCTAGATAATGTCAATGAAACAATTTACAAAATCGAAAGCTGGTTTAAAATGAATGGTCTCATTTTAAATGAAGAGAAGACACATGTGATGATATTTAATGCCCAGTCTGCTTTTGTGCCAACAGTACCAGTACTTTTCAAAAGCGGGACTAGTATCCAATCATCAAACTACACAAAATTACTTGGTTTTGAGTTGGACCCAGCGTTAACCTGGAAGAAACACATAGATACTACATGTGACAAGATGGCAAAAGGAATATATGCTTTGAAACAACTACGCCCTATCACATCCGAATCAAATTTAAAAGAAATATACTATGCGTATATTCATTCTACAATGACGTACGGTATTATATTATGGGGGAACTCTACTGACACTGAGAGGATCCTTAAAATGCAAAAACGGGCAATCAGAATTCTTGCAAATGCTAAATATAAAGATCCTTGTAGGGAACTCTTTAAAAATCTAGGCATTCTGACATCCGCCGGTGTATATATATATGAAATATTTAAGTATGTAAAAAATAAAATATACACCAGTTCAAAGTTAGAGGAAGTGATAGCAACCGAAGTAATCGCCACCAGATGTGTTTAGAATCCACTAGTCATAGGCTTAATTTTTCAAAAAGATTACCAGAAATTATAGGGCCAAAACTGTTTAACAAATTACCTCCAAATATAAGAATGTCCATCAATGACACCGCATTTTTAAATAAAGTAAAGGCCCTCTTATTAGATAAAACCATTTACAAGGTAAATGAATTTCTGGACAATGACTATAAATATTTTAATAATGAAATTAAAAAATAAATGACGGGCTTATTTGAAGTGCCTACAAATACTGTACACTCTGGACATTACTATACATATAATGACATATAATTTCTATCATTTAATAAATATTTTTGACTTATTCTATTTTGACAATGCCCATCTACAGCTGAATATGTAATAGATCGAAACATTGTATTTTTTATTATAATTTAAATGATTTTGTAACACGCCCGTATACAGCGTTTCCAAATGAATAATGTTTGAAAAATAATTTGTGATGTTAGCTATATTGTTTGTTGTTGTGTATGTAATTTAATTTAATATAATGTAGGTAGGTACTTATACCTTTGCTTAGTGTTAAGTTACGACATAAGACGAGAAACTGATCACAGTTAACTTTGTAAACGGACACTGTTAATATGTATTTCTTTTTCAATAAATGATTTCAATTTCAATTTCAAGTCCAAAAAAAGACCTTTTTTTTAAGTCCAAATTTTTTTTAAAGCCCGACTAACGCGAGCCCAAGGCTCGCGCTACACATAAACTAAATATAGACTAACGAGCTGATGATGCGATGTAAAAAAAATGTCGAAGGACACATGGATTTTTCTCTCTCGCTCTCTTTTTCCGTCATTTTTTGGATTCCCTTTCGTCATCAACACTTTTCGTGAGTTTTTTTTCCCAGATCTTGGACTCGTAAAGTCTGACACCAGGGACACCGGGTGTTACACAGCCATTACCTAATCATCTGTCTGGCATTTTTTCCACACTAGGTGCTGTAACAGCCTACCTACCTAACCTATATATCCTGGTCACGTAAACCAAATTGTAACGACCTACCTACCTAACCTAACTATTATAATATTATTATAATATTATATATAAATAGTTAATTCTAGTCAAACGATAAACCTGAAGATCCTGGATACTGAACCCTAAATTGTTACCCCCCTAACTTATCTACCTACCTAAAGTTGTATGAGTTACCTTTGCTTTGATTTTATGCATTTTAATTTAGTAAGAATTTTATGATTTTTATATTTTACCTACAGACTCCGAACATTGACGCTTAAATTGACGTAGTAGTCCTACCTAGCTATTTGTTGGTTAGTTTGTCATGATCTACATTGGCACATGAAACATCTAGTGATATAAGGACTCTACGTTGTGTATGTAGTAAACCTGATTCTTTTAAGGTATTACGAGATTTCTGGAGATCCTAGATTCTATCTAAACACTAAATAACCGTAATGATTTTACCTATTTACTGTAAAAGTTACAATAGTATTATATATTGATAAAATAAAATCTGAAATGTTAATAATAGGTAATAATAATATACCTATTGCTAATGCGCAGCTATAGTTAGGGACCCCATCCAATCGTCCCTAAGAGTGAATATCTGCCATCCCTTAGGACTTGACCAATTCTCCTCTGCGGTTTTTGGCTAGAATATGAAATCTTTATTCTCATTCATTAAAGAAGAGAACTCCCCCCATTACTGAATCTAGATTTTGTAATTGTAAACAATAATTCTGTGCCCATACATAAGACGAAGAGAGAATAAAACCCTTCCATTGTTTTATGTTGTATCTCTATATTCATGACATTAGGGTTTATGGTCTATGTATATCAAACAAACAAACGTTCGTCCTTGCATAGGTCATCTAGGTGGGTTCACTGCGGGACTCAATTCTACTAAATGAATAAAAATGTACAATGAACAAAAGAGACCCTATTATTTCTATTTTTCCGGAGATTTCCGTTCCGTAACGGTTTTAGAGAGTAATCTCTACTACCTACCTACCTTGATAATACCTAACCCTAGACAAAACTTAACTGATTGTCCCAGCTCAACCGGACGAAACGACCAGGAACCGGGACCCTAGCAGACATATAAAAAAGGGAATAAACACATAATTAATTACCCTTGTCAAACAGATCAGATCACCATATCTACAAATTAAACGGACCTTATATGTATAACACCGCTAGGTTTCAAAGCCATATCGAAGGTAATATTTAGAATCCACTTTGCTTAGATATAAGTAATAACTTATTATCTTAGCACTCTAGATATCAACTTCAATTTACGCGCGAAAATATGATTTGAATTCTTATTTAAGTTTACTTGATCATCTCGCAACAAGCGCCAAAACATTATATCGCTATTTTAGTATAATCACTTATTACTCAGTAAGCTATTGTCTCTCCAAAACATGCTATCCAAGCCTGTGTTTTTAGCAGTTTAGTCGAAACCGCAGTCTCGATCTAACTGAGGGTTTTTGTAACACGTTTACGAAAATACATAATAACTCTGAAATCCTATATCTTTATTACCTATATAAATAATATACATGTATTTCACATTATAATTTGATATTTCAGACAATAAAACAGCAAGCAGCAGTGAGCCCAGCATGATGCAGCAGCGAGAAAAGATACTCGTAGAACGTCTGAAGACCGCCAAAAATACTTTGAAAGTGTTGGCCAAATCATCAATTAATTTAGATGATTTAGATTCCAGTTTGCTGAAAAACCTACTAAGGGATTCAGTAAAAAATCAAAAAAGAAAACCACACGGCAAAAGGTGGGACATGAAAAATAAAATTTCAGCATTAGCTATATTTAAAAGATCCCCTAGGACTTATAGACTTATACCTACAACTAATGTTACCACTGTCCACTGAAAAAACTTTAAACAGGATCCTCAATAATATTCCTTTGGAAACCAGGATTTAATGAAAAAATGCTTGAATATTTAAAAAATAAATTGGAAAACATGCCCCCATCTGATAGAATATTTGCACTAGCGTTTGATGAAATGGCTTTGAAAAAACGTCTCATTTATAATGAGGGTACAGACAAAGTAGAAGGCTCTATGGACCTCGGTCCAAGGAAATCTATGGGTCGTTACCACAAAATGGCGGACCATGCGTTGGTATGCATGATACAAGGAGTGAAGAGAAAAATTAAACATCATACTTTTTCGTGGAATAAGAGAGACCATACATGCCTTAAAAAAAGCCAACATAACGTGTATCACAACGATATGCGACCAAGGCCCGACAAATGTTGGTGCATTAAATTTGATTAAAAGAATGTCGGGCCTATCTCCAGAAGATAACTATTTCTTTGTAGGAGAAGAAAAAGTATATATTATATATGATATCCCTCATCTGTTTAAATCTATAAGAAATATTTTTTTCGCGGCAGGCCAGATGGTATGTGACGGTAAAATAGGAAAATGGAAACATTTAAAAGAAGCGGAAGAATTTCAAAAAGATAACGCAAACCGTTGTGAATCCAAGTTTTAAATTAAAAATGAAGGTTAAATATGCTGCGCATGTTTTAAGCAATACCATGGCAGCCTTATTAAAAATGATGGCCTGGGGCGACAAATCCAACGAAAAGGAAATAAATGATACTGCAAAAATAGTTGAAGAAATGGACAAAATTATTCGACGCAACCAATGGGCCATCATCGTCCCAAGATGTAAAAAAAAGGAATACGAGAAAACGTATAAAAAAAAACCATTTGCATAGAAGTTTGGAATGATTATTTTAAAAAATGGGCTCGATAAAGTTTTTAAAATCTGATTCCCAGTTGCAGGCTTTAAAATATCCCTAAAATCTTTAAAAGATATATGGTGGGAATTAAAAGAAAAATATTTTAAATATCTAAATTTGAGGCAATTAAACCAAGATGGACTCGAAAATTTATTATCCCATTGCGGAAGACGGACTTTATAGATATATATCTCTAAAAGAATGGTGGCAAGACAAACAATCATTAACATATCCAACCAGGGAATTGTGCAAAACTGTAGGAACAGCAAAACAATTATTTGAAAGTGTTATTGCGAAAGACATCCACCAATTGAATATATTAAATCACTGTAAACTGCAGTTAATGGTCCATTGTGATTTAAATTGGATCAAATGCCCTATTCACAAGGCCAAAGTAACAGAAATCATGTTAGATGCTATAAGTAAACTTTTTATCAGAAAACAATGCCTTAAAATGAACAGTGAAACATTCAATGTTGAAAATATATCTGCGGACTTTTCGAAAAAGGCCCAACAACAAAGTAAAGAAAAATAAATCTCGCCTTTTTTGCTGTTTCATTAGTTTTGAAATTGCCGTCAGGATGGCTGGTTGCCTGTGACGTCTGACAATGTATTCATATCAATGTATAGTATAAACAAGAATTGCAGATTTCAGAAGCATGTAGTACCGATAATTATTACTGGCAGGATGGCTGTTTGCCTGTAGCTTCTGGCTCCGAGCGTATATTCAATTCAAGAATTTCTACCAATTTGCTACCTCTCATAGAATATTGCTTATGCATATGCTTAGCATGAAGGGCGCAGATTTTCCAGAAGTATGTACCTAGTATCAATAACTGCTACCTATTTACTACTTTCACGTTTTCAAGTTTCAGCATTGTAAGTCTACATGGATTAAAAAAAATCTGGCATTTTTTGGTAACTAACTCAGTAATATTTTTTTCTGAAACTTGAATCCGTGAAAGTAGCAAATAGGTAGCAGCTATTAGTGCTCCATACTTCTGGAAAATCTGCGCCCTTCACGCTAAACAATGTGATCCCCATATAAGAGAGGCTGTTTCTTATTTTCAATATTAGCTTATAATTATGTATCATCAATAATCTACGAGAGGTAGGAAATTGGTTAAAAATTATTGAATTCAATATATAGCCCGCGCGACTTAACTGTGCACCTCGCACTGTGACATCCAGTTCCTGAGAAGTGCACAGTTCTGAGGGTCCCGGAGCACCGCTTATTTTAGCTCTCCAGTACAAACGTAGTTTCTGTTTTATTTCGAAGTGGTAGGTCCGATTCACATGAAATATTGGAGTTATAATCGGAAAGAGATAATCTGTGTCTGTGGTGCGCTACTTTAAATTAAAACACAATATCAATGAAAATATATGGAAAAGAGTGTTCGTATTGAACAACTATTTTTCATATATTTTGGTTTGTTTTAGTATTTTAGAAAAAGTAGCTCACCACATAGACAGATTATCCCTATCCGATTATTCCCGCAAAAAATCTTTTGAATCAGACTTGCCATTTCGAAATGAAAGTGGAACTACGTTTTTATAGGAAAGTGAGACTACTGGGCCTTCTTAAGTCGCGCGAGTTGTACACTTGAGCCTGACGCCACAGGCGATCACCCATTTTGATGGTAAGCAATTATTGCTACCTATTTGCTACTTTCACGAACAAAAGTTTCAGCTTTGTATGTCTACATTGAATGGAAAAATTATAGATGATTATTTTTTTACGAAGAAGTGCCAGATTTAGTTACACTGGCTTCACATTTTTAGACTACATCGTTATGTTGGGACTGCAGGCATCTACAAAAGAGAAATTGCTGCTTATTAGTAATAAGTTCAACAACTTTCTTTACGTTTTCTTTATCCTTTCATTGCATCGACCTGTTATTTTTTGTTCAGTTAAAGAAATATTGTGTTAAAGCATATAACCGTAACTTTTAATGTATACGAAATATCAGGTCGATACATTACAGGGGAAAAGAAAGCGTGTACATGATAGTTGGCCTTATTTTTTTTAGTTTTTTTTATTGTACAACGGGTAAGAACTTGGCCTTCATCTCACCTGGTAACAAGTTAGATAAGGCCGAAGATGGAGGCGCACTTCACCCGGAATCCTCAACTAACTGTGTTGGCTACCAACTGAATTGGCTACCTTACCTCTAAATGCAAAAATGGAACAACAATTTTAGAATTGTTATTATGGTGGTAGCTAGCCAAGCGGATTTAAAAAAAAACTACAAAGCCCTACCACCAACCAAACCGAGCACAATATTGTACTCCCCTAGGGATCGAACCCGGGACCTCTGGATCTGAAATCGGTGTGTTGAACCACTAGACCACAGAAGAAAAAAAATCCCTTTTGTCAATACCTGCAGTCTAAACACGACAAATTAGCATTAAAAAGTAGGTGACTTTGTCATTTAATCTGGCAATTTCTTCGTAAAAAAACAATCAGTTATAATTTTTCAATCAATGTAGCCATACATATCTGAAACTTATACATGAAAGTAGAAAACAGGAAGCAATTATTGGTAACACATTATTCTGAAAATCTTAGCCCTTCATGCTAAACAAAGTGGCCACCAGCCATCCTGATATCACAAGGTTGGTCACATCTTATTTTTCAAAATTATGTGTGTATTAATTTATTATAAAACGTAGCAATTTGGTAGCAATTGTCGAATAGCCTATCGCTAATGTTTGGAGCTGTTTGATTTTATCTGTACTTGTAACATTGTAACTATGTTTATAAATATATGCCAACGAATTAAACTGTTTTATTTACTATTCTACACAACGTAGGTATTATTACTATTGATAGCTCGCGTTAGTTCCATTAGCTTTTCACGCGGTCCTGCTACTGTGACTACAGTAAGATCATGATACAGCCAATGGAACTATTGCATACAAATAACGGCTAGAGCGTAATAAAAAAAATATCGATGAAATTTTGTTAATCAAAAGGTCATCACTAGTTATCGATAGATTTTCATCCCATCACTATTGAATGAAGAACAAAGATCTTGATTATTCATTCAATCCCACTTCTCCAGTTCATAATTTTTCAATGTTGGTACTCTTACCCTCATTCGGTTGGTTATACACTTGAACAAGAATTTTAGCTACAAGCTTTTGTTCTAAGTGGGGTCTCTTACCTTATATGCTCAGTGGAGTGGAACAGTATTGACATTGACGAATTTGTTTGTTGTTTTAGTGTCTGTCGGAGTCGGATTTCTTTATTTACCTACCCACTATGTTTGTGTATCTTTTCTTTGGCTATTACCATAATTACCGCTAATGTGCAGTAAGATTCTTACATTTAGTAATATAAAATTTTTATTACTACCTCATAGAAACGTTTTGTCTAGTCATTGTAAGTAGATTTTGTAGCCACCACCACCAGTGCCATTCAATAACATAAGCAGGCTTTTTGCTATAGATAGCTGTAAAACTAGCACTTACGCATTTTCAGGTTGCCAAAAGCCCCCAAAGATGTCTCCATCATCCCTAGAAGCCATACCCAAAGTAGACATTGATCCATCTGGTGTCTTCAAATACATTCTAATTAAAGTCCATGAAGAAGTGTTAAATGATCAAGAAACTTCTCTTCTCTCGACCACGATCGTCAGGGGCTACAAGAGATGCAATTACCATTCTGACATATTTGATGAGGTAAATGAGTAGGTAATGCTTCAAAGCTAACTACTGTAGGTATGTAAAGCTACATCATAAACTAGCTCCACCAGTTATATTCTAATGATCATAAAAAGAATAGGTAGTTAAATAGATGGGTAGCTTAACTTGCTTATCCTACTATTTTGATAAATAAATAGGTATGTACTATAAATATTATAATATTAATTTAAAAAAAGTTTGCAATGTTAAAAAAAACACTTTTACTTTGAATATTCACAATAAATTATTGTTTACCACTTAATTAAAAGTCACACCCATATTTATGTACTATTGAATAATTATTTTTAAGCCACAACTGTACTTACAACCAACTTCATGGTGTTGCTTTAAAATGTCATTGTTGTGCCCAAATGCAAAAAAATAGGAGTATACCTTCAAAAATTTCTATCACCAGATAGATCATAATTAAATATTTTTGTTCTTATAAAAGCATAATATTTTATTTTATCTATTCAGGTTCAAACAAAACTAGAGCCTTTTGACTGTGAGCCATTAGGAGGTGGAAGAATATATCATGAGCCTGATAATATGAAGATTCACATCTATGGCTACTCCCAGGGGTATGGCAAAGCCGACCACGAGATCACAGCCAAACTTGTTAAAGATGCATTTCCTGGCTATACAATTTCTATCAGTGATGAAGGATATTAGATGTCTCTGGTGGTGTATCAGTCAGTTCTATTTATTTAGATACTTTGATTAAAAATATTGCAATAGCAAAAGAAAAATCTTTTATTACAAGTAATATAATATAATATTAAAAGACATTAAGTTTACACAGCGCTATCTAGTCCCAAACTTAGCAAAGCTTGTAATATGGGGACTAGATTACGTTTATAATACTGATATACTTATATATAATATTAAGTAGGTACCTACCTGCATGTCTTTGTAGCATGAAACAGATTTTTTATATTCCGATGATGAGGAGCGACAGATGTGCATGGCTCCAGCTTGCACAGATTGTAATGCCAAACTGGTCAAGACTCAGCTATGATTAATAGCCTGTAATACAGTACTGAATGGGTTCACTAAGTATCAAAGATTTAAGACCTGTCGCTAAAGTACTTACAGAGATACAAGGTAAAAACAATGTTCAAAGTTCAAAGTTATTTATTCGCCTTTTCGTTACATTGCATAACATAGGTAAGTCGAAAAATTACAAAGATATTACACTTAAATAAATTAACTTATAGTAAATTAGTATCAAAATAAATCCCTAGAAGATATGAAAATGAACATCCCATTCGACATTTTATTTATTCACTAAATGAGCAGCTCATGAATTCATTAACGCTGTAGAAAGGGTTGCACTGAAAAAACAATTTTAGTTTATGCTTAAATTGGTTCAAAGGTAGCTGGGTTATATCAGGAGGTAATTTATTGTACATAGATCTTGTTCTAGGAATATCTAGATTTTCTTTATTTCGTGTGTTGTAATTATGAATTCGCATTCGGGTGGGGAAATCGTTTTTATTCTCGTGGACTTCTGAAAGAGAACTCATAATGAACAGCGTTATTACCGTCATTATTTTAGCTTTTTTAAAATAAGCCCTAACAGAGGTTAATCTGTGTGTATGCTGTAGATCCATGTCTCCAGCTTGCACATTTGGATCAGCAAAATGGCTGAATACTGGATTGTGATTGATAGCTTAAATTTAAGTCCGAAATTGGTTCACTAAGCATTCAAAATTTAAACTTGAAACCCAGAGAAGTTAGCAATAAGCTTATTACCGCCAAAAAACAAAATAAGCTATAATAAATAGAGAGAATCCTTTCCACGCGTTGCGCTTAGTGCAGGCTACAGTACAATCAATTTTGAACTTTATTCTCTTGAGGATAAGAACAATTCTGTCTATAACATAAAAATTAAGTAAAGTCAATGAGATCAAGAGCCATAGCATATTATAGCTTAATATGTAATTTTACACCTAAACAAAGGGATAAGATGATATGGATACGATGACTGATATATACTTCATAGGTTATTAAATATTTATGAAATCTATGATCAACTTTGTTGATTTTGTAGTCGCCATAAATTACCTAATTGGTACCTATTAACATATTTATACCTACCTACTCGATATAGATAGTCCACACAGCGGCATATTGAATGGCGGGAGTGGCGAGTATAGCGAGTACCTACGCTAAAAATAATTTGGTAAGTACTACCTAGGTACTTATATTTCATTTCTATTAGTTTTTTATTGATCGAGTGAGCAAAGCGAACGAGACCTCTGAGTTAAGTTGGAAATCCGGCACTGTATGTATGTATGTGGCAATGTTTGAGACGGCATAACTGTCGAACAGATTATTCGATTTTGCTGAAATTAAAAATGGAAAGAGTAACATGAAAAGAAATTGATTTGTCGCGGGGGATTTTTGATAAGTGTGGTAGTTTTGATATATTGGGGTGAAAAGAAATACAGTTTTTCGCCCATTTCTTCTTAACGGTTGATCCAATTAATTCAAAATGTTTAATAAGTATGCAGAGAATATATTAATACTCATCAATCAGTATAAGCATTTTTTAAACGTAAGGATAGTTTTTAAGAAAACGGGTTGTTAAGTGTGAAAAGATTTTTGGCTTGTGGGGGGTGTCATTTGAAAGGGTATCGGCTGCATATTAAAAAAATACATATTTAACTTTTTGATAGTGGGTGGTTTTTGTAACAAAGGGGTGCGTTAAAAGGGTAAAACGCTGTTATATCTTGTAGGATACTGTTGAAGGTGGTGGTCTTCACAATTAACTCTTTATTTATTTGTTGAAACCACCCCTGTGTAGACATTAAGGGTTGAAAAAGGGGTAAAAAAATGGGGGCTAAAATATTTTATATTTTTTGTTCTTATTCTATATTTTTTGTTATTCTCTCAATACCTACGGTTTCCAAACCAAGGATGGCGATATAAACCAAGAATTTATTTTGGGATGTAGAGGTAGACGACTACTAAGTTGAGGTTGAAAAATCTACTACAAAGCCGTTTCTTAGTAGCACTTTTCAAAACGACATCAAACTTTTCATGATAACAAGGGGTGACTTATTCACTTATTACAATAAGTGAATAAGTCACCCCATAATCATGCCCTCGCACTATAACGTACCTATGGTAGGTGCATTGCTCTTATTCGGGCTTTGCATTTACATAATGAGAGTTTCAAACAAGAGAGAGGCTCGAACACTCAGGGGAATAAAGATTGAGAAAAAGAGTGCTTCTTATTCTTATTCTTATTCTGAGTGGGGGTGACCAAGGCCTGCACTGTCGTCCCGCTGTGGGGTGTATTGTGCATTGTCCCCCGTGGTTTTAACTAACCCCTTTTTTTTTAATGCGGAGTATGCGTTTAGGCACCATAGCCTCGTTGGGGACGAGGCCGTGTGTGGGACTCAACCCGTCCTAGCGACAGGCAATACCCACTAAACTCCGCAGTGACCCGCTTTCGCCGTGTGGTGGTGTCGTGGGAAACCGTGGCGGGAACAGCTGGGTCGCCAGGCTGTTCCCGCCGTTCGAAGGGGATGAGGGTCTGTGCAATGAAGGCCGGTTGAACGCCCCTACGTTCCCGGCCCCAGACCCCCATCTGATCCCACTGCCCGACAGGGTGGCCGAGTTGACCCTCTCTGCCGCGCCGCCAGCCTTGAAGGCCGGCCATCCCACGACCCGAAGGTCCGCTGAGTCCCTCACTGGGACTCCCCGCACCGCGGAAGTCCGCCTGTCCATTAACTGTGCCCTATACTAACTTCATAGGGACACGCGGAGGACACCCTCACGTCGGATTATTCGCTGCCGTCGATAAGTCCCCACAAGTGGAAAGTGATCGACGGCACCCAGGGTACACCACGAGGAAGTTATCCGACCCAGTAAGTAAGGTTTTAACTAACCCTACCCCAGCCAGCCCAGCTCCTTAAAATACCGGAGCAGGACTTTGGGTTGTTGGTGACACTTGTTGAGCGCCTGAGTTCGCGACAGCGACATTGAAAGTGACTCTGATGTTGTGGGCGATGATGATGCTTGCTCCAAGTCGGGGCCAAGCATTTTCCTAAGGCCCGTCTTCACCCTAGCTGATTCTGTAGCCAAGCAGTGTAGGATCACGTGCTCTAGTGTTTCCTCTTCCTGTAGGCAGCCCCGGCACAGCGCGCTGTCCGTGACTCCGGTTTTGAACAGGTGATAATTCAAATCAAATCAAATCAAAATCAAAATTGATTTTGATTTGATTTGATTTGATAATTCAGGTCGCAGTGTCCTGTGATGATGCCTACCATCAGTCGTAGATCACTGCATTTCATTTTGATCAGAGTGTTCGATATTTTCCTATTCGGACATGGGGACATCATTTTTGATATCCTGCAGTCCTTCCTTTGGTCCCAAAACTTTTTGTGCTCCAAATCAGAGTATTGTCTCAGTCTTTTCTTTATTTCCATCGTTGATGGTCTGTTAGGCTGACGTCGCGGTCACTTGGTGTAAGATTTGCTCCCGCACTGGCTAACTTGTCTGCTTTATTGTTTCCTAGGCAAGTGCCGCTTTTAGTCCATTAGATGGTGACCTTATGCTCCGCAGCGAGTTTCTGCAGCGCTAAGTGACACTCTACAACCGTTGCCGACGTTGTGTCCGGTCTGCGAAGTGCGTTCATGACTGCAGCACCATCGGTTGTGAAAGTAAATTATTTTCTCATGTTTGAGTTTGAAGCAGACTGAATCAATTCCTGTATGTCTTTTGCTGCTAATGCAAGTCCTATGGTCTCTGCTTGAAGAGCCGTAGTCGTATCGTTGAGAGGCTGGGACTTTGAGAGTCCGGGCAGTGGTACCCGCAGCCTGCTCCATTTGAGTTTCTCGCCCCGTCTGTGTAAATGTTATAGGTTATCCCAAATATCGGGCTTGGGAGTTTCCGTTCTTGTGTTGCGACTGTGTGGTTTTTATTTGTTAGATAAGTTGTGGCCACCCTGTCCGTGCCATACTTGGCTTCCGGAATAATATTGGTGACCCTGTTTAGTATTGTGCAATGATTTGTTGTTCTGTTGTGACCTTTCCATTGATTTGTGGATCTGATGCCTAAGGCTGCCGCCATGGCTTCTTGCTGTATATGCACATGAAGCGGAGTCAGTCCTAGAAAGGTGTCCAATGCTGCTGATGGGGTAATCTTTGAGCACCCGCTAATAAGTGAGCAGGCTAGTCTCTGTACTTGCTGTAGTCGGTTGATGGCCGTGACTAGGCATATTCTTGGCCACCAGACTACTGCACCTTATGTCAGTACAGGCCGTACCATGACTTCGTACAAGCAGAGACTGAGTTTTGGGTTTAGACCCCAGTCTTTACCTGCAGCCCGGGTGCATTGCCATAGCCCATTTGTGGTAACATGTTGTAATTGTTTGTTCCATAGGAGTTTGCTGTCCAGCCATATTCCTAGATATTTTACTTCTTTGCCTAAAACCTGACCCTGAGTCAGGTTTTCTCCAAATAGCGATAATGGTTTAAGTATTGACAGCTTTATCTTGCGAATGAAGAGAACTGCCTCTGTTTTGCTGGGATTGACAGACAAGCAGTGTCTGAGACACCGCGGTTCGACTGTCTTCATTGCTTTCTGCATTTTGTCACGTAGGGTAGATTCAAACAGACCTGACACCATAATGGCCATATCGTCCGCGTATCCTACTGTATGAACTCCGTCTTTGTTCAGTAGGTAGATCCAGGAGTTCGTTAGCAACTAGCACTAGAGGTGATAGAACCCCACCTTGTGGGCATCCTTTTGTTACCACACACCTAGCCTTCTAGCCTTGACCGAACCTTCTATGATGGCTGCCCTGTTCGACAGCATTTTTTGTATCCATTAATTTAGCGTTTCGTTGACGCCTATATGTTTCTCAGACCTTTTTCAATGCTCGGGAAGGTAGTTTTGTCAAATGCCCCCTCGATATCTATGAATGTGACGAGGTATGACTGTTAGTCTGCAAGAGCCGCTTCAATCTTATGTACAACGTGATGTAAGGCGGTCTCTGTTGATTTGCCTGATTGTTAGGCATGCTGGTTGCTGTTGACCGGGTTGGCAGACAATGGCCCGCTGCGTATGTGTCGGTCGCATAGTCTTTCTAAGGTTTTGAGCAGAAATGAGCTTCGACTTATCGGCCTGAATGATTTTGGCTGGGAATAATCCGTTTTGCCAGGTTTTGGAAGGAATATTACTTTAACTTCTCTCCACGAGTGTGTAATGTATTTCCAGGCTGTACAGCCTGGAAATATACATCTATATCATCTCAATACATCTGTAAATGGCAGTCAGCGTATCTTCTATGTTAGGAAGTTCCCATTGCAGTAGTGCAGGGAATATACCGTCGGTACCTGCAGCTTTGTACGGTTCGAAAGTTCTAACAGCTCCTACGAGTGTATCACGAGAGACTATTGATTCTGCTAGCTCCCAGTCTGCTTCAACTGGCATTTGACCATGGTCCGCTGGCCAGTGTTTTTCTTTTCTTATTGAGCAATCCGGAAAGTGCGTTTTCAGCAGTAGTTCGAATTGTTCTTCTTCTGTGGTGGTATACGAGCCATCCGCCTTCTTAAGAGTACCTAGCTTGTTCTTGGTATCTTTGGAAGGTATTTTGCTCAGTCGCGCAGTTTCACTCTGCGATGCTATCGAGCTGCTGTATTTGCGCCACGATTTCTCGCGACTGTGTTTGATCTCCTTTTTGAAGTTGTATCTCGCTACCTTGTAGTCTTCAGCAAGATTTGTGTTCATCGCACGGTTGAAGTGATGTCGTGTCTTTTTTCGTAGTTTGTCTAATATTTTGTTCCACCATCTGTCTTTGCGGTGGGCGATCCTTGTGCTTGCTTTCCTGAGTGGACACGATGTTTCGTAACTAATTGTAATGCAGTTAGTCAGTGAAGTCAGTGTCTTTTCAATCTCAGATGGTGTTAATTCCCTGGTTGGTTTTACCTCCGGGAGTTCGCTTAATTTTGCTGTGAGAGCTTCACCAAACAGTTCCCTGTTGGTTTTCTTTGGGTTCCTATAAGTGCGATGGTTAATTTCACCTGATTTTAGGTTGAAGCGTATCCGTCTGTGGTCTGCATTTGACACCTCGTAGGTGCCAGTGACAACATGCCAGTTGTCTATGTAATCGGCGATTTCGTCGGTGGCTATGGTAATATCAACAATAGTCTGGGCCCAGGATGTGACAAACGTGGGCTCGGACCCTTTGTTGACGATGTTCAAATTATGTCTGAGAATGTAGTCTAATAAGTCCTTACCTCTGACGTTTGTGTTTGGGCTGCCCCAGACAGTGCTGTGGGCATTCGCATCGAAGCCTACAATGCATTCTGTGTTGTGTTGCTCGCAGTAGGAGAGCAGCTCTTCGAGCGACTGAGTGGAGTCGATTTCGTCTCCATCCATGTAAGCTGAAACTATGAATATGGTGTTTAGCCTACCCTCAAGACCAGTTTTAAGTTTTACCACCGTAAGGTCATCCGTACATAAGTGACTTACCAGTGATGCTTTGTAGTTTTGTGGCACGTAGATAAGTGTGCGTATTTTGTTTAGTACAGGCGGAGTGAAAACATCGCCTCTCTTCCTCGGCTGACGTAAGGCTTCTGGACCAGTGCTATGGTGTTCGGTTCAACTTCGAGAGTTCTCCTTAATGCAGCGAAACCGGTGACGCTGTGTTGGATGTTAGCCTGAATGATACTGATGTTGCTTAGTACTTTTTCGGGCTTTGTGTGTGAATCGATATTGTCGACTGTAGTATTATGGCAGAATGCTTGTGTGTTAGTGGGTTTAGTTTTGTTACAATCATTTTTACTGAGAGTGAAGGGGGGTTATTAAGACTAGTGCAATTGCGAGTGGGAGCTATCGGGAGACGACGAGCACCTCTCATAGTCCGCGGTCTGCCAGGGCGAGAGAAGGTGGAGGCCTTGAAAGTCCCCCAAAATCTCCTCTCCCTCGTCTCCCGCGTCCGACAAGAAAACCAAGCCCCCAACGACACCTCCGACCCACCATCACATTAATCGGTGCTTCGAGCGCTTGAGACGCGAGCTTTGAGCTTCCACCCGAGACTCCGGCCTCGGCGTCACCACGGCTCAAGCCTGGCGCCACCGACTCAACAGAGACTCCGCGGCCCCGGACGCCGCCCGCGCGCCCGCCGCTTTAGGTTTCTTGAGGTCTACATAGACTCGCGGTCTTGTAGTAGATGCGAACGTCCATGCGCCTCAATGTCTCCACCTCGTCGAAGGGTACTCCGAAAACAAAGGCGTGGTCTATCTGGAGGGCGTTCCGTTTCGCCTCGTGGGAGTACGTCGGCCAGTTCCAGATGGAAAGTCCATCTTGAGCATTGGATGTGCCCAAGATGGCCTTTAGTTTTGTGGTGTCCCCGTCGTAGTCCGCAACGAACAGTCAATGTCAATCTGATACCACGTCACGTGAGTGACGTGGTATCAGATTGATTGGCACCACATTCAATTTCCCAGACCCTGGCCACAGCTCCTGAAAGTCAGCGAGAGGTCAACCGCACCGCGAACTGGTCCCGTGGCTCCATCCTCAGACCACCCCTGTACAGCCGGCCCAATGACTTGAATCTAGGAAGTAAGTGGTGCTCGTCACATGAGGCGAGGTTCATCTCAGAGACTTCGAGGGCACAATCTTCGAACCTCTTCCTCAGAAGGCAAGCGTAGACTTCAGACGTGATCGGTCCGGAGGAATCCCGAATGATCACAGCCTTGGACTGGGCCTTCGCAGCTCGCGCGTAGGACACGCGTGCTTTGCTGCGATCGCCTTCTGTCTCAGCGTCCCCCGTTCCCAGACACACCCTCACTCAATTGAACAGCCGCCAATCTACCGTCGGAGTATTTCTGGATATGGAAAAGGCTTTTGACCGCGTTTAGCACGCTGGTTTGCTACTGAAACTCACTGCATCAAGCACGCCGCCCTCGATTCTTAGAATAATCGCATCATTCCTCAAACGCCAAAGCTTTTTTGTCTCGGTGGAACAAGCGGAGTCCAAGCGTCGTTTTATAACTGCTGGCGTCCCTCAAGGAAGTTGCCTCTTGCTTGCACTGTATGCGGAGTGTGAATCAGACATTCTGTTAGCACTTTTTGCGGATGACAGCGCCTATCTTTCTTCTGCTCATGATCCAGCTGCAGCCGCATGCCGAATGCAAAATTTTCTGAATCTCCTTCCAGCGTGGTTGAACAAGTGGCGTATGGCTGTAAACGTCGGGAAAACGGCTGCTGTCATCACCCGAGATGTGCAGATCCCAAGCATTGAGGACTTTGTGGTATTGTTGGCGCGTCGAATGTCGAATGACCGCCGCGCTGACAACTGCCACCAAACCCATCTCAATTCTCTCGCTCCGCTACACACGCAACCACCGGACCATCGGGGACCCTGGTGATCCCTGCCTCGCGAAATACTGGGCACATCTGAGTCTATAGGATGGGATGCAACCAGGAAGGATCCCCCCTCAATGAAGTCTTGTTAATGCTATGGATGGACCACCTCCACAGGAAGGCACCGAAGCAAAGCCCCGCGACCTCGTGGTTGTAGCCACGAGAGTTGATGCTAGCGAAGTTAGCACCAGCTAGAGGCCCTTACCTGCAGCTAAACAAGGAAAAGCTGCAGACGACCCGATTGATTGATGCCCCTGCCACCCTTCCCTCTGATTTGTGGTCGTTACTCGTTAGGTTATTAGTGTTCTGTGGTTCTGTTTTTGTGGTGGTGATGATCAGACAGTGTTGTCAAATGGGGGGATTCCCTCCAAATTTGGGGGCTTTTTTAACACACGGGGGAAATTTTGGGGGTACTAATCCTTTGGGGGTATTTTCGGGGGAAAAAAATTGGTTGTTTTATAGGTATTTCAATCAACCATAATTAAATACAACAATAAAGGAGCTCACCCATACATTCATTCGTTTGACTGTTCGTTCGATGCGAAGTTTTTACACATCACAATTAGTAATTGTAATGTGTAAATTGTTAGTTTTCAAAAATCTCGCGGATCTTTTGATTGAGTCGACACGTGATCCAAGGGCTGGCTCTTATTTAGGCCAGCGAATTAGCATAGCTATTCAGCGTGGCATTGCAGCCAATGTCTTGGGCACGCTTCCGTCTGGTACTGGTCTGGAACAGTTGAGTTCCCTATAGGCCGTTAGTAACGGTCCTTAGGTAATCCGACTGATTCCTTTGTATATACCTAGTTAGTTTAATTGTACATTTTATGTTATAAATATATCTACTAAATGGCGAAATATTATACTTATTATAAAAAAAATATTAAAATGAGCACCTGTATGTAATAAACACAGTTAAATCTGGGTAGGTAATATGAATAAAAAGTATGTTGTTAGGTATTTGAATGTTGGGGGTTTTTTTCAAAATACCCTAAATTTGGGGGGATTTTGGGAGAGATTAGGGGAGAAATGCATGGAGCCATCTGGTAACACTGGATGATCATGTGTTGATTGAATTACTGATTGGGTTGGTTTTTCTCCGTTTTTATTTTATCTTTACTGCACGAATTCGTATACGAAAATGGCTAATTTTACAACTGATGGACAAATATGTATCGATCGCGAGATAGAAGTAACCCATACTGAAAAAGAATTTGGGGATGTAATCCAGCGTTTCGATATTATTGAAACTTGCAAGTGGATATCAGATAACAGTTATTCAAAGGTAAACAATCAGTACCTATCTACCTAATTTCCATTGTTATAATGGTAAATTTGATGTTATAGGTACCTGTTGATTAACTAACTCCTGTTTGTAGGTTTGCCTTCAGTTTCCTGACGAATTATTAGGCGCTAGTGCCAGAATATACGAAGAAATCAAGAATAGAGTTCATGTTGATCTGTATATTCTCGGAGATACATCATACGCCAGGTAGTTTTTTTTTTTTTGCGTTTTCAAAACCTTTTCTGATCCATGAACAAGCAAAATAATGATAAATAAATAAAATTATTACAGCTGTTGTATAGACTCTGTTGCAGCAATGCATGTGAATAGCAATGCAGTGATCCACTATGGTCACACTTGCTTGTCTAAGACAAATATACCAGTATTCACAGTGCTCTCAAAGACAGATTTGAATGTAGAAGATGTTATGAGAGCCTTTTGTGACCGGTTTCCGACTGATATTGATGTGAAGCTCTGTATGTTTTATGATGCAGCTTTTGAACATTGCAAAGGTAAGACTTGAAAATGTGTGTTCTGTATTCCATACATCTAAAAAATATTCTGTTTGCTTATCTGCTATTATTAATTCTAGATAGTCTTGCAAAACCTTGGTACCAAAGATATCCAGCCAGCTACATAGCATTTGTAAACAAAGAGGAGCAACCAGAAAGGTTCATGGGAAGAGTTATCAAGAACTCATGTGGAGAAGTGTTTTGTGTGGACAGTCTTCTGGACTGTGTTTGTGTGTATGTTGGGTTTAGAGGTCAGACTGTCTTCAACTACACTATATCTGTTGCTGGTAAGTCTAATGATTCCTCCATTGTGTACCTATCTAGGTAGATATAGATGTACTATTGGCATTGTATCCATCTGGCTAGAGGTTTATCATCATCTTCCTGCCGTTATCCCACTCAGGTGAGGTAGGTAGAGAATGTTCTCTTCCTACTGTCAGCTTTCTTCCCTCCACTCCTCTCACATACAATCTATGCTTAGTTTAGGACTAGATGGTGCGGTGTGAAATTAATGTCCTCTAATATTTATTATAATTATTGTTCCCAGAAAATATTGTATGCAGTTTTTGTCAGTGTAGTGAAGATATTGTGTACTGTAAGCTGTGGCTAGTGATAGATTACCCAACTTGATTGACACTTATAATTTTAGCATTACAGTGGTACCTACTAGACCCCAGCAGCAGTTCTATAGAAGTGATGGAAGAGACAGTCTGGTTCAAAAGAAGAAGGTACCTGGTGGAAAAATGCAAGGATGCCAATGTTGTTGGCATTCTGATCTGCAAGCTCGCTGGAGACCAGACTAAAGACATCATCAGCAGGATGAAGCAACTATGTAAAGTCAATGGAAAGAAGAGTTACATTGTGTCTGTTGGGAAACCTAATGTGGCTAAGCTGGCCAACTTTCCAGAGGTAAGGAGACACAAACATCCCCTGTATTCTTAAAATGTTTTTTAAATAACCTACTTGGTTTACTACAATTCAATGTGTATTGTGGGATCTCCCCATAGTTTCCTATGATACTTACATTATACCTCATTATTAATTTAAACCTATATTATACAAGTGGTTCAACAAAACAGTGTACCTCGCGAGCCCTTACCTAACCATGGCACTTTTGTTGAAGGTGGGATCAGTTGACAAAATTATTAAAATGAATTGTTTAGTCACTGACTAACGAAACTTCCCACCCAATAAAAAATCGCGATCGACTAAAAAAATTAAATAAATCAAGGAACATGTGTGCCAATTTTCATCAAAGTCGGTTGAAAAACGCAAACTGTAGGGAAGAAAAAACCGACAGTGAACACAAGCATTTTTGGCCTATCTCGAAACAGACGCTTCACTATATCGGTCAATTATATCTCTATTAATGTAGTGTTGCTTGGATGCTTGAAGCATTATATCTTTGAATGCAATATCTCCACCTAACCACAACCACAACCCATCTACATGTATTTTTCTTTCAGATTGACATCTATGTTATGATAGCCTGCCCTGAGAATGATCTCTACAGCAACAGAGACTTCTACAAACCTCTTGTATATCCTTATGAGTTGGAAGTAGCTCTCAACCCAAACAGAGAACCCTACTTCACTACCCATGTCACAGACTTTGATGATTTACTACCAGGAAAAAGACAATACTGTGAAATAGACTGTGTGAAGGAAGGTACCGATGTTAGCCTGATAACTGGCAAGATAAGAGAAACAAAACTCGATGCTTTTAGAGGAGACAGTACCAATTTAGTAGCAAAGCAAAACTGGGCATTGGAGAACATTGGACAGAACCTTCAAGATAGATCTTGGAAGGGGCTGGAACAGAAACTAGGAGAAACGGAGGTGAAAAAAGCAGAGGAAGGAAGAAAAGGGATTCCATTACAATACAATAATGAACCAGAATGAAAATATTAATAATAATGTATTTATGTACAATGACTGGCCCTATTTCATAACTTAATACAGTGGTGATTTATTTGAATACAAAAGCAGTTTCTATCATGCAAATTACATCCAAATTGAGGGCCTGCACAGACAATATAATTTTTGACAAACTTAATTTAATTTTAACAATTATGATTTTGATAGCCAAAATGTCTGTGGTACAAAAATCACTTGTCTGAACAGGGCCTTAGTGTGACATCAAGCAAGAATGTTTAAACCCTTTGATTGGCAGGGTTTTGTGGAGATTTCAACCACTCTTTCCATACTAGCTGCTTGAGTTGTGAGAGCCTTAGGCCAGGATTCTCAGCCTTGAGTCTTGGTAAGTTAATCTCTTCAAAAGCATTGTATGCTGCTTTCATCCTCTTCTCAGGGTGCTTATCAATTTCATTGCTCTCCCTAGAAAAAAAAACCTCATTTTTAGCATATAGAAAGCTGGAATATAGAAGTTCTGAATAGGAAATGGAATGGCTGTCTGGACCAAAGGATCAAGGATTGGACAACTTTTCCATTAAAAACTATCCTGCAATCTCTTTGCCAATCAATCATCATGATTATAAATTAAGGAGAAAAAATCAGTGGCTTGATAACAAATGTCTAACGTTATCGTAATGTTAAGGTAACGTTTTTACGTACCTTTACATTACTTGGAAGCACGAAGCACTATCGTATCACTCACGTAACAACGATAGGTAAACGTGAGTGACGTCGAGTGACGATACGTTAACGTTACCTTTACATTACGATACTTGTGTCAAAAAGTTCGTGATCGCAAATTTAGTTCTATTTACGTACTGTGTAGAGGCGCTGTGCGAAATCCTATACAAAATACTAACGTGAACGATACGCTTACCGTACAATAGCATATTCGTGATTGGGCATCTGAACAACATACCCAAGGATTGAGAGAGCTTCATCAACAGTCTGTGCCACCTCGCCATCCAGCTGTATCCTGTTGAGATTCTCTTCCAATGCAGGCTCTTCAACCATCACTCTGGATGCCTGTAACACAATTATATATTAGTAACTGAATGCCAATAAGATAAATCTGATATTTTAGTACTAAATTTTAAATTTCACAGTTGAATCAGTTCTCTTTACTTGGCTTGATTGACCATAGTCAAAATATACCCAGATAAAGAGTAGCATGTTTTTCCTGGTCGAGAATAGTAACTGTGCAAAATTTCAGTTTCATCTGCTCAGTAGTTTTTCAAAAAAGAACAAATCAATTTCTCACCCCACGGAATTGATTGACTGGATGACAAGTAGTTTGTCTCATTCACAGCACAGTCTAGACTAGAGCAATATAATAATTATGTTATATTGGGACATATATTATGTGTCAAGTTTCATCTCAATCTGTTCAGTAGGTGTATAGAAAAAAAAAACACATCTATCCAAAGAAACTCTCAGTTTTATAAAATTAGCGTGATATCATAGACAAAGCTTGTAAATCTAAATAATGCCTAATAATTTTCACTTGCATGATGCTGCAACTGGATGTATACTGAAAAAAGCGGGTAGGCCGAGTGATCACAACAGCTGTTCAATATTTATTGTTTTAATAATAGTTTCCGTTTGTTAAATAGTGAAAACTATAAAGAACTATGTGCATATGACTGTATTGTCACTGTGTAAGTGTTATCAGCGTTCAAGAAGACTGCTAGAAGTAAAAAAGATCGGCAAAAGGAATAACACAACACATCAGAAAGAAATAGCCAGAAGATACACTGGTAATAGTGAAACCATCAAGTGAGCCCTAAATAAATAATATAGTGGTCATTAACATTTCCGAAAAGTGGAAAACTAACATTTTTTATGAAATTTTCAAATCGACTAATTGCATGCAGAGCCATCTTTCGACATTATCTGGCATCAGCTGTCATATACATTATATTATATATTAGCGCCATCTATCTGGAGGGTGAAATACTAAAACTGCAGTGAACTAAAACACCAATAACTCGAAAAGGAAATAGCTATGAATAAATGTGGAGCTTGCGGCAAGTTCCTGTCAGGTGGCGCAGTTTGCACAAAATGCAAGATTCCTTACCACAAGCAATGTGTAAACATAACATCGATTCAATCCCCAAAGCACTGGTTATGTCCAGGCTGTGTCGTCAGCATGCCGCGAAGGGACAACACGAATACTCCTGTAAAAGAAGTAGGAGAGCAAGAATCGGAACAGTCCCCCCAACAACATAGCAGCTGCGGCGACGATCAGCAATCACTACTAGAGGAAATACGAGCTCTACGAAATGAGATGAATTGCTTCCGTAAGGACTTTGGTAGTTTCAAGGATGAAGTACGGGTTGAATTAAAGGACCTGAAAAAAACCTACCAAGCTTGCACCAATAAAATCGACAGCCTCGCAGTACGCCTTGATAGTCAGGAGTCGAGACTGAAAGCGCTTGAAAGTGCCACTAATAAGCAATCGTTAGATCTTCAAAATCAAATACAAGTTCTGAAGCAAGAGCTGAGTTATAGAGAACAGCTAAGCTTGCAAAATGATATTGAGATCAGCGGAGTTACTGAGCATAGCGGCGAGAATGTCATGCGAATCACGGGGCAGATTATGAATAAAATCGGTCTAACAATAGATGATCGCGATATCGTCGACGTACGCCGAGTGGGCCCGGTGCGTGTGGATCCGGACGGCAAACAGCGGCCGCGCCCTATCGTGCTGCGTGTAACTCGGCGCGTGGTGCGCGAGCAAGTGATCCGCGCCGCACGAGCGCGCCGAAACATCTCGACGGGTGACGTCACGGTAGCTGGAGCCCCGCGACCTATCTACATTAATGAGAGGCTGACCAAAGAAACCAGACTACTCTTCGGTCGGGTTCGCACGCTTTGCAAGCAGTATAACTGGAAGTTCGCCTGGACTATGGAGGGAAGAATCCTGATCAGGGAAGGAGATAACATGCGTGTATTTCGTATCCGCTATGAAGATGACCTTGATAGGGTTTTTAAGTTGGGTACTACCCCTAACGTTTCTGCATAGCTCAGCCTCAGTCCATAAGTTAGCTAACTATCGTTTCTTAGTACTATATTACAGTTACTGGACCGAGAATAATAATATCATGATTGCAATGTTACATGTCTTTATCTATATTGTAGGTCTTGTTAATCATTCTAGTATGGAACATTACCAATTTTGCGTGAATTTATTAAATTTAAAAGTATATATTTCTATGTTGTACCTAGGCTATAAGGAAATGTGTTTTGACATTCATCCATTAGCCTACCTTAATTATTTAATCATTTATGAGCAATATCATACCACGTTTACCAGATTTAAACATACACACATTTTAATAAAATACATAATTTCACACACCTACTCTTCATCACACACCCCTTTGTACACTAAACTTACTTACACTTATATACACATATTTCACGGATTTATCCCTCTACTTGCCTGTATAGACAATACCACGTATAACCACTATGAATAGTACACCCCTAAGAAAACGGTTAGTGCTCGGGCTTATAAATGTACGTTCCCTAAACACAGCCAGAGACGACTTAGAAGCATCCGTGGTGACTCATAAGCCCGACATTCTAGCACTTAATGAAACATGGATTAAGGATAATATCATAGCCCCAGTTCTACCGGGATATACTCTTAAACTTAGGACGCGAAAAAAAACTGGTGGTGGGGTTGGTTTTTACGTTAGAAATGGTCTGCGTGTTAGAGTTCGTGCCCATCCCGATTCAGAGCTGGAACAACTTTGGCTCGAGCTAACATTACCAGGAGCTCGTATGGCTATAGGCACGGCTTATAGGCCAGAAGATGTAAAAGTAACTCCAGCGTTGGACTCGTTATGTGAATCTATATCTACGTTCTTACACTGTGACTACATTTGCTTGCTAACTGACTTTAATGTTAATTTGTTTGAGACGAACTCCCCTAGAGCCCGCGAGCTGTCCATGTTTTGTTCACAGCAAAATCTAGTTCAGCTAGTTAGCGAGGCTACAAGAGTAACAGCTTCAACCGAAACTCTTATTGATCTTATTATCACGAATATACCGGAAAGATGTCGGAAAGTCACTGTAATACCCAACAAGAATATAAGTGATCATTCCATGATTCTAGCTGATTTTAATATAAAAAGGGAAAAACCACAGCCACGCTTTATAGAGATTCGATCAATTAATAAAATAAGCCCCAAGCATTTTGACGCGGATTTAAAGTCTATAAAGTGGCAATATTTAAATACAAAAAACGTCGATGTTATGGTGCAGGAATTTAATAAAAGAGTAAACGGTTTATTTGATGCACATGCCCCTCTCAACAGAAAAAAAGTTGTAGACTCACCTAAACCATGGTTAACAGATATAGTAAGGTTTATGATGCTACTCAGAGACAAAGCTCTTGTTAAAGCAAATGCAAAAAAAACCGAATCATCAATGAATTACTATAAAAGTCTGAAAAACCTAGTAACAGGAGCATTAGCTCGAGAAAAGTCTGCTTTTTTTACGCACTATATAAATAAAAATATCAAACAGCCTAAGAAGTTGTGGAATTATTTTAAAAGAATTAAAACATTCAACAATGTATTACCCTCTATTCCAGACCATTTAATGGATGCTAATTTAATTAATAACCATTTTTTAAACATACCGGGAAATAACCGAGTCGATAGTGCATTAATTGCTTCCTTCAATGACACACCCAAAACTACTAATGTTTTCTCCCTACAAACGGTCTCAGAGGAAATTGTCAGTAAGATTATTTTACATATAGACACAAACGCTTCTGGACATGACAACCTAACTGTAGAAATGGTCAAACTTACTTTGCCAGAAACCTTAACGCTTATAACTAATATGGTAAATAGTTCTATCTTAGCGAATGAGTTCCCAAAAGCTTGGAAACAAGCCCTAGTTAGGCCTATACCAAAATCAAGTTCCGTTGAAGAGTTAAAAGATTTACGACCAATTAGTATTCTCCCCGTTCTTTCCAAAATTTTAGAAAGAGTTGTCCTACATCAAGTGGAAAAATATCTAGAACATACGAATGTAATACCCAAATATCAGTCGGGTTTCCGAAAGAGCCATAGTACAGAGACAGCACTTTTACGGGTCACTGATGATATAATTACTGCTTCGGACTCTGGACTCTGTACAGTGCTTGTTCTATTGGACTTCTCTCGTGCATTTGATTGTATTAATCATGAATTGCTTGTTGCCAAACTATCATACTACGGCTTCTCCGAAGACTCTTGCAATTGGTTTAAATCCTACCTATCCTGTAGAACACAGTACGTACAGGTTGAAAATCACGCTGGCCAGAAATTTGTCTCTTGTTCAGCAAATGTACCCAGAGGCACCCCACAGGGTTCAATTTTAAGTCCAATTCTTTTTTCTATTTTCACAGCAGATATGCCTAATTTCATAGACGTCTGTAAGTACCACTTGTATGCAGATGATACCCAGGTTTATCATAGTTTTAACTCAAATAACACAGTAGAAGAACTATTTCTTGTAAATAAAGATCTGGACGAAATTTTTAAATGGGCCTCTAGAAACTCCCTCGTTCTGAACCCCACTAAGTCAAAAATGATATTTCTTGGGACAAAAATGCAAATCCAGAAAGCTCTGGATAGGAACCCAGAACTTACTATAAATAGCGTGACCATACCTATAGTACAAGATGCCAGAAATTTGGGTTTAATTATTGACAGTGAAATGAGGTATGTCAAGCACGTCAACGAGAAGGTTAGGAATGCCTTTTATAAACTTAAAACTCTATACAACGTTAGAAATTTCTTATCAGAGGAAGTAAGACTGCTGCTGTGTGACCTTTTAGTACTCTCACCATTTAATTATTGCAGTGCGGCGTATGGTCCCAGGCTATGGGTCAAAACAGAAAGTGCAATCCAACGAGTACAAAATGCATGCATTCGATTTTGTTTTAACGTTCCCCGTAGAGATCACATTAGTCCATACCTAGCAAAAAAAGGCATTCTCAACATGAAGACTAGAAGAGAGTTGCATTTGGCCTGTACTTGCCAAAAGGTTATCTGGAATAAAAGACCAGAATATTTATTCGAACGATTCACCTTTTTCAGTGACGTGCATAACATTAACACCCGGTCTAAAGTAAAAAATTCCTTAATAATCCCCAAACATAAATCCACAGGGTTCAAAGGTTGTTTTAAATATCGGGCTTCGAAAATTTGGAATGATCTTCCTCCACCTTTAAGAAAAAAAATTAGTCCTTTATCATTTAAAAGTAAATTAAAACATATTTTGCTAAAACGTCAAAAACATAATTTACAAACAATATTTAAACCTTGTGGAAAGAAATCCAAGAAACACATGTAAAATGTAAAATAGTATGCTTAGGTACGTGCAGGTATTTAGGTATTTACATCATCAACACTCCCATTCACACTGGGCCTCCTGTTGCCTAGACTCTTACGAGACTGGTGTTCTCAGGAGACACACACACACACACACACACACACACACACACACACACACACACACACTCCATCCATTACACACGTTCACATTACCAACACTTCACACTGGGTCTCCCGTTGCCCAAACTCCTAAGAGATTGGTGTTCTCGGGAAACTCACACACACTTATCACACACACGCACACACCCTCACATCACACACATATACATAGCACACAAATGATACTGTTAGTGGTAGTCCAGCTCATAGTAGTTAAGTAAGGCGCACTCATTATTATTATTTTTTTCGCTTATTTATGTTTTTTTTTTTCCTTTTCAAGTTTAAATCTTTTTTTTGTTGTATAGCTTCATTTTTATTTAATTTCTAATACTAACTACCCGCTTATCACTGTAAACCCCTCGGTGACCAACTATCCGAGCGGGGTAACTGTAAAACCAGCGTTGTACTGCACTCTTGTGCATGCAGCATTTGCTGAATTTACCCCTTTTGCTCAAAGCACTGAAAATTCTAAAAGTGATACCTATTCTATTTTTAGTTTTAAGTATATACTATGAATTTTGATGTAAGTTTTTTGAGCAATAAATGTTTTATTATTATTATTATTATTATTATTACTGTCTTACTTTTGATGTAGCATCAGCATTGTTAGAATGTGCCGTACCATACAACTACATCCACCTATTCGCCTGCCAAGCGTGGTGAATCTCCAGTTTTTCAGGAGGCTCTGTCCAGTAGACGACACTAATAAAATATTACAGGACATTCATTTTTACACAGCGCCATCTAGCCCCAAACTAAGCATAGCTTGTAATATGGGAACTAGATTACAAATAGAATACTTAAATACTTTTTGTAAATACATACATACCATATGATACAACACCCAAACACAGAACAAACATCTATATTCATCACACGAATGTTTGTCTTGAGTAGGAATCAAACCCACAACCTACAGCACAGAAGGCAGAGCTACTACCAACTGAGCTATGAGGCTTGTTAAATTTATGGGCTGTTGATGTGAAACAGTATGTATTAAAAAGTGTTTACTTACTATGGGTGCTGCTACCTCAGCCTTGATGGATTTCTCTTTCATCTGGTTTATATGAGCTCGCGTGATTTTGGTCGGAGGCGGCGCCGCTTTCGTAACCTTGATGGAATCCATCTCTTGCTCTAAAAGGGCTTTGGCCTCTGCTTTCTTAAGTAGCTGTTCTTGACGCTTCTTATCTTGATCATCCTGAGTAAAAAGGTACCTACTTTCATTCAAAAATCAATTATATAAATTAAGTTTTTCCATTTGACTGACATTATATTAAATAAATAAATTTTTGATCATTATAGATTTTAGTATAAAGCACCTATTTACATGAAAACCTCTCAATTTAATCTTAACTAACTTGTTCAATGTAGATGGGTTGTTAGATGAACATTCATTGTTAGCCAGTTAGAGTCAGTAGATCAGTGATCTTGAGTCATACCTACTCAAGATCTTGGTGAAATAAGCAGGATCATCATGGTTTATTAACGGTATACCTACAAATTAAGGGTCATATAGTTGGTATACCTACAAATTAAGGGTCATATTGTGTAAACACCAGGTTAAAAGATTGTTCAGATCTTCCTGCAAAAGGTCTAATCTGATGGTGATGTCATTGGATGCAATCATTTGAGGTCATCGGCACAAAAGGTAAATATTTTAATTTTTCAAGCAGGGGTCAGGGATATCATTTAAGAAAACTAAAAAGTATTGGTTCAAGATGTGATCCTTAAGGGACACCCAATGTCACTAAAAGTTTATTGGAAAAGTGACCAGTTATCACCACTTTGGATGGTCGCTTTTGCAGATATGATGTAAAAACCTCAGCAATGATTTTTAGACTTTTTTCCATTGAAGCTACCAGAACGTTTTTGTAAATTCACTGCTAATAAAGTGGAATTGCAGAAAATTTTGTAGGTAGGTATACATATACTTATCTTTTTTTAAGAAAGTTGAAATTGGTGTTTCAAGCTTCTGTTGTTTACCATCAAGCTTGGGACTTGTAGATTGAACAATAAAAAATATCATCTAAGCTGTTTAATATATATATTACAAAATACTGATCCCAGATTTTTATTAGGTATTCATAGAAATAGTCCCACTGCACATTTGGGTACGGGACCCTAAACAAAGAAAAGAGGGTAGGAAAGATGTAGCCTAAAACCAAAATCTAACCTTTTTCTGCTGTTTTTTTTTCAGTTTGTCATCGTTATCCTCCCATTCTGCGTCATCTGCAATCTTCTTAACCTTCTGATCTTTCTCCTGCTTAGCATTTTCTTTCCGCGCTCGAGCTGCGACGGCTTTGCTGTTCTCACCGACGAATTTCTTCGGCATATCGATTTCTAGACCATTAAGGTTATAATATTACTGGGATCAAATTTACTTAGAATATAATTATATACCTACTTTAACGAATTATATACTATATTACGAACGAATTTAAAATGAAGATATCTAATACAAATGGTACCTACTTACAAGTAATGTACTTACATGTAAAGCGTATCAATATCAATAAATATATGTAACAAAGTAACAAAAATAAGCGGTTTGGAAAGTTATTTCAACTTCAACTTCTTTTTTTTATGGCAATTAGTGATGGGGGTCACTTTTCTGCCAGTGTCTATGTCATGATAGCTTCATATACAAATTAAGAGGAGTATGTCTAATAATATGGCCGGTATTATAAAATGAGATCACCAAATTGATTTTCTAAAACATGGACAACACAAATATTAAATACGTCAATGTTAGTAAGTACCTTTAATGTATGTTAATTATTATTTTAAGTAATGCTTTTAATTCGGTTGACAGAGGCACCTTGCTAAATCAAATCAAATCCAAAATTCCCGAAATGTATCCTTTTCTTTTTCAATGTTATGGTTCGCCATCTAAATTAATTTACAAGAACCAAACTATTTCGTCTGCAGTTGGCTGTCAGCAAGGTGACCCTCTAGGCCCGGCCATTTTTAGCCTTGCCATTCACCCAATTATTCAACGCCTGAAATCTAAATTGAATGTTTGGTATCTCGATGACGGAACCCTGGGTGGCGATGTGGACTCAGTATTTGGCGATCTAAAAATTATTATAGATGAATTTCGGCAGATTGGCTAAGAACTAAATTTTTCGAAATGTGAAATATACATTTCAGATACATGTTTGGATAGAAATTCAATTATTCAAAAGTTTGAGACTTTGGCTTCCAATATTACTGTTGTAGATAAGAGTTCACTCCACCTACTAGGTTCACCAATTCTTGATGAATCTTTTCCGGGTTTCGTCGACGACAAAATTCAAAATTTTATGAAGGTTTCGGACAGACTTGCAAAAATTAACTCACATATGGCTTTCAGCATTATGAAATTTTGCCTTTTTGTCCCAAAATTTACTTATGCTTTACGATGTTGTCAACTGTGGAAACACAGTGAGCTGGTGGAAGGCTTAGACAACATAATAAAGAACACCCTTTCCACGGTTTTGAATATTGAGTTGGATGACAGAGCATGGTCGCAGGCCTCATTGCCTATTCGATTGGGCGGCTTAGGTATACGCAAAATTTCTAGTGTTGCTTTGCCAGCGTTCTTTTCTTCCGTCTATAGTACACATTCTTTGGTTGAGAAAATTCTAACACCATCAATTTCGGCTGTTCCAGGCAATATACTCCAAATTTCTTATCTTGACGAGGCTCGAAATGCTTGGCATAGTGCTTGTCCTAATACCGATCCCCAAAACACCTTTCGGCACAACGGCAGTGGGACGGGTCTCTGTGCGAGTTGACACGGAATTATCTATTACATACGTGCTCAACCTCCACAGATCGTGCTCGTCTCTTAGCTGTTTCAAAATGGGAATCAGGTCTTTGGCTGCAAGCACATCCATCTTACAATACCGGTACACTTATGGATCCTGTAACTTTCCGTATTGCCACTTGTCTTCGGTTGGGTGCAAGATGCTGCGCCTCTCACCAGTGCCGGTGCGGTGCAGCCGTAGATCAATTTGGTTTTCACGGACTTTCGTGCGCAAGGTCTGCCGGCAGGATTTCGCGCCACGCTAGTCTTAATGACATTATCCGTCGAGCGTTTACCAGTGTCAATGTGCCAGCCGTTCTTGAACCGAATGGTCTGTTACGTGATGATGGTAAGCGGCCCGATGGTATGACTCTTGTCCCTTGGGAAATGGGTAGGCCTTTGGTGTGGGACGCTACCTGCGTCGACACCCTAGCGCCATCTCATCTGCCTGGGACATCAGTTAGGGCTGGTGCGGCGGCTGATTCGGCCGAGGATCACAAAAGGCGCAAATATAGTGGTCTCGACAGAGCTTACCTATTCGAGCCTTTTGGGGTGGAGACCTTGGGTCCGTGGGGAGCCGGCGCCCTCCGGGTTTTCAAAAATATTGCGGGGCTTTTGATTGAGGCGACACGTGACCCAAGGGCTGGCTCTTATTTAGGCCAGCGAATTAGCATAGCTATTCAGCGTGGCAATGCAGACAGTGTCTTGGGCACGCTTCCGTCTGGTACTGGTCTGGAACAGTTGAGTTACCTATAGGCCGTTTGTAACGGTCCTTAGGTAATCTGACTGATTCCTTTGTACATAGTTAGTTTAATTGTACTTTTTATTGAATAAATATATTATTATAGTCTAAAAAAAAAAGTAAGTACCTATATTATATATATTGTATCAAGGTTTAGTATGAAATTTATATACATTTATACACATAAGTAAAATTTTTACGGTTGTATTTTATTTACAGTAATAAATTTACAAAGTAGGGAAATTATGGAAGGGGAAAGGATAGGGAAAGTAGACATTTCAATGAAGTAGGACGGGATACATCAGGGAGGAGGATATCATACATTGAGCAACGTAATCTATTGCAACTGAAAAATATATGGTCCACGGTTCCTATGTACAAACCACATTCATAGATAGAACTATCCTTGATCCTAAGTTTAGCTAAAAATACCGAAGTGCATGAGTGTCCTAATCTGAGGCGACAGATGGTAGATGTTGAGGCTTTGTCAGCTAATCTGAACTTGAAAAACCAGGGTGTGTTAAGAATGGTGGGTTGTACGTCTGCATAGTGTTTCCCTTTAACTTTTTTAGATATATCCCAAAAATTGGACCATGATTCTTGTAGAATAAGTCTTAGGCAGAAGGCACAAGTCATGTGTGTAGGAGAAATTGTGTTCCAGGGAACCTATATTAATGGCTTCTTTAGCATGAGAATCGGCTGCTTCGTTACCTGGGATTCCAGAATGACTAGGGATCCATGCCAAGACTATATTTATGCCTAACTTATGGCACTCTAAAAGGGATTCTTTGATTTTGAGAATTATAGGAAAACGGGAAATTGTGCGGGATGGATTAGAGATTATAGACTGCAGCTTTTTGAATCAGAGAAGATAATAGAGTTATTGAGATTTAACAAAAAGGATTGCCTCTAATAAAGCAATTGACTCACCAGTAAATATTGATGTTGATTTAGGGCATTTAAACTGAGACTTATATGAGTGAATGGAATCCAAACGGCTGCACCTACATAGTTATCTGGGGATGATTTGGATGCATTTCTGGGAAGTGCGGGTAAGAAGCGAGCTTTGACTCATTTCTAGCGTCAACTGCAGCAGTAGCGACTGCTGAGTCATTTGGTTTGCCAAGTCTAGTTAACCTTTCAGCGGCTCACAATGTCCTTGGCTTACAGTTGCATTTCGACTGCCGGTATCTTCTTGGCTTGCGCTGCGTTATGCTTGTCAATCTAATGTTAGTGATTAGTAAGTTAGAGGCTAATTACAATTTTGCTTGTACAATAATAATGAATATATATTACAGGACATTAAATTAAATAATTTCATGACAATAAACAGTGTTCAAACTACTGAATGTGTTTAAACATATTTTTTTATTAATAAAACTAAATCTTAAAACTTAAACTTAGATTATAAGTTGATACCATGTAATTATGTTTTAGACAAAACTAGTATTATATAAATTCAACTAGTAATTGTAATAATGAAAATTAAACTGTAATTATTCAAATGAACAAGCCAAGTCGAAAGGCAAAATAGTATGCACCCAAATAAATACGCAGTGTTGCAAATAAAATATCTAACGTTATAGCAATATTTCGTCACATAGTCCAAAAGTCACTGCCGAGCAAGCGAAATGATGCTGCATCGGCTAGACACAGACAGCACACTTACAAATGTTAATTAGTATATAAGCTAAAGACTTTTGAAAATAAATTAGTTGCAAACAAGTACTGAGTTGAGTTTTACTCCTCCCGAAACATCGTCCACGGAACCAGCTCACATCACGGAACCAGCAGAACCAGATCCAGCCACCAGCCAGCAGATCATGAACCAGCCGGCGGATCCTGAACCTGCCAGCGGACCCTGAACCAGCCAGCAGACCCCGGACCAGCCAGCGGATACTGAACCTGCCAGCAGACCCTGGATCAGCCTGCAGTTCCTGATGAGCAGCAGTCCCGGAAACCAGCTCAGCTACTAGCAGCTCAAGATCTCTCCACCAGCCTACAAGAGGCTCCCCCCCCCCCACAACGGGAATCACCCACCGAGCCGACACAAGGCTCCTACCATCCACCAGAGCGGACGCCGGACCAGAGGCTCCGTTCAGAGGCTCCGACCCATAACGGACGCCGCCCAACACCAGTCTTGCACTTGCTGAGACCAACCTGAAGAGGAAGACCACACGGGAAGAAGACCACGAGCAGCTGACCATCCACTGGACGAGGCGCCCGGCTCCTAGAAGTCCCCAGCACCCGCTGGACGAGCCGCCCTGGTCCCAGAAGTTCCCAGCACCCGCTGGACGAGCTGCCCGGGTCCAAGAAGTGCCCAGCAACCGCTGGAGGAGCTGCCCAAGGGCCCCAGCCCCCGCTGGTCTTTCATGATTTTCAGCCTCCTCTCACTGCGGCCAAGACACCCTTAGCCGTCACGCTGATCGGTCTTGTGAGTCTGCTTGACCGGCGGTGAGAAAACGATTCCTGTGTACATTGCACGCCGTACACACCCCTATTTCCTTCCCCCCTTCCGTCTGTTGCCTTAGGTCTCGTGGTAACAGACATCCCGACCTACATATATATTTATCTAGTACACTTTATGGTTAGGGCTAGGGCGGTAGGATACAAATACACATCTAGCTAGGGCCACACCCCACACTTAGCTAGGACACACACACAACGGGTAGGTTACGTAGTAGAGGCTACGTATGGGTAGGGAGGTAGGTGTAGAGACGTTCGGTCCTCACGTACGTCAACACACGTTCGGTGACGTACGTACGTATTGAGCGCCTTTACTGTAGGTAGTTAGCTTACGTATAGGCGGTCGGTCATTGCACACCAGTACGCCCACCAGAGACGTACTTAGGGTAAAGTACAGTTGGCGATCGCCCATACAAACAGTCTAATGTACAATCACCACATAATTTTCAAAAAAAATAGATGCCCACCCGTATCTTAGGGCATAGATGGATTGGATAATTCAATTCCAACCGCTGTAATGTGAGGGCTGGTCGCAGCATAGCCCTGGCAGCACGGGTTAGCGAATGACGCGTTCGACCTGTGCGTTCATCGCCAAGGACTTGTCTATATCCACTCCAAGATATCGAACTAAATGTACGTTTCGTGGTCAAGAGCCGACCCATCGTAAAAAAAAATAGAAGGTTGCCATTCGATATCTTGGCCTCACAGTGTAAGTGGCGTAAGGACAGTGCGTTTGCACGTGACAAGAAGGGCAGCCGTTTTGGCTACGTTAACAGCTACCCGCCACGACTTGTCCAACCATTCTGGAAGAGCGACAAGTAAACGTTGCATCTGTCTTCGTGCTAAAATTGGGCTAGTGGAGGACGAGAAGAAGGCACTGTCATCTGCAAAGAGTGCCAGGGTGACATCTTCCTCTCCAGGACCGAGATCAGTCACGAGAGTAGGGATGACATCTGTATAGTGCATACAATGCGGGTGACTAGCAACTTCCTTGCATTGCGGTACGCCGGCGCCGGCGGTGATTTGGCGAGGTGTAGTGAGTTGTTATGCTCTACCGATACATAAAATTGGCGAACGGCAAATTTTGTGAAATTGACTTTGCTCATAGTTTGCTATGATGAAATTCCGCCGATCTGTGTTCTAAACCAACTTCAACGGTATGGCATCTACTGATGTCTTCAAAATAACAATAGCAAACTAAGAACAGCTGATTTTGTTTACATTTAATGTGACGCATATGTCTTCATAACAATCTCAACGATTGTTTTTGTTAATTCTCTTGCTTGCATGCATGCGAAAGGTTCAATTCAATTCAAAACATATCAAATCCAAATTATAAAATTAGAGGCAAATAAATAAATGTTTTGAAATATTAGATGCGACCAAAACGTTGCAATTGCAAGTGCTATTATGGCCTTAGTTGCTTATGATAACAGTGACTACAGTGATTACGAGGACGAGGAAAACGAAAACACGCCCGTTGTAAAATTGATCACGAAGCCTATAAGTAATTTTTTTTTTTTAAAGTTATTTCCAAATTCAATGTTGAATATTACATTAAAGTTACCTTTCTCAGAGCCACTAGCTTCTACGGTTGTGTCAAGTGAGCCTGAGCCAGAAGAATCTACGTTAGAAAATGGTCCGAAGCTATTCAACTTCCTACCACAACCTGATAAGAAGCAAACAGTTGTCGAGGAAGACGATGAATTTTTGCACAAAAAGGAAACTGCTGATGTCCTGAAGCCCAAGGCTAAGATTACTGTACCTTCCCTCAGTGATGTAAGAACTTTTATAGTGTAATAAGTAGTCACTAATTCAGATGTTTTGTATCTGTTGTATTTATTGTTGTGCTATTGTAGCTGTGATACAAGTAACTATAAATTAAATATGTGTCACAATATATGAAGAGAATACTTACCAAATTTTATTTTTGTTCCAGTTCAAAGATGTTGAAAGCACAGTAGCAGCAACAAAACCAAAACCCAGTTCTGGTGTTAGTACTATTTTTCATTTGCTTATAGAATACCTGACTTAATTACCAGCTCAGATATAGGTACCAGTCCTGCTACTTGGACATGTAGGCCTTATAAGTACTATATGATAGGGACAGGTGAAATGAAATGAAATGAATTTATTATTTGTATATGTAGGTTGTAACATTATGTTGGTATTTCTCGTCTCTCTAGTCTGCCGTGTCAGGCTTACAAACATTTACATAATATAATTATTTGAAAATACAAAATGAACAGAAATAGTTGTCACAAATTATGTAATTTTTTTTTAAAATAATATGTCACAGTAAAATGAAAATAAAATAAAATCAGACAGTACAAAATAAAAACTCAATACAATCATATTCCCTCCTCAATATGTACTGAAGATAATTTGTATGCATTTAAAAATTCACTTTCGAAATTATTGGAAATAATAGCATACTATTCGGTCAATGAGTTTCTGAACAACTTCTTGACAATTAAGACTGTGCATTGTGTTTTGATTACTTGACATCTACATGATGGGTGCCATACAAAACACACTATTCCATAATAAAGCTGTTTTGGAGGCATGGTGATATAGCATGCCCTCTCTCCATGATGCAACTTCATAAATATATAATGAAGAAAGAGTTAGAATTCTCCATTCTCTGAAAACACCTTTGCATGTGTCAACCTGACCGAGACCAAACATTGCTAGGGTCTAATATTATATTTTTTTTTAATTAGGTACCTACTTTCCACACCTCCCTGTTACCAGAAGGGGCACCTCACCCTCTTTCCTCTCCCCTGAATTCTGTGGAGACTCTTTGTATTTTCAAGCAACCTTCTTTTTTTTCCATGTTACAATGAAAACATTTTTTTCAGAAAAAGTCAGGCCTACTGAGCATGCTACCAGAACCTCGTAATGGGCTCTTTATAGGCTCATCCAAATCTCTGATACCAAACATTCTTACACAAAAGCCTAGTAATGTCAAGAAAAAATTACCTACTCCTATGAAACCTAAACATGAGGTCAAAACTCTAATCACTGAGTACTCAGACGAGAGTGATGATGATCTACAGAATGACTTCTTTTCTTTCAACAAACCCGTAGAATTACCTGAACCAGAATTACCTCTAGATATACCCTCTGACAACCCAGAACAGACAAAAGCTACCAAGATTGAGTCTTATTTCAAGAAGGATGTGGTTCAAAATCATGTGGAATTACAATCGGATGAGCAGAGTTACACAGAGTATGCAGAATCAGATGCCAGCTCAAGTTATACATATGGATCTGAGGCTGGTGATAACTATAATGGTGAACAAATGGTACTGGATGATGAGGCTGTAAGTATTACTTTGTCAATTCTGAAATGATGGTAATTTTTATATTTATGTTCCTAAAACTGAAAACTCTTCAAGTATGGATTATTTTTACATTAATTCATCATTGAAAGTTACCAAAGCTCATTATCAACTCCAGCCAGATTTCCCTGATGAATAGGAGTTGCCTACACAAGATTTTGGGATGAGTCCTTTTTTATATGGACCAACAATGTACTTTTTTGGGCTGTGTTAAAGATGAGTGCAGGTTAAAGTAAAAAAAAACTTATTTTCCCTGGACAGTAGGTACTTTAGGAGAACACAGTAATTCATAAACATGCAGCAACAAAATGTAATATTTTTGTTGCAGATTAGTTGGACCAACATTGAGATAAATCTTATATTCAGTGTCCATACATATTCTGAAGCTTTATTTTTTTATACACAATATTGCACCGGAACATCCAACCAGCCAATGTGATATGTGCATTTGATGCCTTGCCTTACTGCATAGGTCATATCCATAGAGAACAGACCTACGCTGCACTGCATTGTACCCATCAACTCCAAATTAAACAAGTATATTTGCTAGGTATAAGAAAACCAACTCCTACCTTCCACCAGGTGTAAACGAGGCACAATAAGACATAAAGTGTTAAGCTATGTGTCCCATTTCACCAGCAAATACTCATACTGAAACAGTGATACTGCTTGATTGTTGCTAAGAGAATGGTGGTAGTTACTCTCTAATTGTTTTCAGATCCTAAAACTCTGTGGTTCCCGTGGCAAGCGGAAGCGAGAAGACATTCAGATTGTAGATGTTGACCAGAAGGAGGTCCTGGCGGAAGCCCAGCAAATGTTTATGAAGGGCCTCATGGAAGACACCAGTAAGAGAGTCTCTGCCAGCAAGAAGAGAGGGAATGAACCCACCAACATGCAGAAACGGAAGCACCAGATCACATACCTTGCACACCAAGTTAGTATATTACTCGTGATCTATCATATTGTTTAATTTGTGTAGGCTTGGGAAATACCCTTGTAAATTATGTAATTATCTACATAATATTAATATCAACTTAAATTATTCTTCAGGCAAAAGCAAATGAAGCAGAGCTACAAAACCAATGGGCCAACAACAGAATGTCAAAGAGAAAAACACAGTCAAAATATGGATTCTAGAATACATTTGAATACAAGTTTTTGTACATAACATAAGTAATTATAAATAAAACTAAATTTAACAATAAAATACAAACATTTTACTCACTAAATAATTATATTCATATGTAAGGTTATCTACAATCTCCTTGCTTTTCTTGCTCGGGGTGGGTTCCATGATACATGTGTGTTGTCTGTGATTGAAATAATGTCTAGGCCTCCCATCTGCAGCCCTTTCACCGATGACTGGAAATATCAAAACATACCATAGTAGCCTTAATAACACTAAGACAATGACACAGCACATCAACAGCATATTAGTGTCCACTGCTGGACAGAGCCTCCTCCAGAGCTGGAGGGTTTTGCCACAATCACCACGCTTGGCAGGCGGATTGGTGTTTGCAGCATTATACATAATACACAGAAAGAAGCTGCTGCCCTCTTCTGGTGAGATCCATTAGTCCGCTTTTACGACATCCATGGGCTGAATTGGAGAGGTTTATTCTTAATAGCTAAGGTAATATTTTATGATAATTCAGGCTGCATGAAGGTATTTGTTTCAAAATGGGGTATTAATCAATCTTTAACATTTTCAGATCAGATTTTCTTTAATGCGGAACTAAGATTATTTTTTTAATTGAGCATGTAACTCCTAACATATCTTTTTGATTACTCTCACAGTTTCAGACTTGGCCTCAGTGGCCCTGGAAAAAAACTCAGAATGTATAGGTGTAATTACTAATTAAAATAATTCTCACCAGTCGTCCTGGTCCTAATCCTTGCATTCTGACCCTCACAGTCTTAACTCCCCTATTGATGGCTTTCTGCAAACATAATTTGAAAACATTGCAAGTCACTCCAAAAAATCAGTAATTATTTTGTTTTAAAATGGGCTTTCACCTCAAAACCTGCACTAACAACAAAGTCTATGAAGCAGTAAGGCTACTCAGACCAGAAAAAGCTCAATAACTCTTGAGGATATTACAATACTTATAACTATTTATTCTGCATAAATATATCATGGGTACAAAAGTTAATGTAGGACTCCACACTGAGGCTAGCCTGGGCTGCTGGTTTCCGTTTGGAATGCTTACCACTTTCACATCTCATATAATGAGCAAGATAGGTCACTGTGTTTACTCACACTACAATATTTATTATTATTTTCGTAATCCGTAATTATTTATTAATACCATAAGTTTTAAGAACTCGTTAAGCTTTGTAAATGTTTAAATTGTATTAGTCTACTTTTCAGGATCAATGTACACTGGGAGGGTAGCTCCTGCATATACTTAAGTTGAAAGAAATATTTTTTTGAAATTGAAAAAAAAAAAACTTCAATATATAATTGGAAAATAATAGTGTCTAGGTAAGAGTAGGTTACATAACTCTCATATGCGACTACTGATTTATGTTCCGAGCAGTAACTATTGAGTGCAATCTAACCTTTACGATAGGTAAAACAGTCTATATAAGGGTTGTAATACAGCAGAAATACTGATGCCGGAGCAGATTTCAACTTTTTGTAGATAATAAAAATATGTTAGAAGATAAACTTACTGTAGCTAAGGCTATGGCAGTAGTCTGAGCAGCAATATTAGTTCCTTTCTTGGTATTCTTGAAGCCCTCCATACCACATGACCTGATTGCCTTCACTTTTCCTCCAAAGTCAGTGAGTGTGAATATGGTGTTGTTGCTAGATACTCGGATGTTAATAATGGGTAGTTCTTTGAATGGTGTCCCATCAAATAGTTCGTTTTCCGAGTCCAAAGTAGGAAACAGGTTTTGTTTCCTAAAACAGAGGTATGTTTTCAGCAGGTTTAGCATGGCAACAGGGAACAATTACCATAATCATGATGTTTAATGGTCAATGCCAGTAGGTACATACTTACTAATTTTAAGATGGCCTACTAATTTACCTTACAAATGGTTTGTTTTTTATTGGAATATCAGATTTAAAAAAAAAAACTGCAATCTGATAGGGTTAGTCCTTTAATAGTTATAACTTGAATGAGAAATTGAGAATCAACACTCTTGCTCAGAGGTTTTTTGTCATTTAATTGTGCTTCTTTAATAATGATATTCATTTTGTAAATATATTGTTCAATTAGGTATAAAGCTGTGTTGCCAAAATATGGTTATTGGTCATATCATCCTGAGGAAACGGGCAGGAACAAAAATCGTGAGTATTATTTATTTTAATTAATTCTTCTATTGCTATTTTTACAGTTGAAACACATGAAAGACGGGACTTTTACTTACGCTTTCAATACAGAGTCGAGATCCACTAGTTTTTCTCCCTGTACTCCCTCGTCTGATTGAGGAATCCTCTTGTGGTCAAACTTCTCTGTAGCAAGCGGCGCTGATGTTTGAAACAACCTTGCTATATTATTAACGGGCGCTCGCAAGGTACTCCGGATTATATTGAACATTTTTATAACTAAGCTCTGATTTTAGTTGGAAAATACCTACCTGAAAGTTTAAGAATTTACATACAAATATTTAAATGTAAATTATTTTTATGTATGTATGTAGACCTACATAACCTCGAGCAAAATATTGTTGATGATTGTGACACTGACAGAGATAAATGAAATGATCGTTGACAGTTACAAAAGTGACAGCTCACAAGACAACTCATTCTGATCACATCTGAATCTATAGGATAGGGTGCAACCAGGAAGGATCCCCTGATCAATGAAGTCTTCTTAATGCTATGGATGGACCACCTCCACAGGAAGCCACCGAAGCAAAGCCCCGCGACCTCGTGGTTGTAGCCTCGAGAGTTGATGCTAGGGCAGATAGCGCCAGCTTGAGGCCCTTACCCGCAGATAAGCAAGGAAAAGCTGCAGACGACCCGACCGATTGACAGCTCATTTAATTCTTAACAGCACGTCTTCTTTTTCTTCTTCATATGGCGTGTTCAGTTCAGTTCCCCATAAGGGAACCCCAAGGGTTTTCCAATGTCAGTTTCGTCATCATTAAAAACATTACGCTATGAATGAGTCGACTACGAGGTCAAGGTTGACGGTAGAAAAATTCACCATCTATAATCTAACTATTTGAGTGTATGCTCCCACTTATCTCTCAACTCTCAAGTCTCAACGAGTGTGACTGGGATATTTACCATAACTACCAAGCTAGAAAGGCGAGTTGATGATAGCAGTATTTGTGTTTAGTACTAAAGAGTATGTTGCCCATCTCCCAACAAGAGTAATGGGGAAATTTTCCATCCTTGTTCAATTGAACATCCACGCTTGACAGGTGAGTTGGTGATCAGAGTATTGGTGTCTTGTAGGTTCTTGGAAGGATAGAAGGTGCCGCTCGCCCATTGCCTGCTAAAACCCCTAAGTCGAATCGAATGACATCCACGGACGGGTCAATAAGTACCTCTGCTAGCGATTTTTAATAGTCTCTCGCTTCCCGGTCACACAAAAAATAAAACATTTTGATGTTAAATGGGTTACCGATTCATAGCACATTTGGTGAGTTTACGTAAAAAATAGGGTAAGAAAAACCACTAAGTAAATTAGATATCCATTTAATCTTACGCAAAGTTTGACTAATAACAAAACAAAATTTCCATATCCAACTTTTGAAAAACCTCCAAACTAAGCCCAAGAGTGCATTCATATAAGTAGCGTTATACACTTGCGATATTTTTTTCACATAAATAAATATTACAGGACATTAATTTCACACAGCGCCATCTAGCCCGAAACTAAGCATAGCTTGTAATATGGTAACTAGATTACAGATAACATACAATACAACACCCAAACACAGAACAAGCATCTACATTCATCACACAAATGCTTGCCCTGGGTGGGAATCGAACCCACAACCTACAGCTTAGAGTGCAAAGTTACAACGAACTGAGCTACGAGATTATAGAATAGGTCTATTCCTCAAGAAATCCCTTGAATAAGAAGGAATTGTTGGCATATTTGACAGTTTGCGAGAAAGTGCGGAGTTGCACCGGCACAGAGGTCGCGAAGAGGTACAGGTGCCCCGCTTCGGAGAGGTGGTGGGCGGACTGCAGCTGTTCCACCGCCCAGCGCACCGTGTACGGCGTCTCGGAGTATTGCACGATGTATGTAGTCAGGTGAGGGTACAGGGACGTGGGGACCAGAGGTATCAGCATTTGCAGTTCTAGGAGTACCCTCATCAGGTCGTTTTCCATGAACTCGGCTTTTATGAATTCCTGTATCAATCAAAATATCATCAGTGATTATTAAATTGTAAGGCAGATTGGGTGTTTTGATACGATTACTATATATAGTAACAATGTTTTCAGTTTTTTTTTGGAAATTTATTTTGAATTATGAATTTCCGCAAAACAACGTCAGAATCAATTAGCACAATTCTACTGTGAGCGATATTTACTGTCCGCGATTTAAACAAGAGCCAAACAAATGGAATTAATGAATGAAGATATTTCATTGGCGGTAATAGCGATTAGTTGCTAAAAAGCGATCTCTGGAACTGTATGGTGACCTTTTTATACATAGGTATCTTCGTCTCTTCGTCGGTAAATTGTCTATGGTTGTCACCGAGTACCATACCCCGATTTTTATTCAAACATAGAATTTGTTAACATAGGGATTTCCACATTAAAATGTAGTTTCTTGATGGTAGAATCTACGGCAGTTTTTCTAAATGTCAGAATTTTAAAGCAAAAGTAATGTTTTTTTTTTTTACTATACGACGGGGAAGCGCTTGGCCTGGCCCATCTCACCTGGTAACAAGTTAAGATAAGGCCGCAGGTGGAGGCGCACTTCACCCGGAATCCTCAACAAACTGAGGAACTGGCTACCTTACCTCTGAATGCCGGAACACAACAATTTTAGAATTGTTATTATGGCGACAGAATTAGGTAAGATACTTACGTCGTGTTCGATCGCCAGTCTGACGATGAGTTCCCTGGTGTTGGCACATTTGTTCAGCACCACGATCCACATCATCTTCGTGACGGAGTGTCCCGGCGACTCCTGGATCAGGTACTGAATCTCCTGCAACGAGAGGTACAGGAACAAGATTATCCATTTAGTTCATTCAAAAATGTGTCTTTCGTTCTTTCTTTCTTCATTCTCATATGAGCCACTAACTAGGCCCCGGCTTGGCTTTTTCTTCTTCTTCTTTTTTGTGGCTTTTCAGCGGTCCTTTTGAGTACCACGAGAGTTTGCCAATGACAGGTGATTAACTGACATAGAACCAAAAAGCTGTTGGGGCTCTGAGAAAAGGTAGATGTACGGTCCATTCTTGCTCCATCATTGCCCACAACACCAGTGTTATTTTCATTGTGGCTGTCAAAGTCAAAGTCATATTTTTTTGTTTGTTGAGATTCCGGGTGAAGTGCGCCGGGTGGACCGTATGCCTGTTTGGCAATTTAATAGTATACTCATTTAACAAGCCTCACAGCTCAGTTGGTGGTAACTCTGCCTTCTGAGCTGTAGGTTTAGGGGTCGACTCCCACACAGGACAATCATTTGTGTGTAGAATATTGATGTTTCTTCTGTGTTTGGGTGTTGGAGCATATATATAGTACGTATGTATTTAAGTATTCTATCCGTAATCTACAGATTACGGATATACTTAGATTGAGACTTGATGGCGCTGTGTGAAATTAATATCCTGTAATATTTATTTATTTATTTATACAAAGAAACTCCACTTTTGCCGTTTGGTTTTTAATATTTATCATGAAGCCAAAATAACACGATTATCTAATCAATAGTGCATACCTCATCGCTAAGCAGAGGTCGCTTCATCAGCATCTTGATGTAAATGAGGTCTTCATCGGTCTCCGAGGCGCTCTGCAATACTTTGTGGAGGTATTCGCAGTGCAAGCTCCTTGTTTCACTGGAAATTATACAAAATTATTTTAAAAATAATCTACGTGGGCTTGATTTCTGAACATAATAAAAATCATACTAATATTGATATGATAAGTTATTTTTGAAAAAAGAAATGGATTCAACTTCCACACCACTAAAAACATAAAAATAAGTCTAAGGTTCATATGAAGTTGGTGCCGAATAGATTTTTCGTTCCCATTCTGTTTTTAATTTAAAAGCCAAACTACTGAACCTATTTTGAAAAAAAATCTATGAGACCAATCTGGAATCATATTATCATTTCAAACAATTTTTTTTTTTATAAATCGGTTCAGAAATGACCGAGTTCTGAGGTAACAAACATTTAAAAAATAGCCGAATTGAGAACCTGCTTCCTTTTTTAAGTTGGTTAAAAACTGAAAAATATTTGTAACAGTTCAGTTAAGTTGCACTTGCGTGGCGTTGCTCAGAGCAACAACACGTAAGCGTCTAGCATATTTTTAAATTTTCTTGTCTTTATTTAACTTGGAAGTTTTAGCAATTTATGTTTGTGTAACCCTGATTGTGATGTGTTTGCTGATGGATGGAAGGCGATCATGTACGAGTGTCTGAGGTTTAACGAGATGAATGTATGAGTGAAATGAATGAAATGTTTGTGTTATATTTTTATGTATTATTTGTGATATTTGACATGTGAATTTTATTTGACATTTATAATTTTATTTTATTTTGTGACACTTGTTTCATTGTTATTTTTAATTATTTTTTAAATTTAACCTGCTACTACATAACCTACAATTAATTTTATAAGTTTTAATTTTTATTTTAAAAAAAAAAAACATTGTTATGTAATTAGTCTAAGTGGCACTGGCCGTTCTAGTTATTAATAAATAAATAAATAAATAAATAAATAAATGTTTATGTCAACCCCGTAATTCAAAGTAACAATATGCATACACAAAATATAAAAGATGAAAAATAAGTATACAGGCTGAGATTTTTTCCAGGTCCACTGAGGCCAAGTCTGAAACCGTATTAAAAAAGTCATGTTAGGAGTTACGTTGAAAAAAAAAAGAAGTTGTGCATTAAAGAAAATGTCTTTTTTTATAGATTTCTGGAAACGGGAGTTTCTGAAACAATTTTTTTTTTGCCTTTTTATGTTCTTTGTTTGATAATAAAAAATAATGTACATTGACTATGTGCCCAAAGTTGTTGGAAAACTTACAAAATAGAAAATGTATAAATTCAACTTTATGAATGTATTATACGTATATTATTATTATTATTATACGTACGTATAGTCTGAAATGCGAGCGAAGCTATTATTTATTTTTTGCTGTTTAGAACTTTTAAAAATCGGAACGTCTAAAAACTACACAATCATAACGCTTACAATTACACTTACTTTACATCTCAACTTGTTACCAGGTGAGATGAAGGCCAAGCGCTTCCCCGTCGTACAAAAAAAAAAAAAAAACATATATCTAGCATCCTCCAACGAGGAGGAATGTACTCTGATCAGCTTCCAGCCTCACAGGAGAGCGGGCGCCCCGCCTTCCGAACTGAACGCTTTGGTTGAGGATCATCGGGTCCCTGGCTATGATCACAAATCACACAATGGTGATGTGTCCCATGTAGTTTGAGTTAGATATAGCTTATACGTACAGCTAGGTACATACTGTATCCACAACATTGGACGGTGAGTACTACACCATGAATCATGCCGTTTTCAAGTACGGTCATGTGTACGCTAACGTGATCGTTATACTGGCGTACACACTAAGAATGGTCTTTATTTCATAAACCAATGAGGCACTATTTATTTTATTTTTGCACTAATTATGCTCTATTTATGCAAAATTTACTAGGCATAACAACGAACGTGAATTCGATTATGTGTACGCTACCACAACGGACACCAATTTACCTTCCCAAATAATAACTAAACTAACTTCTAAGCTATTGTAATGGATCATAATTAAAAAAAAACAGCACGAGGTTCTTACCTTTCTCCTTGTGCGCTGGTCGCGATTCTTACTGAATAAATATATTTGACTTTGACTTTGAGCATCCTCCAACGAGGGATGTACTCTGATCAGCTTGGCCTCACACTAATCGCTTTGGTAGAGTGTCATCCGGTTTGCTACCACCCCCAAAGTTATCCTAAAAAATCTTACTGAATAAATATATTTGACTTTGAGCATCCTCCAACGAGGAGGGATGTACTCTGAACAGCTTCTTGGCCTCACACTAATCGCTTTGGTACCACCCCCACCCCCCACCCCCCACTCACCCGTGCACGGGCGGCCAGCACGCGAGGATGTCGACGAGAGACTTGCGTTGCCGCAGCGTCACCGCCTCCGACTCGAACAACGCGAAAGCCTCGCGGCGACCGCTCTCACTGCTGAGCTGCTCCTCTGAAATTACGGATTCCTTTACGGTCAGAAACTTGAATTCCCAAAATGATAAGTGTTACCGTCTGCCCCCACGTGAGGGCCGTTCGTGGGGGCAGACGGTAACAATTCATTTTTTATTAGCAAAATGTTGACTTTTTTGGGATCACATAATTTTATCAATGACTAAAGTTATGTATAATAAATTGCCAAGTGATGTACTAATAATAAATTCAAAAATGTTGTAAAACAAAAGCTATCGAGGAAAGCTTATTATAAAATTTCAGATTACCTAGAAGATAAGAAAGTCTGGCATTAAAAAAATGAATTTGCTCCAGTGAATAAATTGTAATTAGTATTAGATAATTTTAGGCTATTGTAATGGATCATTAAAAAAAAAACTAGCCCGAGGTTCTTGCCTTTCTTCTTGTGTGCTGGTCGCGATTCCGAACAGGCGGTAGATTTGACGTTTCAAAGTGATCCTAAAAAATCTTACTGAATAAATATATTTGACTTTGGATTCTTCTTAGTTGTCGCTTTCAGCAAGTCGTGCTCGTCATTTGGCTTTACGATCCGCCGCCGCCATTTACTATTTATTTTCCTTTTTATAACAGTTCACTTCACTCATATTACTCCGATTTGATTGAGGCGACACGTGACCCAAGGGCTGGCTCTTATTTAGGCCAGCGAATTATCATAGTTATTCAGCGTGGCGCAGCCAGTGTCTTGGGCACGCTTCCGTCTGGTACTCGTCTGGAACAGTTGAGTTACCTATAGGCCGTTTGTAACGGTCCTTAGGTACTGACTGATTCCTTTGTACATAGTTAGTTCAATTGTACTTTTTATTACTCCGTGATTTCACTTAATAGCACAGAACACTAGCTAATATCATAACGGACTTTACAGTTGATAGCTAGACCCAAAAACTATCTATACCAATAGAATACATGATATTGGCGGTGGATCCTGGTAGATAGGGATCACTTTGACTTTTTTTTTTATTGTGCGATTGTATGTGCTTAGCCTTCATCTTAGCTCATTTTTCAGGTTATGATAAGGCCGAAAGTGTAAGCGTACTTCACCCGGAATCCTCAACAAACTGAGGAACACAACAATTAATAATTTGTTGTTGGTAGGACTTTGGTTAAGTCCGCCTGGCTAGCTACCACCATCTTACCTCATTCTGTCACTGTAACGACAATTCTAAAAATTGTTGTGTTCCGGCATTTAAGAGAGAGGAGGTAAGATAGCCAGTTCCTCAGTTAGATGAGGATTCCGGGTGAAGTGCGTCTCCACCTTCGGCCTTATCTCAACTTGTAACCAGGTGAGATGAAGTACAAGCGATTCCCCGTCGTATAATAAAAAAAAAAAAGGTTGCTATGGCGACATTCTTCGGTAAGATTTATTTAATATTTACATTGCCATTACAGTATAAAACCAAGGCGACAAGGAAATACAACAAACAATTATACAAAACAAGCTAAAAACATGAACCATAACAATCAATAATAATTGGTCCTACTTAAAGATAACAAAAGAGTTTCTGTGAATTTCGTCAACGTAATATTGAAAATATCAATATCTTCGGCCGTGCGAAGACAGTTAATTGTACGAAGGCCCGCGTGAACGGGGACTCACCCAGGAGGTTAGTTTTCGCCCTCGGGATAGCAAGTAGCCTAGGTCGTCATACATACTTATCAGGTACGTATAATCCTATGCTCATCAATACCTGCGGGTTGTGTATTATGCCTCTAATTAGACGTAAAATGTATGTTATTAACATCATTTCCCGTCTTGTTTGAAGTTTGTCGTAACCTACCATGCCAAGAACAAATAGTGTCGGGTACATTAACGGGAAAAAGGGGTAAACTCCATGGCGAAGATGGCGGTAGCTAGCCAGGCGTACTTGAACAAAGTCCTACCACCGACCGTTAAAGAATTCTTTCTTTCTTTCTTACCAGTGAGGTGTTCCCCATAGGGGAGGTCTGGGAACTCCGCCCGGAAGACCTCCCGGCTGAACCTCGCGACCGCCGCCAGGTCCTCCCCGTCCGCAGTGCGATGGTCCCCGCGCAGCGCCAGCAGTGCGATCTGCGCGTGCGCCGACAGACCGAGCTGCACCGCGCGCTGCAGCATCGCCTCGACCACCGGCGAGGGGAGCGACACGCCTTCGCTGTGGTACTTCAGAACGCACGATACCAGCGACTCCATTTCTCTGGAATCAACGTGCTAAGTGGCAACGAGTGGCACCGACAACATAAAGAGTGTCATCAATAACACAAAATTGTCACCAACAACCCACAAAGTGTCATCAACAACCTAAAATGTGTCACCAACAACCTAAAGAGTGTCACCAATACCACAAAATTGTCACCAACAACCCACAAAGTGTCATCAACAACCTAAAATGTGTCACCAACAACCTAAAAAGTGTCACCAACAACCCAAAAAGTGTCAACAACAACCCAAAGTACTGTACCGGTATTTTAAGGAGCAGGGCTGGCTGGGGTATTATTGGAGCTAGAGCAATTATTTAATTATTAAAACTAAGCAAAGTTCGTGTATGGGATTAAACTGGATATTGATAGAAACACAAAAAACCATGTATGTCCATCACACACATGTTAATCCTGGGTGGGAATCGAACCCAAAACTGCAGCGCAGAAGGCAGAGCTACTACCAACTGAGCCGTAAGGCAAGTCAAAGTTCGTCAATCATATTATGCATTGCTACTCTGATCCCAAATAGCCAACTCTATACCTGGCTAGGTAGATAAAGCGGTCAATAACAGAAATACATCTCAGCATTGCTCGATTTTGATAATTAATACCTTAAAGTTTTAAGACTTTTAACCGCCTCTGTGGTCTAGTGGTTCGCCTTTGCGTGTCAGGTGGTGTGGTGTGGAGGCGCACTTCACCCGGAATCCTCAACAAACTGAGGAACTGGCTATCTTACCTCTAAACGCCGGAACACAACAATTTCAGAATTGTTATTATGGCGATAGAATAAGGTAAGATGGCGGTAGCTAGCCAGGCGGACTAAACAAAGTCCTACCACCAATCAAACCAAGCACAATATATTGTACTCCTTGGGAGTCGAACCCCAGGGAACCCAAGGGGGACCTTTGGATCTGAAATCGGTGGGTTGAACCACTAGACCACAGAGGCGGTTAAAAAAGAACTTTTCAAAACAACATCAACCTACGTTTCATGTCAGTACAGAGTGACTTATTGACTTATTCTACCCACCTACTATGACGTACAGTCGGTGTTTTATTGCTTTGCTTTCATTCTGGCTTTGCATAGAATGAGAGTTAGCAACAAGAGAGTCTCGAACACTCAGGTGAATAAAAACATGTTGAGAATAATTACGTTTTAAGAACTAAAAAGAAAACCGACTTTAATGAAGATTATGTAACAATTTCGTTTACCTGGATGGCATAATTTTTGTTGTAAAACATTTTTTTTTTTATTCGGAATGAAGCTTAAGGTGTAATGAAAGCACACTTTTACCGTTTGTTAAAAACGTTCTATTTGAGAAATAAATACCTAACACAAACCAGATCACGTGATCTCAGTTCGGCGCGAGCTACTAGTAATGATGTAGATCAGTATACTGACTGCAGAGAGTCGGCTCGCTCGACGGAATGCGCGATCAGAGAGGGCGCTGCGATCGGGACGCGCAGGCTCACCAGCAGTGACGTCATCGCGGTGGGACTCACGCGCCGGATCAGCAGGCTCAGGGGGAATACACCTCGCTCCGGTTGACACAGCTGCCCCTCTATGTCACTGGCAAAAAACACATTTATTATATATTGGAAAAACGGGACCATAGACCTGAGTGTTAATGGGCTTAAACAGCCTTGTGGCGTACCTATTGATTCGTCATAATTGGACCGATACCTAAATCCCTGTCAGAAACGCTCCGCTTATGCATCTTAAGCCACGCGCCAGCTGGACTGGTTTTGGTACGGCGCTCTGTCGTCGCTCCCGGTCACTCGCGGACCGACATTGCTTTGGTCGCGCGCATCATTCATAATTATGGCTTTGTATCATTCTCTTAGTTATTAATATTTTGCTATCTCTCATTTGTACCTATATTTATTTCCTTTTCATTAAATTCACGTGTTTTAAGTTTAATATCTGGTTACGCCAACAGCAAGTTCCGCGTAATTTTATTATTATTATTATTGTATTGGACGTTGCAAGGCTAACTATCAATTGGGTAGATCAAAGTTGGTTTACTTTCCTGGTAATTTCGCGTAATCCAAACACGGGCTCGCGCGGAGTTTCAAATCTTCGCGCCACATCAAAAACAACCGGTTTGATTACCGACCGAAGCGACCCCTATGGGAGCTTGATGTCAAAAGGCGTCGAGCAGAGACCTCCCGTGCGCACGGTCAAAGGAGAAGCGTGTGATCCACCCTAAGACTCACACCAGAGCGCGCGCGTGTCGACTGGAATCCTAAAGTCCGTCGTCACTACCTACCGGCATATAACCATACCGACCGCGCTTTATCATCGCATCAAGAAAAAACCCATAGTTCACGCCAAGTGTTGGAGTGCAGTGTCTCCTGAAAGCCCTCTGGAATTAAGGATTGCTGGACTTGTCAGGTTAGTGAACCCTCTTACTCTGCCTTGGGGTAGTTAGCCTGAACACGTCGATAGGCCGCCGCAAAGTTCTTATTTTCGGGATCAAAACTAGCCCCCCTGATTGTCAGGAATGCATGAGGCACCGGACATAAGTCCTACGCTTGCTTCGGCGCCTCCATTTTGGTCCTAGCGAGCCTAGATAGAATCCTAGAAAATAAAATTTTATTACGTACAATTGCATATCATCATACGAAACTCGTTCTTATTGCGTTACGTAAAGGTCTATTTGTGTCCGCACTTCATACGAATTCCCGTTATAAAACTATCGAAATATCTTTATAATTATTCACTTTTCAGTACTGATTCACATGTAGGGATGTATAAGTTAATTTGATCTACATTGATTTAAGCTGTGGAATAAGTTTTACGTGATATATTAATAATTACGCTTAATTTTTCATTATTAGAAGTTATTGCGGGTAGTTTCGCGAAGTGTAGGTTTACTCAGCGGCCGCGCCCCACACTTGATACTCGAACAAAGAGTTCAAGGTTACCTATCGCTTTTATGATCTTGTGGTTTTTTCTCTATAGCCTACTAGGTAATTAACATTGAGTTAAGTAGTTAGGTTTTGTTTTTTATTCGCCTCGTCATAATAAGTAAGTTATACGAGTTATATTTCATCGCAATACAGTCCACACCGCAAGTTATTGAATTAGTACAATTTAATTGCATTTAGGTACATAATCGCACGCATTCCATTCTGCAAAGATTGAATGACCGAAGAACTGAGGTACTCGGGTAAATTGTTCACCCAAGTATAGTAGGTACCTACACCGTAACATTTACGCTAGGTTTGTACGACTGGTTAAGTTATTACCATTCGTATAGTTTTTGCATTTCGAATTTTTATTTGATTTGTTATTGGTTTTTACCGATTCGCACCTACGTTAGTGTTAGGTAGGTACCGTTCGGTTCTTACCTAGTAAAACTTTTATAGGTTTTGCTCTCGCATCGCACTCTAACGTTCCGTACGTTATTTGGAAAATTAGTTCCGTATAAGTAATAGGTACGTAGTACGTATCTACTTCACATCGCATCGCACCTAACGTAGGTATCAGCTTACACTAGGCCGTTCAAAAGACCTCGTTCTTTTAGACTTATTATAATTTAATAATTAGGTAAATTTTGTGTTGATATTAAATAGATTTAGGTAGATTAGCATAAGAATTTGTTTGTATTAGGGTTCCGCAGGCTCAGATAAGTGGTTCCGTGATACAATATTTATATATTTCTAATTTGTTGATTATCTCCGCCCCTTGCGTACGAACATACGCTAGGGTTCCGCAGGCTCGGATAAGTGGTTCCGTAACTATACAATATATTGTATATTTCTAACTTGTGTCTTTTATTTTCGCCCCTTGCGTACGAACATACGCTAGGGTTCCGCAGGTTAGGATAAGTGGTTCCGTACCTATACAATATTTTGTATATTTCTAACTTGTGTCTTTTATTTTCGCCCCTTGCGTACGAACATACGCTAGGGTTCCGCAGGCTCGGATAAGTGGTTCCGTACCTATACAATATTTTGTATATTTCTAACTTGTGTTTTTTTTTATTTTCGCCCCTTGCGTGCGAACATACGCTAGGGTTCCGCAGGTTCGGATAAGTGGTTCCGTACCTATATTTTGATTTCTTTAGAAAATTAATCTTTGTTTTCGCACCCCTTTATACTTGAGCATTAGGGTTCCATAGGTTCGGAAAATTGGTTCCGCACCTACTTATTTTTCTTTTCAAATATAATTGTAATATTGTACTTTTCGCCCTTTAGCACCAGCTTGCGCTAGGGTTCCGCAGGTTTGGATAAGTGGTTCCATACCTGTTTTTTATAAATTGTTGTATTTTATAGTTTCAGTTGTTGTTTATAATGGAGGACTTGAACAACAAACTCAGGCTTTATGAAGGCAAGCGCGCTGCATATTTCGGTCGGCTACAAAAGATTTATGACTCCATTTCAAATCTCAATGAAGAGAAATCGAGAAATACTTTTATTGCGCATGCCAAATCAGTTGATCAACTTCGTAACGAGTTCGTAACTACGATTGATCACATAAATATTCTGTCAATGAAAATTAACCCTGATTATGTGGTTAATTACAGCACATTGTCTGCCTTTGACGATCTTGCTTGCGAAATTAAGAATGTATTGAGTTCACTGAACCCAAGTAAGGATTATGCTACGAATAGCTCGACGAGTGGTGATAGTAAGTCGGAGTCAAGGTCGTGTCATATCAAAATACCTAGAATCGAACTACCTACCTTTGATGGTGATATCCAGAGCTTTCCGTTCTTTTATGAGACTTTCAAACGGGTTATACATACCAACTCCGATTTGTCGGATTCTGATCGGATTCATTACTTACTTAGTCACCTCAAAGGCAAAGCGCAAAGCGTCGCCGCCGGTATTGTGCCTGCTGCAGAGAACTATCACGTAATCTGGGACGCGCTTATCGCAAAGTATAAAGACTCGCGCGCATTAGCCGTAAATTATCTAAATCAGCTGTTTTCTTTAAAACCAGCTGGCTCTTCGCCCGCTAATGTTGAAAAGGTATTTGATAGATTCACCGCTATTGTGGCAGGACTCAAGCAATTAAAAATAGACAATATGGATGATTTCATATTTACGTACGCGGGTCTTAAGTTATTAGACTCTGACATCGCAACACATTATGAAATGTCGCTTCGCAATTTGAAAGATCCTCATAGCGTAGACTATGATTACTTCGTAAAGTTTGTTCGTGAACAAGTTAAGATCTTGCATCGCACCGCGCCGCAGCGCCCTGATAAGACGTCTGCCGGCCGCGCCGGCGGCGGCGCCAGTACGGCGTCCGCTGCACCCTCCAGGGTATCGCAGGTGTATGTATCTACTTCATCTAAATGTACGCTCTGTCATTCGACGCATACTCACATGTTTAAGTGTAGTACATTTTTAAAATTGAACTCGAGTGACAGATTTAAATTTATAAAGGAAAATAACATGTGTGTAAACTGCCTTAGTGGACAGCACACCGTATCCAAATGCCAGTCTTCCACCACCTGTAAAAAATGCCATAATGGGAAACACCACTCCCTTTTACACTTCGGTCATTCGCCCACGCCACAGCGATCAGCTGCTTCGGTCAGCGCCGCGCCAGCGCCGGTAGCAAGTACTGTAGAACCTGTGCCAGCACAAGACCGGGTCTCTTTGTGCACTCATTCGGCCACGGTTCAAGGTACAACTCGCACTACTGAAGTGCTCGCTACCGCGAAAGTGTTAGTGGTAAATAGGAAGGGTAGGGATGCTGTTCTTCGCTGTATCCTGGATCCGGGCTCCCAAAAGAATTATGTTACCACTCGATGTTGTCGAAAGCTCGGGTTACCCATCCGCGAGGATGCGGTGGTCACTGTCAAAGGTATTGGTGGTACCTCTCAACCCGTTAGAGGTTCTGTCGACCTCACCTTTAGTTCGCGCTTCCGTGCCCAACCCAAGTACACCATAGACGCACTGGTGCTAGACGAGATAACCGGTCAGCTCCCGTTGTGCTCAATAGATGGCGCTTACCTCAATCACCTTGATTCGAAGCTACTTGCTGACGATACTTGGGCTACGCCGGGGAATATTGACATCCTCTTAGGAGTTAAACTGTTTGCCAAGTTACTGCAACCGGGCCAGGTTATTTCTTCAGTTGGCTGTCCTGACGCATTAGAGACAGTGCTTGGTTATATACTCATGGGAGACGCGCCTGTCTTAGAACAACCTACTGCCACTTCGTCGTTTTTCGCTACGTCTTCGCTGGAAAGCTACGACATGCGCAAATTCTGGGAAATAGAAGAAGTTCAAGCTCCATCTATCACTAGTGTGGACGATAAACACTGCGAACAGTTTTATTGTTCCACTACTACTCGCACCCAGTCTGGTAAATACGTAGTTGCTTTGCCACTGAAGACTGACGCAAAAGCTTTAGGAAATTCTTTTGAAATCGCACGTCGTAGGTTTCTCAGCCTCGAACGTAAACTAAAATCGCATCCTAATGTCAAGTTGCTTTACGATGACGTCATAAAGGACTACTTAAAAAATAACTACATTTCCCTAGTAGAAGGTATTGTTCCTGGCGAGATTTCTTACTACATACCGCACCATGCTGTCATTCGCGAGGACAAGACAACTACCAAGTTACGTGTGGTTCTAGATGCCAGCGCTAAGACAGCCAATGGAAGATCTCTGAATGATATTCTACACGCAGGTCCAGTTCTACAATCTGACCTTTTTAACATTCTTCTGAATTTAAGATTCTTTGCTGTAGCGATAACGGCTGACGTTAAAGCTATGTACCTCAGAATATCCGTACGACCTGAAGATTGTTCTCTTCAGCGAATACTATATCGCTTTCACGAAGAAGAAGAGCTGCAAGTCCTACAATTTTCAGTTCTTCCGTTTGGGCTTAAGTGCTCGCCTTTTGTTGCCATCCGCACAATTCAACAATTGTGTAAGGATGAAGGTCAATGTTTTCCCCTTGCCAGTGAAATACTGGGTAGGGACATCTACATGGATGATATCGCTAGTTCTGTTCATAGCACTGCGCTAGCAACAGACGCCGCTCACCAACTGATCAAGTTATTTTCACTTGGTGATTTTGAGTTGACCAAATGGTCAAGTAATAGCCCTGAGGTTATTCAGGCTATTCCCGAGTCATTGCGACTCTCGCACAGTGTCGATCTAAGTAAGGATTCGACTCTGAAGGTACTTGGCCTTCGTTGGTTTCCTGACGAAGACTATTTCGCATTCCAGGTCAATCCTGACCACCGCCCCTGCACGAAGAGAAATATTCTGTCATCTATCGCGCGCCTCTTCGATGTTTTGGGTTTAGTCGCGCCCATAATCTTGTACGCCAAGCTACTGATCAAGGATCTTTGGCTTGTAAAACTTGGATGGGATGATATCCCCCCAAACCGCATTGTTCGCTTGTGGGAACAATTCCAAGCTGAACTGCCGTATATATCGCAACTTAAATTCGCTCGCCATATTGGTGTAGTCGTGAACTGCAGAGTTACACTTGTGGGTTTCGCAGATGCCAGCGAGAGGGCATACGGTGGGGCTGTCTATGCCCACGTAGTCAAGCCCAGCGGTGACATCACCGTCTCACTGGTATGTGCAAAGTCTAAAGTCGCGCCACTTAAGGTTATTTCATTAGCTCGCCTCGAGCTCTGCGCCGCTCTCCTCTTATCGACTTTGATAAAACGAGTTGTGGATCTCTACTCTGCTCGATATGCCATTGAGGCTGTCTTAGCTTTTTCTGATTCAACTGTGACTTTGAGTTGGATTCACTCATCGCCACATCGCTGGCACACTTATGTTGCCAATCGCATAGCCAAGATTCAGGAGAATCTACCGCCTGATCATTTCTTTCACGTTAAAGGATCAGAAAATCCCAGTGATTGCCTCTCCCGCGGCTTAACGCCTGCCCAGCTAGTCCATCATCCATTATGGTTGAATGGACCGCCATGGCTTAAATTGCCCCGCAGCGAATGGCCTGTAAAACCATTCATGTCAGGTACTTCGCAAGAGCTTCCCGAAATGAAGCCTGTAGCTCTTCCTGCTTTATCGTCAGAACTGTCTAGTGCAAGTTCTCCTGCCGAAAACATTCTGTACGACCTCTCTAGCAGGTTTTCCTCGTGGAAAAAATACTTGAAAACAATTTGTTTTGTCTACAAGTTTGCAAAGCGGCTTCCTAGAGGCCCAGTACCCGCATCTGATTTGGATTTCGCTGAATTAATTGTGTGGCGAGCTGTTCAACGAACCCATTTTGCATCCGATCTAGATCGATTATCTCTCAACAAGTTATGTTCTAAGCCAATACAGAAACTGAGTCCGTTTCTGCATAATGGACTTATTCGCGTTGGTGGACGCTTAGCCAACTCAGAGTTAGACTTTGACTCGCGTCACCAAATCCTTCTTCCTCGACAGGACCACGTAGTGGAACTTCTTGTTTCCTACTACCACGTTTCTAATTTTCACACAGGTCCTAACTTGCTTTTGTCTCTCTTAAGACAACGCTACTGGATTTTGTCCGCACGACGTATTGCGCGTCAGATTACATTTAATTGTAACGTTTGCTTTCGAGCCAAACCGCGACCTGTGTTCCCGATCATGGCGGACCTGCCAAACTCTCGTGTTGAAACGGCCCCTAAAGCGTTCTCCCACACTGGGTGTGATTACGCTGGCCCACTTATGATTACTTCGGTTCGCGGTAGAGGCCAAAAGAGTCGCAAGGCGTACCTATGCCTTTTTACGTGCTTGACAACGCGTGCCCTTCATCTGGAAGTTGCCTCAGATCTCAGCACCGCCAGCTTCTTGTCAGCACTCAAACGTTTTCTCTCTCGTCGCGGTCCAATCGAGTGTCTTTATACAGACAACGCCACCAATTTCATTGGTGCTCGTTCGTATCTTCGCGATCTCTACCAATTCTTATCGCATGAGTATCGCCCCTATTGGGAACAAGTACTGGCGGAATGTAGAGTCTCTATCAAGACCATTCCTTGTAGAGCACCTCATTTCGGAGGCTGTTGGGAAAGTGAGGTTAAAAGTGTCAAAACGCACCTTCTCAAAGTAGTTGGTCAGCAAATTCTTACCCACGATGAGCTCAACACTGTGTTAGCTCAGGTTGAAGCTCTGTTAAACTCGCGACCACTCTACGCGCTTAGCTCAGATCCGTCAGAACCTACCGCATTAACTCCTGCACATTTCCTCAATACTAAACCACTCGCATTTCTTCCCGCTCGCGAGGTAACGGAAACGCGTTTACACCTTATTTCACGACATGAACTGACTGATCAACTTGTTCAATCATTTTGGAAGCGGTGGCGCAACGAATACTTGCACACCCTCCAATCTCGAGAAAAATGGAACACACCATCCAATCCTTTACGTGTTGGTATGGTTGTAGTCTCCATGCAGGACAATGTTATGCCTTTGCATTGGCCGTTAGGTTTAATAATAGAAATCTTTCCGGACAGTAAAGGGGTTTGTAGAGTCGCAACTGTTAGGACTAAAGGTGGGGTTTTCCAGAGGCCAGCCGTTAAGCTGTGTCCTCTCCCAACACAGTAACGCTTGCAATACTGTTTCTTAAGTTAGGTTAAGTATTCCGTGTTTGTATATATTGTAGTGCAGAAGGTAAGTTTAATTTGCATCGCTTAGGTAGTCATTTCGTGATGATATGCAATTGTTTTATTTCGCTTTCTTTGTGTGTTGAAAGTAGGATCTTTCAAGCCGGGGAAAATGGTTACGCCAACAGCAAGTTCCGCGTAATTTTATTATTATTATTATTGTATTGGACGTTGCAAGGCTAACTATCAATTGGGTAGATCAAAGTTGGTTTACTTTCCTGGTAATTTCGCGTAATCCAAACACGGGCTCGCGCGGAGTTTCAAATCTTCGCGCCACATCAAAAACAACCGGTTTGATTACCGACCGAAGCGACCCCTATGGGAGCTTGATGTCAAAAGGCGTCGAGCAGAGACCTCCCGTGCGCACGGTCAAAGGAGAAGCGTGTGATCCACCCTAAGACTCACACCAGAGCGCGCGCGTGTCGACTGGAATCCTAAAGTCCGTCGTCACTACCTACCGGCATATAACCATACCGACCGCGCTTTATCATCGCATCAAGAAAAACCCATAGTTCACGCCAAGTGTTGGAGTGCAGTGTCTCCTGAAAGCCCTCTGGAATTAAGGATTGCTGGACTTGTCAGGTTAGTGAACCCTCTTACTCTGCCTTGGGGTAGTTAGCCTGAACACGTCGATAGGCCGCCGCAAAGTTCTTATTTTCGGGATCAAAACTAGCCCCCCTGATTGTCAGGAACGCATGAGGCACCGGACATAAGTCCTACGCTTGCTTCGGCGCCTCCAATATCAATATTTCATTTTCGTTCCGTTCATACCTACTCGTGCGTACATCTTCATCGCTTCACTTCCAATCTCATATCACACTAGGACACTAAAATCTGGATGGTAAGGGATCGGGAAGTAATACGACCCCTTCCACAGCCTTTTAAACCGCCTCTGTGGTCTGGTGGTCGGATCCAGAGGTCCCGGGTGCGATCCCCAGCGAGAGTACAATTTTGTGCTTGGTTTGGTCGGTGGTAGGACTTTGTTTGAGTCCTGGCTAGCTACCACCGTCTCACCTAAAGCTGTCGCCATAACAACAATTGTTTAATTAATATCAATTACATTTTTGATATGACACAAGAATTCGGAATCTACGTCTGTACTCCCGTAGCTCAGTTGGTTAGAGCGTTTCCGGTTTTAGGAAAAGACGCGGGTTCGAGTCCCGTCGTGGGTTGTGAATTTTTGTGTCATAATAACATTTGTAATTATTTAATTGTCGTGTTCCGGCATTTGGAGGTAAGATAGCCAGTTCCTCAGTTTGTTGAGGATTCCGGTTGAAGTGCGTCTCCACCTTCGGCCTTATCATAACTTGAAAAATCAGGTGAGATGATGGTCAAGGCCCTCCCCTTCGTACTATATATTTAAAAAAAAACTTTAGGAGGATGCAATCTGAAAGGAGTCATATCAATGGCCCCTCCTAAATCCTACGGATGGACAAGGCGGTCCACACACATAAATATTATAGGACATTCATTTTACACAGCGCCATCTAGCCCCAAACTAAGCATAGCTTGTAATATGGGAACTAGATTACGGATAAAATACTTAAATACTTTTTGTAAATACATACGTACTATATGATACAACACCCAAACACAGAACAAACATCTATATTCATCACACAAATGTTTGTCCTGGGTGGGAATCGAACCCACAGCCTACAGCGCCGAAGGCAGAGTTACTACCAACTGAGCTATGAGGCTTGTCATAATATACATAGAAAGGCACCAAAGCAATGCATCACGACCTATAGTTGTAGCCACAGAATTGATGCTACGGTAAATACATTTTTTTTTAATCGCCTCTGTGGTCTATTGGTTCGCCTTCCGGTGTCAGATCCAGAGGTCCCAGGTTCGATCCCCTACTTTCATAGAAAAATGGCTATACATTAAATTGCTTAAGTGTAATGTGTTTAAGTGTTGTGTTGTATGATAAGTATTTCCAAAAAAAAAAGTATTTTATTATATCCTTAATCTAGTTCTCATATTACAAGCTTTGCTTAGTTTGGGACTAAGCAAAGCTTGTAATATGAGACTGAGTAATATGATGCTGTGTGAAATTTATGTATTTATTAAATAATAAAAATATATTTCATTATTATAACTCATAGAGATACCGATTTGTAAACATAGGCACAAATTCTAAAAATCCACTCATCATAAAGAAAGAGAAGATAATACATGAAAATGTATTTGACACATATAGGTAGCACAAAAAAACATAAACCTATTACATAGGCGAATAAACACAAAACAAAAAGAAACACTAAAGCTCAAGAAACAATTAACTAGACGAAGAAAAAGAAAACTTACGGCCAAATCTCGTCCCTCGGTATGCCAGAGCTATCGATAATGCTCTGCACGGGCGCCGAGTGGAAGTCTTCCAAGAACCCTGCCCACTTCGTTAGCTCCTGCCCAACTTGCGCCCAAGTTTGCCCACTGACACAGAAAAAAAAATCATAAATATTACACTGGTAAAGAAACTGTATTTAAATAGTAAAAATGTTAAAAAAAAAACTATAAGCAACTGTAGAATAGTAAAATAGAATATATCTTGAGAAATAAGCTTAGAATTAGTTAACAAAAGTAAGGCAATTAATTGTAACCGTACTTTTTTATTAAGATTTTCATACTATTCTTAAAACCTTGATAGAATATTCATAAAAAATGTACATATTAAAAGGATTTGTTTAAAAAAAGATCAAAGTGAGTATAAACATAGTACAATAAATCTTAACTGTATATTAAGGCACAGATAATAAAATACTAACGCAGTTATGGCAAAAACCAAACTATTTCATCCAAACAAAAAGATTATATTCACGAATACAATACACGTGACCACAACACGCCTTTCCCCAAGGCTTCACAAACGTACAGACGCACACACACGTAGACGACGTACAAGATACATAATGGCACGTTAAATTCTGTAGATGTATCTCATGGTTTCTTTCTTTTTTAGTGTCGCTTTTTCGTTTCATACAGTTTCAAATCACAATGGTACTAAATAATTTTATTTAAAAAAAATCTACTTCATAGTTTATCACATGATAAACATAGTAATTTCAGGGACAAGTTTGTTTAGGTAATATTACGACCAAATATCGACTGGAGCAGAATGGAGCAGAGCGTATTGGTGGTATCACAAGCTACTCACACTTTATTGGTCGTCTTGATTTCGTTGTCGTGTTCCTGAGTACAGTAGTCGACGGCTTGCAATATCATCAGCAACCGCGTGCCGTGCGGAACCCTAAAACATAATCATCTAACATGTAAAAGTAAGCAGGACTGTAATCAATTTAGTAAGTTGCCAATGGGAGGCGGTGCCGATCCCTAAACTTTATAGTAGCAAATTTTGTCCACAAGCCTAACAGCTCAGTTGGTAGTAACTCTGCCTTCTGCGATGTAGGTTGTGGGTTCGATTACCACCCGGGACAAGCATTTGTGTGATGAATAATGTGATGTCTCACCTGATTTCATGTTATGATAAGGCCGAAGGTGGAAGCGCACTTCACCCAGAAACCTCAACAAACTGAAGATCTGGCTATTTTGCCCGGATTTATTATCATTTTACCTGGCTAATGCCGGAACACAACAATTTTAGAATTGTTGAAAAAATTACTTCGGGACAAGATAAACAAAACAAGCGTCACAATTGGTCAAATTTCAAATGAGATTTCGCAGGTAGCAAGGGAAATTCTGCGTCGTGTGGCGCGTACTTTAAAAAAGAAACATTTATTTTGATTTCTGTTGTATTTTTTTTTTAATATAACGAACGACACACATATATCCCTATCCAAGTATGCCTGCAAAATGTTTATTAAAAAGGACGTGCCATTTCCAAATTATTGACAAACTACGTTCGTATTTGACGTGTGCGCCGGCGCGCCGCCGCCGCCGGTTTAAATTTGGCGCCGCCGCCGCCGATTGGCCGACCGGCTCAAAATCGGCGCGCGTATCTACCTTGAGTAGCTTTGAGTAGTAGTATTCCACAGATTATATCAGCCATCTATGTCTTGGACACGGTCTCAGATTAGCAACTCAACGCAACTTTACCTACGCTAGGTTCGAACTAAGATATGGTATATGGTACCACCAGATGACAGAAATATGCGCGAATATCTACGTTTTGTTTTTTTACGGTAAAACAAATATTAATTTTGAAAATCTAAAACACAGACCGTCTGCTGTATACTGTGTTTATTTACTGTACAAAGTGTCAAGGCCTAATTGGGCGTATTAATTGAATGGCGAACAGTTTAATTAGAGTCAACTTTGGATTTTTTTTCTATAGAGAAAATTTTATGTAATCATGTTTTTAAAAGACAAGCGTTCTAGCATCAATCCACAGTATTGTGGAAGATATGATCACAGAAGCTAAGCCATTTCACGTATCATAGACTCTTTACTGGGATAGATGACATTCATGACTGTCATGAAGATGATGATAATTACCCGGCTTTGGCGGAGGCTAACATTAAAATGAACTCACGTCAGCTCCAACGATTAAAACTGCTACCCCTCTCGCTGGCAAAGTATTTTGGCGATGCTTTAAAGCACAAGCAGTACATGTAACCGGAGACCAATAAATACCTTGCTAGCTAAATATTATCTATCTGAACTAAAATTTTATGAACACGAATGGGAGCTCATTGAAGATTTAACTCGATTTTTTGCAAAGTTTAAAAAGATGTTTTGTGTGTTAAAGAGCCGAGTACCGAGACAAAACTTTCGATTAATCTCGTATTAGTCTTCAGATCGGAAATAAAAGATGCCTGCCAAATTCTAGCTAGCGAAAAATTGGTGATGACTACTGGTGATACTGCTTGATCGAAGATTCCCAGTTACCGACCTCAGCGTCGCTGGCACTCTTCTCGATTGTCTTTTTTAAATTAAAAGAAATCGATAATTATCTGGTTTCCATCCAGAAGACCAGGGTTAAATTTTTGACAGACTATATCAAAAAAAGTCGTATCGAGCCCACAAGCGCTAAAGCTCATGTCACGAAGGTGGAACAACGTAAAATCTAAAATTCATATCAATTGAGTACATTTTTTCCTCTAAAATTATTGATTTTATGAATGTTTAGTTGAGTGAGTATGTTTATTTCTTTAGTTAATAAGTTTTTGCGTAATAAAACGCTATTCAATCTGTAGTATCTTTTTTTTTCTTTGCTTAAAACCCCCCGCCGATTTCCAGCCGAAAACACGCCGCCGCCGCCGATTTTAGAACGGCAGCCGCCGCCGATACTTTTGAGATCGGCGCACACGTCTAGTTCGTATCATATATAGAGAACGAAAATAACCGGCACTCCGGGGTGACCTTACTTGACGATCTGACTTCGATAATAAAATAATAACGTAGTTATGGTAAAAACCATACTAGTTCATACAAACAAAAAGATTATATTCACGAAAACGATACACGTGACCACAACACGGCCTTTTTCCCAAGGCTTTACAAACGTACAGGCGCACACACACGTACACGACGTACAACATACATAATGGCACGCAGTATCTCATCGTCTCTTTTTCGTTTCATACAGTTTCAAATCACAATGGTACTAAATAATTTTATTTAAAAAAGACCTTACGATCGATCTGACTTGACCTTAACCTTTAAGGTCAAGTCAGATCGTTTCGTGATTGTACATTTGCTGAAATGATGGTGAAAGTTACCTTTGTATAGCTTCATAGGAGAAGCAGGTATCCTGCACGAATCTCATCAGTTCGTCCTTGGACAGCTTGTTGAAGTAGCTGACACACTGCCGGTACTGCTGCATCCATTTCTTGTTGCTCTCTTGGGCTTTGGGCACCTAAACGATTATGTAATTGATATATACAAATGCAAAATAAATTATTGCTAAATAAATACAACGAATATATAGTATGTATGTTACAACAAGAATTAGGTAAACAATAAGCAAATAACACTCCTTTTCTAAACTTTCACATCTGGACCCCGATTCTACTAAAACAATCGCATCACTATGACAATGGTATCGTGGCCGAATGCCAAAAGGCGCCTATATATAAATTTGCTCCGTTATTAATCACCATATACGGAACCCTAAAATCTATGATGAATGTATTAAAACCTTTTCCCATTTGGGCGAGTAGACCAGATGCGAAATGATTGTTAAAAAACATTCAGAACCCAATCGTAACTGATTTGTCTTGCTGACCAAATATTAAAAAGCAACGAATAGTTTTTTTAATGGGATATTATATATTAAGTATGGGCTTGTGTTAGACTGCTATCTGTCTAGAAATAATGTCAATGTTATCTGAATATGACTTACACTATAGAAGTACTTGGTGAGCCACTTGGTGTACAGTGCGTTGGGCGGTATGGATAGTTTCACGGCGGGAGGCAGAGTACGAAGGAACTTTGATATCATGCCGATGTTATCTGAATATGACTTACACTATAGAAGTACTTGGTGAGCCACTTGGTGTACAGTGCGTTGGGCGGTATGGATAGTTTCACGGCGGGAGGCAGAGTACGAAGGAACTTTGATATCATGCCGATGTTATCTGAATATGACTTACACTATAGAAGTACTTGGTGAGCCACTTGATGTACAGTGCGTTGGGCGGTATGGATAGTTTCACGGCGGGAGGCAGAGTACGAAGGAACTTTGATATCATGCCGATGTTATCTGAATATGACTTACACTATAGAAGTACTTGGTGAGCCACTTGGTGTACAGTGCGTTGGGCGGTATGGATAGTTTCACGGCGGGAGGCAGAGTACGAAGGAACTTTGATATCATGCCGATGTTATCTGAATATGACTTACACTATAGAAGTACTTGGTGAGCCACTTGGTGTACAGTGCGTTGGGCGGTATGGATAGTTTCACGGCGGGAGGCAGAGTACGAAGGAACTTTGATATCATGCCGATGTTATCTGAATATGACTTACACTATAGAAGTACTTGGTGAGCCACTTGGTGTACAGTGCGTTGGGCGGTATGGATAGTTTCACGGCGGGAGGCAGAGAACGAAGGAACTTTGATATCATGCCGATGTTATCTGAATATGACTTACACTATAGAAGTACTTGGTGAGCCACTTGGTGTACAGTGCGTTGGGCGGTATGGATAGTTTCACGGCGGGAGGCAGAGTACGAAGGAACTTTGATATCATGCCGATGTTATCTGAATATGACTTACACTATAGAAGTACTTGGTGAGCCACTTGGTGTACAGTGCGTTGGGCGGTATGGATAGTTTCACGGCGGGAGGCAGAGTGCGAAGGAACTTTGATATCATGCCGATGTTATCCGGCCGGATTATGGACAGTAAGTGCTCGGTTAGATCCTCGGCGGGTGCTTGCTCGATCAACATCTTGTAGTCTAGCTCTGTTAAAGAAAAACAAAATGCGGTATATACTGCATCAGTCATTCTTTTTAGGGTTCCGTACCTCAAAAGGAAAAAACGGAACGCTCCTATAAGCGTTCCGTTTTTTCCTTTTGAGGTTGTCACTTTATTGCCCCTCTGTCTGTCTGTCAAGACCCTTTTTGTCAGGAACACGTGCAGGTATCAAGCTGAAATTCATATCAAATACTCAGGTCTACTGTCCCTGGGGGCTCTGTAAAAAAACAAATTTCTAAGCCAACGCAATGGGAATCAAAACTTACAGGGTATTTCCCGTGAACTCAGAATCTAGAAATATGGTACGAAGCAACGTCTTATAGCACAGATAAATTGCGAAGAGCATAATTTTTTTTAGTTACATCATACGATAAAATGTTTTAATAATTTTAAACTTGCTACCACTTTCATCATGAACGGGTAGTGATATTATATTGAAATTCATATCAAATATTCAGGTCTACAACACCTTTAAGCTGTAACAAAATCAAACTTCTATGCCAGAAGAAACAGCAATTTAAGACGCATATTTTGAAACTCGCAACTATTCGCAAAGGAATCAAAACCCAATGTACAAAAATATTTTTTTAGAGTAGCTCTTCCTCTGGTGATATTGAGATAAAAAGGATTATGGGAAATTCCCACGTTATGTACAAAGGTCGGAGCGTTTGCTATTATATATTACAAGCCTCATAGCTCAGTTGGTAGTAGCTCTGCCTCCTGCGCTGTAGGCTGTGGGTTCAATTCCCACCCAGGACAAACATTTGTGTGATGAATATAGATGTTTGTTCTGTGTTTGGGTGTTGTATCATATAGTACGTATGTATTTACAAAAAGTATTTAAGTATTCTATTTGTAATCTAGTTCCCATATTACAAGCTATGCTTAGTTTGGGGCTAGATGGCGCTGTGTAAAAATGAATGTCCTGTAATATTTTATTAGTGTCGTCTGCTGGACAGGGCCTCCTGAAAAACTGGAGATTCACCACGCTTGGCAGGCGAATTGGTGAAGGTAGTTGTATGGTACGGCACATTCTAACAATGCTGATGCTACATCAAAAGTAAGACAGTATACATCCAGTTGCAGCATCATGCAAGTGAAAATTATCAAGTATTATAATATATCATAATACTTGATATTATAAGCCATATTAGAAGCTATGCTTAGTTTGGAGCTAGGTGGGGCTGTGTATTTTTTTTTTTTTAATAGTATCTTATGAAATGAGCGAGAGCCTACCTGTGGAGGCGGCCTTGCATTTCTTCAGCAGTTTGACGTGGTCAGCGGCGGTCAGTCCGCCGATGACCTGCTTCTCATCCAGCCCCTTCAGCAGTATGAACAGCTGTATCAGAGCCGCGTGGTTGGCGCCGCTTATTTCTGGGTACATGGCTTTTATGATCCTGCACCGAAATAACAACATTTTTGTATGCATTTATCGAAATAGCTGCCTTCGATCAGATTCGTAAGTGCGTCGAATGAGTATCACAGAAAGGGCTGACTCTAATAGAATCACTTTACATTTTTTTTTACATTCAAATATCAATATTTATCTATAAATGAACCAGATTTAATAAATTAAAAAAAAAAAAAAAGTTTTTTTTTTGTTATTTTTACTCGCAATATTTTAAGTACTTTAGTAGCTTTAGAGGGCAATTCTTGCTTATTAAGAATTCACCTCATACTATTGTCGGTTTAATGGTAAAGTCGCCAAACTGTTATTTTGACGTATTTTACCTATACATAGCGGAATGTGGCAAGGAATCGTATCTCTATGAAATAATAACATAAAATAAACGAAGTTACGACAATGTCAAACTCTGATATTTGCATAACATTTTCTTTTTAACCGCGTGGTGGTCGCCCACCGGAATATGACCGAGAGGTCCCGGGTTCGATCCTGAGACAAATTTGTGCTTGTTTTGATTGGTGGTAGGACTTTGTCTAGCCACCACCATTTTATCCAATTCTGTCGCCGTTACGACAATTCTAAATTGATGTGATCCGGCGTCCGTGTTCCCCGTCGTAGAAAAAAAAAAACTTTCCACCCTCCTCAACCTCTGTACCATATTGTTAAGTCACAATCAGTTTACCGTGACATAATATATCTCAACCCGTCTTCATCTTTGCGCCCGACTCGCTTCCACACTGCTTTCAACACCTTTACCATTTCTGGGAAGTGCGGGTAAGAAACGAGCTTTTATATCTAGCGTCGAGTTCAGTATTTGGGATGGTATTATAAATGGGGGAGGAGTATTCTCACTGTAGATGCATGATAGTGCATTGGTGGGGGGGGGGGGAGTATTCTCACCGTAGATGCATGATAGTGTGGTGGTGGGAGGGGATTATTCTCACTGTAGATGCATAATAGAGCGGTGGTGGGGGGCAGTATTCTCACCGTAGATGCATTATAGTGCGGTGGTGGGGGGGAGTATTCTCACCGTAGATGCATTATAGTGCAGTGGTGGGGGGAGGAGTATTCTCACCGTAGATGTATGATAGTGCGTTGGGGGGGGGAGTATTCTCACCGTAGATGCGTGATAGTGCGGTCGCCTGGGGGCAGCGAGTCCGTGGTGAGGTAGGGCTGCGCGGGCGTCGCCACCGCGTGCACCAACCACGTCTCCAACGGATCCACGGAGTACTTGCAGCTCAGGGACACCGCTAGGTCCAGGTTCTCTTTGCCTGGCAGCCTACGAAGGGAAAATAAGAATCACAATCAGAAATCGTTTATTGCGATACACAGGTAAAGTTAACAGTTCTTAAATTTAATTATACAAATGTTCACTGTGTTATACCCATCCTGGGCGTACAATAATAATAATATTATAACATACATAATAATCTTAAATTAGAAAGAGACTGAAACTCATATTTATAAAATAAACTAGGTTTTTCGATAGGCGCAAGTATTAGAAATCTAGACACTCACACCCACAACCAACCCTGGCTAGCTAGCTACCACCATCCTACCTAATTCTATCGCCATAACAACAATTCTAAATATTGTGTCCGGCATTCAGAGGTAAGATAGCCAGTTCCTCAGTTTGTTGAGGATTCCGGGTGAAGTGCGCCTCCACCTTTGGCCTTATCTCAACTTATAACCAGGTGAGATAAAGATCAAGCTCTTCCCCGTTCAAAACAGGTATTTCTTATTGTATTAAAAAAACCTTTTTAGATTTTTTTTAAACGAATTTAGAGGGATTTGTTACTTGCTGTAACATATTTCTGTTTTTAGATTTATTTTGTAAAAAAAAAAACCCCAAAAATAAAGGTTTTAGGAAGTCTTATTGCGGATCCTACTCACGCTTGGCTAGTTTTAATTATTTATTTATCTCAATATAACTCAATATAAATTATACCCAGACTAAGTGTGATATAGGTAGGAAATAAAAAATAATACCAATTTGACCTACGAAACTAAAGCACATACTATTACACAAACGGTACAACATCGTACCTGGCCACCCTGTAGATAGTCTCACGCCTGTAATCGAGGTCCGCGTTGAACAGTAGACCGTTAACATTGAGTCCGCGTACCCGGATCGTGTCCACTTCCGACATCCCCGACAGTCGCTCGATACATTGTCGGATCAGCTCTAGTTGCTCGTCTCGGAGGCTGGCGTTTTTGAGGGTCTTCTCCGCTAACTGGATAAAGATAATTCATTATTGTGGCATGTATAATCTATTTAAAATAAATAAAATAAATTAAAGGGTATTTAAACAATGCATTTTATTATTTTTAGACATCGTAGTAATATTTATATTTGTATATTAGAATGAGTAAAGCCGTTGATGTCGTAATCAAGGACAAAACACGGTTCGTATGTGGCAAGGTTCTTATTTATTTTATTTATTTAACACTTTATTGCACAAAATAACTAGTGTACAATGGGTGGGCATAATGCCCGATGGCATTTTCTAACTGCCAACCAAACCAAGATTGTAAGAAAAAAAAACAGAGGTTGGCGTGCTGGTTGGTTCTTGATGAGTTTCTAAAAAAACTGAACTATGATGATACTGAACAACATAATTTTAATTCGAGAAACGGGTATTTATCGCGTATTTTACCTATATTTATCCCGACGTTTCGGCTTGCACCAGCCGTGGTCGCAGGCAGAGTGGAACTTGGAGCCACCGCCGAGAAGTGAAGGCGTTTTTAACAACTACCCTCAGCTTGGTATTGATAATTAGAATAGGCCACATTCACACTAGCACGACAAACAACACTGACAGTATCAACACAATTTTTCTTAGGATCACACCTCGTGCTCCGTGCTACCACTGGACTCCAAGAGGCAAGAGCGTTCTTCGAATTAAAATAATGTGTTCTAATCGCGAAAGTTTAAAAAAGACTACTGAACTGTTCAGTTGTGTCGACATGTTTCCTAAGACAGATCTTAGTATGTCTTATAGTTTCAGAATTTCCCAGACTGACCGATCTAAATGTTACGCCCTGTATATTGGTGGCATCGTGCTGAGTGATGGGCCTTATCGTAGTAATTTTGCGTGCGCAATTTTTTCAAATAAATATCTATACTGTTTCCGTTGATTTTGCTACGAATAAACAGCGATTTTTTAACTTAACTTATCAAAAAATATACAATCGACTCGACGTTATCTCTAGCTGACTGCCCAAAGCAAAAGTCTTAGAGTTCTTCGCTTAGTCGGCTTTTACGACATGCATGGGCTGAGTTGGAGTGGTCGATACTCAAGCCGCGAATAACTACACGAATAACATATCTCTCAAAATACTTCAAGCATTCTACAGATTTCCATGACAGATTCCCAATTCAACAGATCCTAATCCTACAGATTCCCAGTCCCACAGATTCCCACCTCTACATATTATTCACTGTACAGATTCCCGATTCTGCGTATAACTGTACTGTCTGTCCTAACTGTACGGTTTACCAATTGAACATTTTCCTGACGGTACGGATTCCCAATTCTAAAGATTTAATTACAGATCTCCAATTCAACATAATTTACAATTTAGTGATTTGGGATTTCACGTTCGTATCTTTTTGACCTTTTCCTATTATTTAGTAGATACTAGAGAACTATAATAACTTACCATCAGTAGAACTAAAAATATTATTTATTAACATTATTACAACCATTTAACATAAAAATACCAAATATTTTTAATATATTTTAAAAATTGAGAATATTCGGATGGTTTTCAGGTATGCCACTGACAATACGCAATAAACTGATCAGGTAGTAAAGTCAGCACACATTACGGTTTTATATTTTTTTTTTCATCTGGTGTTTTACCCACTGAGAGTTCTTCAGCCCATATAGCTTTCTGAACGCGGTTTTAGCAACCACTTATTTTTGCTTTTGGATAAAATTGCGTTTATGATTGCAACTTCAAAATCGCATTTTAACTGTTGTATATATATTCAATATAAAATATCGTATTACATTGACTAACTAGATTCTGTTGAATCGAAAACCTGTAGACATGGAAATCAGTAAACATGGAATTCTGTTAAATCGAATATATGTAAATATGAGAAATCTGTAGACAAGGTACAAATAGTTTTGGACTATATTATGATCATGAATTGAATGACTTCATTATTATTATTTGATTTGTATTGTATTACCAGAGTGGGGCGTGCGAGGTACACTTCGTGGTGCATATGGGCGTAGTTGTGAGGTAAGCTGGCAGCGTACAGCGCGCACGACACGCCCACGTCGTCCAACGCGCTCGCCGCGTACCGCGCGGTCGCCCCGGGAGGCCCCGCCCCTCGCACCAAACAAGCCACGCCCACACTTGTGTCCGTGTAGATAAGCTCTTCTGCACATTTCTGGATCACTGCAATTATCGTTTGTTTTAATGTTCTGATAGTCAATCTATATGTATTTTGCATGTTTTTAGCTCTTTGATAATACAAACATAGTGAGAAGACTTTAAAGAACTAAACTTGAAAAATATAATAATGAAGTGTCAGCGTTAGTGATAGTAATACTTCGAAGAACACATCAAAAAAGAGCTACTTTTATCCCAGCACCACGCGGGCGAAGCGGGAAGCAGAAGCTAGTAAGAGAAAAGATCAATCAACAACGAGTTATACATATTTTGAAATTCATCAATATTCCTTTGCACTGTCTCCTTCTGATATGTCTACTTAGCTTTTTGCCAATCTATAATCACGTAATGCATTGAAATTTGGGATATTGATAAAAAAAAGACGTAAGATGTTTACAAAATATTATTACACGAGTAGCAACTGTCTCTGTCGGACGCATAGAGAGGCTGCAGGAAACGCTGAGATAGCAATACGTTTGCTAAATATTTACAACGCGAAAACAGTTTCGGTATTATGATCTTCTGTGTATAAATGGTTGTAGAAAGCATTATCCGAGTAACCATATTCGGGACAAATCACGGAATGTTGGCATCATGTTCTTACCCGTGGCCTCAAAATATTATAACCAGTAAAATTTATCGTGTAAATATGGTGATGTAATTCTAAGATTAATCAGTTTACCTAATACATAATCTCGAGGCACACGAATAAATCAAACAAAAGTAAGTTCTTTCACCAATCTCCTTTATAAACAGACTTCCAATCCAGTTAAAAATGAACATCAACGATACAAAACCCATTCAACCCATTCCTGATTAATTTTAAAAATAATTTACTGTGTCATTACTTTTCCTCGACCACCTTGTAATTGTCTCGTTCGCTACTACTGTTTAGTTTCTACTTTTTTTTTTATCAATCTTTAGATATTTTGTAATGTATTTAATATTTTGTTGTTATTAATCAGTACCTATATACATTCATATTTATTTTAGTACACCGCTTTGTCTGCTCTTAGGTATCCTTTCTCTCCAAAGGTTGCCTGGAAGAAATGGGATACAATGGGCAGCCTTATCGCTTTTAGCGATTGTACATAGTGTAAGTGTTTTTCTTGCTTGTTTGTTTTAGTTTTTTTCAGTGTACAATAAAGAGTTTATCTATCTATCTATCAAGTGAAACGTACCTTCGCTCTCCATCTCTATTTCCTGATACCCCGACACCTCCACCCCGTTCTCTACATACAGCCAGTTCTGTATGTAGAACCATTGCAGCACCGAGTGCCCGACCGGAGTCTGGCCGTCTAATGCTTTCGGGACCGCGAATCTGTCGTACCTGCATTTATACAAATTACATTTATGCAAACTACATTTATACAAACACATTTAGACCGCCTACATTTGGCGAATCTGTCGTACCTGCATTTATACAAATTACATTTATGCAAACTACATTTATATAAACCACATTTAGACCGCCTACATTTGGCGAATCTGTCGTACCTGCATTTATACAAATTACATTTATGCAAACTACATTTATATAAACCACATTTAGACCGCCTACATTTGGCGAATCTGTCGTACCTGCATTTATACAAATTACATTTATGCAAACTACATTTATACAAACCACATTTAGACCGCCTACATTTGGCGAATCTGTCGTACCTTCATTTATACAAATTACATTTATGCAAACTACATTTATACAAACCACATTTAGACCGCCTACATTTGGCGAATCTGTCGTACCTGCATTTATACAAATTACATTTATGCAAACTACATTTATACAAACCACATTTAGACCGTCTACATTTGCCATGGCGGACAAATCAAACAAATGTTCTTCATTGCATTAACCAAACATTTCAAGTAATAGCAAGAGTTGGGGTCTCCATTTAAGTATAAGTAATACTTGTATTAGAAGTCCCAGATCTTCCATATCTACGATATACATTATTGGTTTTTGTTGCTAATAATAGAATAGGTAGGTAGTACATTTGCAATCAATTTAAGAAAAAATATAAAATTAATCATGATTAGCGACTATGCGATTTGATTTGCGATTTTGTGAAGTGTGTGTAAGTATAAGGACGCGGCATAAGAATCGACCTTGAACTTGAGGAACTGGCTATATTACCTCTAAATGCCGGAACACAACATTTTTTTTTTAAGAATTGTTTCTATGGCGACAGATTTAGGTAAGATGGTGGTAGCTAGCCAGCCGGACTTAATCAAACGAAATCCTACCACCAACCAAACCAAGCACAATATTCCTCCCCTGGGGATATAAACCCGGGACCTCTGGATCTGAAATCGGTGGGTTGAACCACTAGACCACAGAGGCGGTTAGTTTTCGTGTATTTAATTAAAATAAAGGGTGATTTACGTGAGCATTCAGGCTCATCCATTTCACTCACACACGCGCGTAACAGATATGTATGGGAACATGTATAAATATATATTATATTACAATGTCTAAAATAGTTAAATGAATTTAGAAAACCTAATTAAGCATTATTCTTATATAATAAAATCATTTGTTAAGATTTGTTAACACGTGTCTAATATATGTATTTGGTTTAAATGAAATAGTAAATATGTGTAATATTACTTACATAATTATTAAGAATTTGTCGTATTATTGTTTTGTTATAAAAATAGTTTCAAAACTATAAGAAATTACATTAATTCATTGCTGTATTTGACTTGGTACGGACGGTTGGCGCCATCTTTTTCTCATCTGGTTTTTATGCCAACGAAGAGCTTAAATACGATCGAAAAGCTGGCGAATGCCCACTTTTTGATCAGCAGCCGTTGTAAATTGTGTTCGCCGTTGGTTCTCCAAGGTATCTATTAAAGCTAAGTATCCTCGGTTATATATACCTATTTGCTACTGATTGTGTGAATAAAAATAAGTAGCGCTAAAGTTCCTACCCTATGTACCTTTGTTCTTTTTGTGTGATAACCGACTGTTTTGTTGAATTATATTTGTATTCGTTTAAAAGTTATACTAGTTTCTTTGTCTCCCATATCCTCATAGCCTAGGGTTACCTTTTCGGTCAGGTTAGTTTCTAGGAAACAATTGTTAAAATTAGGTTAGTCCTGATCTTACCTAACTTCTTTTAATTAGTAGAGTCATTATAATCTAACACGCGTATTAACATACCCTGTCCTTCACGCACAATTAGTCAGTGTAAAATTCTTTGGCTTTTTTTAAATTTAGTTCTTTACGTGTTCGAAATACCAATAATAATAATTGTTGTTCCCTGGATATGAAGTCATGCATTAAACCCACCTGTAGTAACTATCTGATACCTCGTGCTCAGGATATATGGAGTTGTAGAATTCTGGCACGCGAACTGTTCGCTTCACCATCTCCGCTGGCGATTTCGATGAGCTGGAACGACCTTATGTTTAGCAAGACAAGGTTCAAAGTACTTTGAAGATATGGTCTAAAGATATATATTTTTCAACACACTTGCTCATAAAGTGTCACCGCAATTAGGCACAGAATGACACCCATAATCAAACTGTGACTTTTTCATTACTATAACTCACTAGTGAGTTATAGATTTTTTTTTTATTTTATTGGTTGATTTTCTTTGTTCTTAAAAAAGTTTTTATTCAAAAAAAAGCTCGTGTTCAATAGAACAAATAAATTAATGTTCCTATAGCTTGCTCATTTCAAGCAACTTCTTATTTAAATAGATAATTTTTACTCGTACGTGTTAAATAAATAAAACTTTCACTCAAATAAGTATAACTTTTGTTTTCTCTATAATAAAAGAAAACGTTAAATTTCCCATTTTGTACGTGGCAGAATAGGCGCAAACCCTATGCGCGGAAAATAAAATAAAACCTCATCCCTTTAGTCTGTGGCCGATCGCAATGCGCGCGCATATGAAAACTGATTAATTTTTCCCGCCATAGCGAAACATTTTTCACAACTCGTTTTCACTGTTGAAATTATAGTTTTTATTGTTATTTTATTCACAAGTGTGTTGAAAAACGTCGTATGATACACGTGTGTATTGATGATTACCGTCCTCGGCTCTCTTAAGACTCAATGGCGCCTCGGCGGTAATCGCCAATGTTACACACTAGTACCATAACTATTACACTCACTTTTAACGATCTTATGTTAAGCAAGACAAGGTTCTAAGTACTTTGAAGATATTATGATCTAAATATAAATAATTTATACTCACTTTATGATAAATTTACTCTGGAAGGAATCCAGGAGGTAGTTGAACAGTGGTAGTTTCTTTTCCGATCGCGACGGTACCAGATCCCTTTTTTCTACTACAGGCTGAAAGTAAACAAACATTTTCACATTTGAGGCGACACGTGACCCAAGAGCCAGTCTTATTTGGGCCAGCGAATTCATTTAGTTATTCAGTGCGGCAATGCAGCTAGTGTCTTGGGCAACTTTCCGTCTGGTACTGGTCTAGAACAGTTGAGTTACCCATAGACTATTTGTAACGGTCCTTAGGTGGCCCGACTGTTTGTACATACCTAGTTTAACTGTACATATTGTTTGAATAAATGTTATTGTAATATTTAATGGAAGATAAAAACATTTTGAAAGCATTTTGCAGCTTAGTTGTAGTTAATGTTATCTGTCATTTAATTTATCTTGTTCTTTTTTATCTTGTTATGTCCCAATTTATCTAACTAGTATAATTTATGTATTTCTTTGTATGTATAAGTGTAGGTACGCGTGTTCTCGCGATTACATCTCGTCTCTTCTTGGACGAAAGACCAGCGTAACAGCATATAACACTAATGTTGTTAAAATTTTATACAATGCTTTAGTGCGGAGCGACTTGGAAACTAATGCAATTATATGGAATCCCCATGAAGATAAGTACAAATTAATGGTAGAAAAAATTCAAAACAAATTTACGCGTTTTTGTACTTAAAAACATACTGAGTGTACCCTTTTTATCCATTAATGTACCCTAGCCTATTTGTGTTCACTTAGCCTTCACTTCATAAAGGTGAAGTGCGCCTCCACCTTCGACCTTATCTCAACTTGTAACCAGGTGAGATGAAGGCCAAGTGTCTCCCCGCCGTACAATAAAAATATAAAAAAAACAATCAGGTGTTACCGTAGTAATGGCGTCTGCAAACTCGTCGTCAGTAGAAGGACAGCGCTCGGACAGAGCGTGCGCTTCCTTCATTGTAATACCCAACTCCTTCAGCCCGTCCAGTTCTAGTTGTAATCTGAAATAACATTTGTAAACATACACGATTAAAATACATTGCTTTAAATTGTGCCTCATAGCGCTGTAGGCTGTGGGTTTGAGTCCCGCCCAGGACGAATATAGATGTTTCTTCTGTGTTTGGGTTGTATCATATAGTACGTATGTATGTATTTAAAAAAAGTATTTCGGAATCTAGTTCCCTTATTACAAGCTATGCTTAGTTTAGGGCTAGATGGGGGTGTGTGAAATTAATGTCCTGTGATATTAATTTATTGTTTCATTATTACCGTCGTTTCGAATGGTTTTTTTATTGTACTTGGTGTCAAGTTATGATAAGGCCGAAGGTGGAAACGCACTTCAGAAAGCAGAGCTGATACTAATGAAATACCAGTTGAATTGTCAGACAAATAAAACAATTACATGAATATATGCCACAAAATCACAAATACTTTCGATTCGAGCCTTTGTAGTGTAGTAGTTCGGCAACCAGAGGTCCCAAGCTCGATAACCAGGGTTTTTTTTTCTTAGTAAGACTAACATGTTTGTACACACATAATACTCAAAACTTAAGTAGTCTCACGACGGGGATAGCGCTTGTCCTTCATCTCGCCTGGTAACAAGTTGAGATAAGGCCGAAGGTGGAGGCGCACTTCACCCGGAATCCTCAACAAACTGAACAACTGGCTATCTTACCTCTAAATGGCGGAACACAATATTTAGAATAGTTGTGGCGACAGATGTAGGTAAGATGGTGGTAGCTAGCCACGTGGTACCAGCAACCAATCCCCGCACAGCAGCAGTGTGCAGCGTGGGAGTGGTTGGTGGCACGCGGACGGCGCGGACCTGGCAGCTAGTATTCCCTCGATGCGGTCCCCGGGACAGTGCGAGGCCGCGGCCGCAAACAGCTCCTTGCGCGTCTCTCGGTCTGTGTGCGCGTATTCCGCTACCTATCAACAAACAACACATACAATTTCATACTATTTTTTTCGTTCGCGGCACACACGCATTATATGTGTGTATGCATGTGTGTGTTTGTGTATGTATAATTAATAACAAAAACGGGTCTTCATCGCGTACCATTTTATATTCCCGACAGTTGCGACCGTGTTACAACGGCCGTGGTCACGGGTAGACTGATTTGTTTTTTTTTTTATTTTTATAAATAAATAAATTTATTTATATATATTACAGGACATTCATTTTACACAGCGCCATCTAGCCCCAAACTAAGCATAGCATGCATAAGCATATATGGGAACTAGATTACGTTTAGAATAATTAAATACTTTTTGTAAATACATACGTACTATATGATACAACACCCAAACACAGAACAAACATCTACATTCACCACACAAATGTTTGTCCTGTGTGGGAATGGAACCCACAGCCTACAGCGCCGAAGGCAGAGCTACTACCAACTGAGCTATGAGGCTTGTCTGTATGATGTATAATAATCCCGATAATTAAAAAAACGCTAAGTGTTTGTATGTATGTGTATGTATGTAATACCTGTGCGATGACCTGCGCCGCGGGTTGGAACCGCAAGGTGGCGAGTCGCCGCGCGGGCTCCACCCCGGCCGCCCAGCCCTGTCGCGAGCCCGCGTGCGAGCACACACGCATTAGGACTTCGCCCTCTCTGCAAACATACTCACGTGGTGTGAGCTGACCAATATTGCTAAAACTGACCTCGTTGTACAACGCATATACAAACAAAATCATTTTAACCGTCCCCGTGGTCTAGTGGTTCGTCCACCGGTGTCAGATACAGAGGTCTCGGGTTCGAACCCCAGGTAGCAATATTGTGCTCGGTTTGGTTGGTGGTAGGACTTTGTTTAAGTCCGCCAGCCCCCTCAGCACGGGGCAGGGATAAAATTTTTGTCCTCTGTTTTTATCCACCATCGGGAGACAAAATGCTCTGACAAGGTGGATAAAAACAGAGGACAAAAATGTTATCTCCTCCCCGTGCTGAGGGGGCTGGTTAGCTACTACCATCTTACCTAATTATGTCGCCATACTAACAATTCGTACTGTGTTCCCGCGTTTATAATTAAGAAAGAAAGAAAGAAAGAAAAATCATTTATTTGACACTTACACAAGCAGGCAGGACATAACAAATAATAAAATAAAAGAAAAAATACAACAGGTATGTGAGAAAACACAAACAATAGGAAAAAAAAACATATAAAAACACAATAAAAACTCACACACAACAAACATTTTACAAAAACTACCTACTGTTAAGTGTCAAACTGGCGTCCAACTCAGCAAGTTGTTGTGTTACACAAAATGCAACACAACGCTGATCTTCCGTTGGAACCAAGAAAGGTGCGCCGCGACACGTCAAATAGCAGGCACCATAAGCATCTGCGCCAAATAAAGTGGCAAAAAAGGACCACTAACAAACATACATAAAAAACTAATGACTACAGATTTATACTCAAAACACAAAATACATATAATAGGCTAATTTAAACACTATGTCAGGAAGGGAAGTATGGACTACTCTCCGGAATATAGAAATACTAGTATACTAATAAAATAAATGAAATGAAAGGGGTACACACATTATGAACAGTATCTAACAAATTTAGAGGATAAACCTAAAAATATAAACAGTACTTAATAAAAAACAAATGAAAAAAAAGAAAACTATAAGATGGAAAACTCATTTTTAAGATCTTCTTGATCTATTTGATGACCAAGAAGGAACTTCTTGAGATTTACCCTAAAGCTTTTCACAGACTGCAGATCTCTTAGAGGTGGGGGAATGTTGTTCCAGCATTTTGAGGCTGCGTACCGGAAACAACCTCTAAAAGCAGCTGAGTGATGGCGATGCGTCAATATCTGCTTAGAACAAGCACGAACATTTCTGCTTCTTATAATAAAGGCGAGTTTATCAAAAAGATATGAAGGTGATCTGTACTTGATCACACCGAAGAGCATACAAGCAAGGTGAAGTTTCCGCCGCGATTTCATTTTTAAAACCGAATGATGGTTCAGGTAAGGGGTGACGTGAGTCCTAGGTGGAATTGTAAAACAAAATCGGGCGCAAGCGTTCTGTACCCTTTGAACAAGACGTTGAGTTCGGCTGAGTAATCGGGGACCAGTAACAGTATCAACATAATTTAATCTAGAAAGCACGAGCGATTCGACTAATTGCATACGGAGCTCCTGGCTTAGGTAAGGTCTAATATTATAAAGAACCTTGAGTTTGTAAAAACAAGAGCGTACGGCGTCAGAAATGTGCTTTTCAAACCTGAGTCCGTCGTCCATGTTAAGTCCTAAATTTCGTGCCTCATAAACGCGTTCTACAGGCTCTCCCATGAGTAAAATATCAGCTGGCAGATGGAAGTGGTCCAATTTTGATCTGCTACCAATAGCCATAAATTTCGTTTTAAGGGGATTGAGAACTAGACTATTTTTTTGTGACCAGTCAGCAACCCTAGCTAAGTCTTCATTAAGCTTACGGACTGCCAAATGTGCATCATCAGGCTTAAAAGAAATGTATAATTGGACGTCATCAGCGTAAATATGATATCTACAGTTCACAATGCAATTTTTGATGTCCGCTGTGTAGATAATAAACAATAGAGGGCCCAAAATAGACCCTTGGGGCACGCCTCTCTCCACAAACACTTCATCCGAGACTAAAACGCTTCCATCCGCACATTTCAATTTTACCTGTTGTCGACGGCCACTCAGGTAATTGTCAAACCACTTCACCGCAGCCGCACTAAAACCGTAGAAGCTAAGCTTAGAGAGAAGCAGTGTCAAATTTAATGCGTCAAATGCACGCGAAAAATCAAGCAGCACCAGTAGTGTAACTAAGCCGTTATCTTGCGCACCAATGATGTTATCAGTGACATCTAATAAAGCAGTGGCAGTACTACGTCCCTTTCTAAAGCCCGACTGAAGCTCTGGCAACATATCATTCCTCTCAAGAAAATCGGTCAATTGATTGCAAACAGTTCTTTCTAATATTTTAGACATACAAGGAAGAATGCTTATTGGACGCAGGTCTTTTAAAACAGTTGGCTCAGGTACCTTAGGTAAAGGGCAGACAGTAGCAGTCTTCCAGGCATAAGGAAATATACAGGTTGAGATAGAAGTATTAATAATTGCAGTAATAACATCGAGAGTTTCTGGTAAAATTAATAAAATCATTTTAAGGTTGATTCCATCTGGGCCTTCGGCGTTAGATTTAAGAGCTGTAATGTACTTCAAGATTTCTTTGGAGTTAACTAGGCTAATACTAAAAACTGCATTGCTAAATCTATGGTATTCAAAAAACGTAAGCTGCGAGATATTAATAAGTAGTTTTCCAGGTATATCAAGAAAATGACTGTTTATAGAGTGAGGATCAGTAAAATGGGGCGGGAGTTCATTACTCTTAGGGTGTAAGATCGAAGATTTTAGATTTTTCCAAAGTAACTTGGGCTCTTTTATCCTATTATTCACTTGCTGGTTAAAATAAGCAACCTTTTCAGAAAAGAGGGCTTGGCCTACAACTGTCTTTAAGTCTTTATAATAGAGTTTCTTAGCCTCAGACTTGGTACCACGGTAAGAATGGAGAGCTTCATCTCTTAGTTTCATCATTTCTTTAATAGTGGATGTGATCCAGGGGTAGGCGCGGTCTTTGATTGTTTTAGTTTTGACAGGAGCGTGTAGGTCAAATAATGACAAAACACTGAAATTAAACCTATCAACCATGTCATCCACATCACTGAGTAAAGCAATATAATCCCATGATATCGAATTTAAGTCTGCATTAAAAAAATCTAAAAGGATATCGTTAAGTGGTCTGAAAGTAATAAATCTAGGGGAAATTTTATGACGTTGGATTTTAAATTCACAAACAATTAACTGATGACCTGTCGACCGTCCAACCGAGTTGGTTGTCACATTTTTCACAGGTAAATTAGAGCAGACAACATCAATTAGCGACTCCGATGAACTGGTGAAGTGAGTAGGCATAGTGACTAACTGGGTAAGGCCAAGGCATTCCAGGAATATTTCAAATTTACTTAATTTATATTTATCATTTATGTTAAAATCACCGAGCAGGATCAGATTATCACCACAAGGAGAAGCATTAATTGAATCAGTCAAAGCATCGAAAAAAAGGTCAACATTAAAACGAGGTGGTCGATAGGCGGTTCCCACGACAAGTTTCCTCCCTTTAACTGTCATAGTAAGCCACATTTGCTCTACAGAGGTATGTAAGGGATCAACAGGGTGTGCCCAAGAACGGGCTGCTACTCCTTTCTTTACATAAAAACCAACACCGCCACCACGACTGGCGACAGATGAAGGTCTAGGTATATGACGTAATCTATAGTTAGGTATCACCGGTGCTCGTTCATCCTTACTAGAGGTGACCCAAGTCTCATTAATTGCAACTAAATCCATAGAGTATCGATCAAAAGCAGCAATTATGTTGTCGTGATTCGTACCTAAAGAACCTGGATTATACAAACCTATTTTCAAATTTTTATCGAACACAATGATTATGAGAACTTGAACTAGCACTGAAATATGTATGTAATGACTGTGCCGTGCTAAAATAATAAATAATTAAAACAAGTATCCAGACAAAACTATTTACAAGCTGCAGAATTACCCTATAAAAAATCATAAAAACAACAATAAGTGAGTCACAGTAAAAACATAAAAAAAATAAAAATATATGCAAAAAGTTGTATGTGTACACAGTTATTTTAAAAGAGTGAGAAGTAACAGTAAAATATCGCCGTACAAAACATACTAATCTACTATAACTATAAACAAACAATATCATGAAATAAGATAAATCGGACAAAGAGAGATACCCAAAATAAATTAATATACAACATAAAAAAATACTAACACAAGCAAAATAAAGAACAAGAGATGTATTTGACCATAAAATTAATTCTAATTCTAGATTCAGATTAGATATGAGGTCAAACTGGCTTTGTTCCAAAAACCCGGCCGACGTCCTCTTCTGTCCGGAAAGGATAGCGATCCTTTCCGTCAGTCTGTCTTGCGTAGACTCTGCCTCTTGCAGTCCACGAGTATTTCCATAAGTGCCTCCGGCATTCTTCACGGACACGATGAAAAATAAGACGATTGGCACGAGTCAGTCGCTCGTTGACATAGATCCGAGCCCCTGGGGGTGCGGTGGCACCGGCGATGGCACTGGGGTCACGACCAGCATCGCCCGCCGTCAGGTTGCGGCGAACTCGTGCGCTTTGCAGCATCTGATCTCGCAGATGGCGTCGCGCCAGGCGAACCACGATGCGGCGGGGGCGAGGCCCCTCACCAGCGGCGCCCGCGCCCTGTGCAACGCCCACCCGCTCAGCAAAAACTATATCTCTCTCTTCCAGAGCCACCCCAAGTTTGGCAGCCAAGACAGTAACTGAGTGAACTACGTTCTCTCCCTTTTCTTCCGGAAATTGGCCAATTTCTAGGTCTGACAAAAGAGCATCCTGGTCACGGTCGTTCAACTCTTGCTGAAGCAGGGTGATCCTACCCCTCAGATCAATTAGCTCAGAGGGAGACTTCTCGTGTCGTTTCTCAATTATCTCAAGTCGGTGCTCAAACGAGTCCATCCTGGTGGAAAGGCCCAAAACAGTAGCCCGAAACTCGACCATCTCGCGGCGGAAGTCCCGCATCTCCACCATCCACTCAGCTATCTCCCGATGCATGTCCTGATGGTTTAAGGGGGAAGCAGCGGGCGAGAAGGCATCATCCACAGCAGTGGCGGCCCTAAACGCGTCCCGCGTGCTGGCCGCGGCGGCGGCGGTGGAGGCGTTGGTGGCGGCGGATGTGGAGGCCACTCTCACAGGCGTGTTGTCGCCCTTCCGCGTCCGTGTAGTGCACTCGGGGCACACCCATCCCTTGGCTACAGAAGTCGCCTCCGGAAGTGATACGCACCCTTTATGATAAAGGTTTGAACAATTGCAACAACTAGCGGCACCTGTTGCCGAGAGGAACTTTCCACAGGCATTGCACTTAGCCATAGTTGGTACGAATGACGATGCGTTCCGAGCGTGAATCGATAACTTAGTTCAAGTAAACTTCAACAGGAGGTTCTCATAAAAATTATAGAATTCAACGGTAGATGGCGAAACTAGAAATGTCTCCAAAGTAGTTCAACTATTCAACACCAGACGTCGTCTGCAGATGAAGTCCGTTCTCAGTACTAGGCAGGTAGATATTGAGTATTGACGAACAAGACGTGTGTAGGTACCCTCACACTGACATTCGATTAGTGTTAATCGGATATTATATTACCGTTTTATAGCAGTCCTGAAGTCTTCCCACCAATAACAACACACACATATGCGAACCAGATATTAGCCAATATGTATCGCACATACAAAGGCTGATCTCAGCGTTAAAACCACGGTTATAAATAAAAACCTGCAGACACAGTAACAACAACATTCACGTACGCGACGCAACTCTAGTCTAATTAAGACAGCCAGTTCCTCAGTTTGGTGAGGATTCCGGGTGAAGTGCGCCTCCACTTTCGGCCTTATCTTAACTTGAAAATCAGGTGAGATAAAGGGCAAGCACCGTCATAAAATAAAAAAAAAACATATTTTTTATACTACGTGTCTTATGAAAAATACATGAGCCAAATCCGTGTTTTAAAATATATTGACAGATATACAACCTGAAACAGAATATGTGTACTATGCCGAAACGGGGTTATCCGACCCGACTCGTGGAACAACGTTTGTTTTACGACTTTTTGAATTTTGGTTCAAAGTTTTTGGTAAAACAATATCAAAGTTCTGACACCAACAGCTGGTTTTTTGAGTTGAGACTACCCTAAAATCAGCTGTTTCTTAACTCGCGTCAATGACCTCAGCTCTGGACAGATGAGGCAACATAGGAGAAGGTCACAATCACAAAGAACGAAAAGCGCTTTCACTAACAGAGGAAAATCGTCGAAAAGCCTGGGCTGCTAACGAGACAATCCATTACTAGAAGGTTTAATTTGTCAAATCAATAAGAATTGTATCTATCTGTTAGCTAAAATACAAAATAATCGTTCCTATAATGTACTTTTGTTCGTCCAATATCGCATTCATCGTCTTTTTGTAACTGTAGGTGCCTATGTAATTTATCAGTGTGTATGTTCTATCTAATAACCTACTTTCACGAGATGACTCCAAGTTCTCACTAAAATTGGTTCATCTGTCCTTAATACTCTTTGACACAGACAATTGCACCAACTGATACCTACCTACCTACATGCATAGTGCGGTAAAGGAATAGGGTCGTCACTATTTATTGTCATTGATAAAATGAAAAGATTTGTATGGGAAACTGAAAATGGGAATTCACTATTATCTCCCCACCACAACAAATACTTTTCCTGGTCCGAAAAGCCCCCCACTGCTTAGTACACATATTCTGTTTCACCTTGTATATAGTAAAGACAGCTCTTGTGAGCGACGTTCACCTGGCCACTTCGTCATCTCCCTCGACCCTCAACAACGCAGCCAGCTTCAGTAGTTTGTGACTCGCGTAGAATGCGTTCGGGTCAGACTTCAAGCAATCTTCTATCAGCTGCAACTTACTTTCCGCCAGACGAACTGGAAACATGTTTGATGTTTGATCAACTCTAACTTGACGACTTTGTATTATTCCTAATAAAACGCCCAGCCCCCTCAGCATGGGGTGGGGATAAATATTTTGTACCATTTTTTATCCCCGCCCCGTGCTCTGACAGGACTTTGTTCCCATATCCCGTGGAAATATATAAGCATGCCTTTCTTAGTTCCCTACACCTGATAATAATAAGGAGAACACCTACTAAATAATTAACAAGCCACACAGCTCAGTTGATAATAGCTCTGCGCTGTAGGTTGTGGGTTCGATTCCCGTCCAGAACAAACATTTGTGTGATGAATATAGATGTTTGTTCTGTGTTTGGATGTTGTATTGTATGATAAGTATGTACAAAGAAAAAAGTAATTAAGTATTCTATCCGTAATCTAGTTCCCATATTACAAGCTATGCTTAGTTTGCGGCTAGATAGCGCTTTGTGATCTTAATATTTTGAAATATTAAATGTAATATATCTTTTAAATCGGACATGCCATTTAGAAATGAGCGACAATCTACGTTTGTACTGAAGAGCGAAAAACATTAGAACTCCGGGGCCCTATAATGCCTTTTTATTTATTTTCACAAAATCCACAGATGCTTATGTAAATGTAAATGACTTATTAACTGAAACTTACATCCAATAATGTAATTAAAAAAAATTAGAGCGGTTATACTACTATATTATATACTAAGGTAACAAAAATAATGTAAAGATTTTTTTAATCTTGACTATAAAGTTATGTTAATATTAAAAATAAAAATAACTATTTTATATTCAGTATACTATTATAGTATACTATTTCAGATCAACTGACCCCAAACAACTTATTGTATGTACTTATATTATTATATTGAAATAGTTTTATATAAGAAGAATTACATGACATGTGTATAATGTATAAATTTTATGTGTGTAAATTTAATTAGTATTATGATTATTTTAATGAAAAAAATATATACTACTTAATATTGTGTTATACCTATAAGCTATTTTTTAGGTTTTAATAAAATTATGTGTAATGTCATGTGCGTGATTGGCTATTATTAATGTATCTAGGTATCTGTTTGGGTTTTCATCACGATGTATTAATTTAATTCTAAAGGGTATTTATTATCTACCTACTGTAATTATCTATTTTTTTTTGCATGTATTTTAGGTGTTTCTTTTTTTTGCATGTAGGTCTACGCACCACGAAGTGTGTGATCTAGTTTATTTAGTTAAGAACCATGTACTACCATACTACAAGCAAAATAAATGATTTCTATTTGTATGTTTTATGTCAATATATTAAGTTCTCACCTTGAATAGGAAGTATACTCAGATTGAAGGAGTTGATGATGCTCAGCGCTGCGATGAGATCCAACTCTTCTTGTATCACCGGGTTCGAATCCTTTATTAGGGTTAGGCAGCATCTGAACAAACATTGGCGTATCAAAAACTATCATCGTGAAGAGTTCTACATTAAAACCATGAATGCCTCATACTCAAGAGTAGTAGGAACCCTTTGTGAAAGGGCTCGTCCGGAGAATTACTACCACCATACTTATTTCAGCCGCCAAGCAGCATTGCTGTTTCGTTTTGAAGGGTATGGTTGCCGGTGAAATTACTGGTACGTGAGGCTTAACACCTGTATGCCTCAAGTTGACGGGCGCAATGCAGTGCCGTGTAGGCTATGATCTTTGTGGATGTGACCTATGCAGTATGGCATTGTTATAGGCAAGAGTACACTTACCCCCAGCCCCCTCAGCACGGGGAGGGGATACAAATTGTGTCCTCTGTTTTTATCCACCTTGTCAGAGCATTTTGTCTCCCGACGGTGGATAAAAACAGAGGACAAAAATTTTATCCCCGCCCCGTGCTGAGGGGGCAGGTGCGCTACTTGCTTGTCCCATCTCCTAGTATAAAAAAAAACTCGGATATCCGAAACTGAGTTAGATAAAGATTCAAACAATTCCCTACCTTTCACACGTACAGATAAGGTTTACAATGACTAGCCAACTACAATGACGGATATGTTTCTACGGTTGACACGCAATTACCTACTGTATGTCTATAAACATAAGATAACTAATTACACTAAATTACATGCGCCATGATCGCGGTTTAGGCGACCAATCATGGCAAATATCACGTTAATATTAGTTATAGTCTTCATAATAATATGTTATGTTGCTTATGTTATGTTGTTCCATTAATAATCCTTTATTTTATCATGTAATGTTGCATACATTTTAATAGTATTTATTTTGTTGGCTCTGAATTTAGTTCTATAAGTTGATACTACTTATGGCTCTTTTGATTCTATTATGATTCCTATTGTGTGTAAAAAGATGTTAGTCTTTTTTAAATAAATAAATAGTTCCCAGAAGAAAACGATTTATCCGTGTAATTTAAATGAAAGAAAGCTTATCACATAGTAAACATCTAATTACAACTAAAGGTACGTTCAAGCACTCCCGAAGTGTACCACGTGGCCGATGGCCGCGCCACGTATCAAGTGTCTCATTCTCAAGTTTGGATTCCGTAATTCAGCAATCGTCCAGTTAGATTATTGCATAGAGATATAGATATAACACATAAATAAATAAATAGCCATGATACTAATAACAAGCCTCACAGCTCAGTTGGTAGTAGCTCTGCCTTCTGCGCTGTAGGTTGTGGGTTCGATTCCCACACAGGACAAACATTTAGATGATGAATGTAGATGTTTGTTCTGTGTTTGGGCGTTGTATTGTATGATAAGTATGTATTTACCAAAAAAAAAGTATTTATGTATTCTATCCGTAATCTAGTTCCCATATTACAAGCTATGCTTAGTTTGGGACTAGATGGCGCTGTGTGAAATTAATGTCCTGTAATATTTATTTATTTATTTATAATATTTATACTTTCAAAAGTTAATACACATAAGGTTATAATAACGTTTTAAAAATAAAATAGAAAAACGGCTTCAATGAAAGAAAGAAGAAGAAGAAAGACAAATATTTATTTGGCACCAAGAATAAACACAGCGCATGAACACACACAGGTAGGTACTAACTTAAATCTTAAATTAAGAATATGATACAATTTCGTTTACCTGGATGACGTATTTTTTTCAATTATTTTGATGACAGATGGACGGACAGACAGACAGACGCGTGATCCTATAAGGGGTCCGTTTATTCAGATTTCATTTATTGGCCACATTATAACAAAGATTGCTAAGTTAAAGTTGCCCAGACTCATACGAGACTGGTGTTCTCGGGAGATCCACTCACAACACAACACACTGCTGGTAGTAATATTTTTTATAATGCTGTGTTAACCTTTTTTTGGCCTTACTTTATTAAGTTAGCATAACTATATTTCATCGGAACGCTGTTGATTTACCGAGTGAAAAAGATTCCGAATAATTAACATATTGATTTCATTATATTAGGACCCGAGCATAAAAATCTACCCAAAATGTCGATAATAAGTTTTCCCGACACAGGCTTAGACAGATATACCTAGCTTTGAAAATTGCAGTCTGTTAAATATTTATTGTATTAGTGTTAAAATGTTAGTACCTAAGAACCTTTGTTTTGCCTTGAAGTTATACAATGTTATTTAGCAGTAATAAACTATTTTTACTTTTTTTTTTTTTTTTTAATTGAGAACCTCCTCCTTTTTTTTAAGTCTGTTAATAATAGCTTACTTGGCCAACTCCAAGGCCGGATCGTTGAGTGCGGACGCCGAGTTGAAGTACTCCCTCCCAGCTTGCAGGACCAAGTTGACGCTCTCCGCGTACAGCACGGCGTTGGGTCGCGTCGGCGTCGCGCCGCCAGCCGCCACCGTGAGCACGCCGCCGGCCAACTTCACGGAGGCCGCGTCGCCGGACGATAGCAGGGCGGACGCGTACATCTGTTCAACGGTTTGTGGGTAACGCCACGCGAAATAATAGTAGTTTATGCAACTGTCATATAAGAAGGGGTATTAAAAGTACTTGACCGTCACTGGAAGCTAATTATATGAGAAGGTATATCCGTTTCCGTCGAATAGTACATAAAGCCGGTACGTATTTCCGGTCTCAGTGGTGACACCTGGCGGCCGCGCGCCTCTTTTAGTTTCGTAAATCTGTGAGCGCCATTTTTAGTTCATTGGCGTTTCGTTTCCCGTCGAAGCAACTTGTGCGCAGCTGCTCAGGCTCTACGCCGTTGCTAAAATAGAACAAATTTAAGAGAATATTCAACGCTACAAAATTACTAAGTTTTGTAGGCGATTGTTTTTAAAAGTGATTCGGGGTATGATGTAAGTCTCTTGATACTACACACTACCCTCGTTATTACGCAATCCACACTATAAACGGTTTTGCCGTTCGGATTTGGTACGTATTTGAAAAATTTATTTTAACAATTTTTCTGCTAAGAATTATTGTCTTGATTGTAATTCCTGTTGGTACGTGTGAAATATTTAACGGTGAAGCCGTAGAATTTCGTACTACTGGTGATTTTATTTTCAGATGTGATTATTATTTTATTGTACGTCGGAATTTTAAAGGTTATACCTATTTATGTCTCGGATATTAACTGTTACCTTTTTCAGTATCCTTTTTAGGACAAGTCTGTACGGGCTGCTGGCGCAGCTGGCCCGAGCACGAGTGCTTGTAAACGTGACGAATAAATACGCTGTTATTATATTTTATCTTGAGCGAAAACATAAGTAGATATACTTGATCTAAGTAAAATAGAAAAGTAAGTACTCTGATCTCCTGCACAAGCCGCTGCGGCACTTATGCTGAAATCATGAAATACGCTCTTTTCTCCGCTGAACAAATTAGTAACGCTATAAAAGGCGTAATCAAAGCTTTTTGGCTCTTCTAAACGAGTAGGAAGATAGCCAGAACAACATCTGCTTCTCGCGGGGGCAGGCCTCAGCCTAGTAAGCAGGTCCATCGTTTGGATTTACATACACATTTAGAGAACTCTGGTTCCCAATTATACGTGTGCATATGGTGATCATGCAGGTGAGCACGTAAGTAACACACCCTCGCGGGGTGAATAACAACAATTACGGAGGTCAACCCTCAAATGCTTACTACGAGAGCCATTACTCTAGTGAGAAAGGTCCATACATTTAGAGAACTCTGGTTCCCAATTATACGTGTGCATATGGTGATCATGCAGGTGAGCACGTAAGTAACCCACCCTCGCGGGGTGAATAACAACTATTACGGAGGTCAACCCTCAAGTGCTTACTACGAGAGCCATTACTCTAGTGAGAAAGGTCCATTTTCAACAGAGGCTCGCGGCCCAATCTTAAGGGGATATTGCGGAAGACGCACGAGTGCTCTCTTAAAGCCTACCTTATATGAATTAAAAACGATTCAAGGTCAGATAGTTTACCATTTCAATTTAATAATGTCCATCTTAAGGGATCTACCATAATTGTTTGGTAATGAACACCAGTATTTGGTATTGCATACTGCATTTTCGAAACCCCCATTTACTTATCAAAATGTAAATCGAGTCTTCACTAATGCTCATCTGAGCAGACCCATGTGTGTCGGCGGGTGAATCAGCACGGTACGGCACTGTCGAAACCGCCGTAAGAAAAAGTATAGCGCTAAACTAATTGAGAATATGCACAAAACTCTAGCTATATTGGAAGCAATCGCAAATCAATCTGCTATGATATGAGGTAAGTGGGGAATTATATGAACAATATTATTGTCTCTGCCCTGTCGGGTTAGTGAAAAACCGTTCACGATTTCACATAAATATACCTACGGGTATTCTGATAAAAATTGCAAATTGCAAATCGAAAGGCTACTTGAAGCTTCGTTACGGTACTCAAATGGTTTTCCATTAATGCTACTTGATGACCAACGCTGTAGTCATCATCGGTCAAAACATTATTCTGATACATACTCAGAATTCGTTTTACTTTATACTTCAGGTTTCATAGACATGAAGACAAACAAAAGGGTAAAAATATATGACACCTTACGTCAATGCAATTATGTATATCCACTACATCGCTTAGAAAAAATCTTATGTAGCTTATATACCTAGTGTAAGCTAAAATAAAAAGAAACCCTCAAAAAATTTTGCTATGATTCACAAACGAACAAACAAGGGGTCCTAAAAGTAGCTCCCCAATCACAGAGTTTCGTACTTGTACCTGTATAATGTACATGTGTGTGTATACCGGCTACCCTCATATTTCTGGTACCAACATCGAAATGTTAACATGTATTTTAGTCAATCTTTATGTGCTTGTGCTAAACGATTACGAAGTGACGAAACCTTTAAGTGTTTCATAATTGTTTGTTATTATTGAGTTGCTACAATCTCCTGCGACTGTAGAAATTACTGTTCATCCTATCTTGAACCTTTTAAATATGAAAGTCTCACGGGCACTTTCTTTGTTTGTTTGAATGAGTAATGAGATAAATAACAATTAGAGACGACAATGACTTCGACTGAAGCGTTTGGACAAAACCCTTTTTTCTTTTAATGAATGGGTTGACCCTGTTATTGTGATAACACTGCAACATGAGATTCAATTTCCTGATTGTATATCGGAATGTAGACGTGCTTACCTACTCCGCAAGCACGTCAATCAATCGTTTGGTTCAATCACTCTGTATCGGTGAAATGTAAATCTCGGGATATGAGTTCTAAGACCGCAACAAAACATTAATTTGCTTAGGTAGAAATACAGCGGATTCTAAATAAAGGTTGGCTGACCAAGGTATGTATAATCTCGGAAGATTAATTCTAAGCCTTGCCAGTTTTGACATCCTTCAAGAACGGTATAATCACCGACAATTGTTTTTGTGTTTTTATTACCATTATATGTACCAGTAGTGTTATTAAAAATCTACCCTCCAAAATAAATCACAATAAAACTATGGTTGGGTGGTCTCTGAGTATTTGTCTTCCGACTAACGTCTCTGTTACACATCTATCAAGCCTAGCATGACCTAGCAGCGAGAACACAACTAAAATGATCTGGCATTCGGACAAGTCGCTCTGCAAACGGGCAACCTTTTATATTTTATTGCAGTGGAGCGCCATCATCATCATCATCATCATTCACAGATGAGTATTAGATGTCTCTTGCATATACCATACATACTCCACAGAGGGCCACTGAATAAAAATTTAATACTGGCTATCCCCAGAACCCGGGTATAACCAAATTTACCACATGCGTTAGATTGGTGGTAATTAGTGCAACAGATTTTTAATCGGATAATTTTCAGAATTTTCATTTAAAATAGAGTATGATACAAAGTCATTGCTCAAAATGGAAGTAGAATATATTCCAGGCAAGTTCTACTTGGCGCTTTGACGCACATCATCATAATGGTATCTACTTACCAGCCTGTGTTAACATAGTGTTTGCGATACTCGATACCCCGAGTAGACATACTGCCTCAAAGACCGCGCATAAAGTTACAACAATGTACCTTCCTTATACGAGTAAGAGACATTACAAATAAAAAGCTAGGTATGTTTCAAGATGCGTTCAGTGTTCCATGAACCGTCTAGTATGGGTATTAGACAGCTTTTCTAATTATTATACTACCTAGTACCAAAGTGTTGATTTATCTGAATAAATCTACAGTAATATACTTCTTAGGGGTACATACCCCGATGGGAGAAGGTAAACTCCGAAACACGCGCTGAAGTCAAAACTTCAGCGTTGGAAAGGCTCTTTAATCAGCTAATCCCACTCTAAACTTATCCCATGGAATGGTTGACTAAATAATTAATTTTATTACTTTTTATTTGTAAACCTTCAGAAATAACTAATTTACCCTAACTTCTACGAGGATACCACCATCTAAAGTCAAGCTAAAAACATGCAACACCGAACAAAATTGTTCTAACCTATAGAATAAATTTATTATTAAGCCTACGAGGATGTGTGTTAGAATGTATGGTCTAACTAATGTCGATAACGTTGACACAACAAGCAATAACCCCATAACTGCTTTACTCGTGTTTTAAATGGTTGATTTTATCTCACTTGAAATTAATGAACAGTACCTACTTATTATGATACTAAATGTGTCTTCAAATCGATTGCTCAAACTCATAGGTTTCATAGTTATTTCAGTTTCAAATCAGTAATTGAGCAAGCGTCGTGTCGTACTTCGAGCTTACACTGCTCAGGCAGATGCATCTTTGTCAAACACTACTTACAATAGATCCTGATCTAACCATCACGATCATGATGTTGGTATCATGGACCAACGATTGTATTTGGTTTGGCCAATATTTGTTCATAACGTATATAGTAGTTGTTTAAAATGCTAGTCGGCCTAACCAATCCCTTTTACTGTGGGTATTGTAGAAACTACTTGCTTATATGCTACTAAAAGATGTAGGTTCGGCGGCTAAATTAAATAAAAAAAAAAAAAAAAAAAATGCCTATTATATATATATAATAAACATTTTCCATTAGAGTTGACTTCAATGGTTCAGCTGATTCGTTACAGTTTGACCAAAAACTTGAACCTAATTCATGCACCGTTGAGTGGTGTGCCCTGTTGTCTATAAGCTAGCTGGAAAATCATCTTCTAGCTTAAGCTAGAATTAGAATTTACAAAATTTTCAATAGGATAGTGGCCATTGATATTAAGCACATTCAAAAGTTTTTCAGGTTCAAAATAATGAACAATACCATACAGAATGGTTCGATAATTATGTGCATTAAACCTAACAATGCAACCTAAATGGCAAATTATAATTGATAATATGATATATTGAACTCATTCAATGAAATATTTTGATTTCTTGATTAGTTTTCTAGTGCCTATAATTAATTTATCGATGGTTTAATCTGATTGATATATAAATACTGATGTCCATTCCAGTATTCGTCATTCATAGCTTTTCTATATTACGTTTACCTAGTTAATAATGACATCACATTGGCGCTAGATTAACTTTCCTCATAAGTGGCGACACCAGGCGATAACAAACAGGTCTCATATAATTAGCTTCCAGTGACGGTCAAGTACTTTTAATAGCAGCGTTTTACCTGAAATAAAACGCATATTAAAATACTTACCTCACTGGAAGCTAGGCTTTTATCGCTGCCTGGTGTAACTAAGCCAATGAACTAAAAATGGCGCTCACAGATTTACGAAACTAAAAGAGGCGCGCGGCCGCCAGGTGTCACCACTGAGACCGGAAATACGTACCGGCTTTATGTACTATTCGACGGAAACGGATATACCTTCTCATATAATTAGCTTCCAGTGAGGTAAGTATTTTAATATGCGTTTTATTTCAGGTAAAACGCTGCTATTAAAACACGAGAGTCTGTTTATCGATAATAGGTTGACTCGAGTGTTTTAATACCGAAGTTATATGCAGTTTCATACACTACTTTATCTTCACTCAGGATAAATTGAAATTAAACAAAGTAGATAGGTTACAAGGAAGTAATTTTCAATCTATAAATTCTTGGTACATTTTGTCGTAAAAATTTTTTTATTTTTCTGGCAGGAGACTTTCAGTTAACGCCAATGCCGCGTCTAGAATATCTGGCGGAGTGAAAATCTCGCCGTCACTACTCTCTTCTCCAATCATATTTTTTTTATTTTTCTGGCAGGAGACTTTCAGTTAACGCCAATGCCGCGTCTAGAATATCTGGCGGAGTGAAAATCTCGCCGTCACTACTCTCTTCTCCAATCATATCCAATCACTTACAGGATTTTAGTAAACTTTTTTGGAATTCCGAATACAAAAACACGATCGGCAAAAAAATTTATGGGAAGCGCGGGAAATTAAGTTCAAACTACGCATGCGTGCGCCATTTTTTTCACAGTTCGAACTGCGCATGAGTGCGCTTTTTTTTCATATTCAGCCTAAAACCATAGACTACTTTAATGAAACTTATTTAGGCCAGCGAATTAGCATAGCTATTCAGCGTGGCAATGCAGCCAGTGTCTTGGGCACGCTTCCGTCTGGTACTGGTCTGGAACAGTTGAGTTACCTATAGGCCGTTTGTAACGGTCCTTAGGTAATCTGACTGATTCCTTTGTACATAGTTAGTTTAATTGTACTTTTTATTGAATAAATGTATTTAATTATTCATCTGAATATAGTATTAGCCTTTAATGAAATAATAAAAAAAAAGATAGCGGTACTATAATGAGTTTTTGGATACAGTTGGTGGTACTATAATGAGTTTTATTCTTAATTTTATGTATATGCGGTTATAAAGTGCGTCTGTATAGAACCGTCTTTGAATTCGAAATTCGAATTTTTCGATTTGAGTGTATATAAAAACTATTAAGTCATAGTCTCATAGCTCGCTATAGCTAGTTGGTAATAACTCTGCCTTCCGCGCTGTAGGCTGTGGGTTCTATTCCCACCGAATATAGATGTTTGTTCTGTGTTTGGGTGTTGTATTTCAGTTCCCCCCGCGCGTCTGAGCGGGCTTGTTAGATTATGGGCGTGCTGTACAAAATTAAATCCAAAATCGGTTAAAAAGTTCAGTCTCAGTGTTAATTTCGTGTAAAATTTCTTCCTCATACCCTCACATTTGCAATGCCATAATACAGTGACAATAAACATTTGTACAAGTGATTTGATAACCAAATTTCTTTAGAATGAAAATAAAAGCCGTTAATATTTTTTCAAAATCGTCACCAAACGAACAAGCTGGCCTACTGTTAGCTATTCTGTGGCGACGGACTGGACGCTAGCGAGTTGAATCCTAGTGACTTGTGTATACATTGCAATAAGAATGATATTTGTGTGCATACATATTGTATGATTATTATTTAGTAATAATCACACTGCATTACTATTAATACCTGCTACCTAGGTAAACAGGACAGCTACCTACTTACAACCAAGTACTTACCTACCTACCTACCTATTTTTGCTGCGGTGGTGTTGCATATATCGAGGAACCTACATATTTCTTACTACCCTGGGAAAAGTTTCGTGTGAAATTTTTGGACTTGCTGCATGATGGTCCCTTATCAAACCCCCACCGGTAAAATATGCAGCAAATGCCGAGTGCTGCTTCCCGCAAAACATTTCATGTCGTGCGCATCGTGTAAGAGTATGTTTCACCTCGACACATGCTGCACAGTAACAGATCAGCACTATTGCTTTCTTTCTTGCAGAAGTAGTAGAAGGGCCTCGCAATGTAAGCCGAGCATGCAGAGGAAACAGAATTCAAACAGAATCATTGCTACCACCCCCGTCGCGCCCCCCGCCACTGTTGAAGCCACCCCTGATCTCACCTCTGCTTCCACCCCTGCTGCACGTTGCCCTAGAATACCAACACCAACACCAAATAGCAACTACTCGCCTAGACATCTGAATGTGACATTTCGCAAGAAAGACAGAAAGGTCAACGATGTCTCACCTCTTCCAACGCAATGTCTAAATCCCCCAGGCTCGGAACCAAACCAAGCAGGCTGTAACCTACTCTTAGAGATGGCTGAGATTGTGCGCTCTACGGTTATTGACCAGTTACGGGTTCACGAAAATAAACTTGATGACCTAATACAGCTCTTCTCGGAAATAAGGACGGACGTGAAGGATCTGAACAACAAGTTCGAATGCTTAAAGACAGACACCGATGGTCATTTTAGCTCCATGGAAGATATTGCAGATGAGTACAGCCTATTGAAATCCACAATTCAGGCCAATAATGAACATTTGAAGGCACCACTCTTAGCGAAAGTAAGTCTGCAAAACAATAAATATATTACCAACCAAAGATTAGATAAGATTGAAAACAATATGAAGAATATCAAGGTCAAATCTGTCAAACACAATGAAAACCACACACCTCCGCGCCTTCTAAATTAAATGTATGACTGCGTCTCATCTCGTCTAATGGCTGTGGAACCGGTACACATAGTGCAGCAAAGGCCAGGAATCATTGTACAGAAAGAGAATAGAAAAGAGTCTGAGCATAATTTCGAATCCATAACAATGGAACAAACCAGTCAAACCCCGGACAAGAAACAAGAATGGATGATAAGGGCTCAGAGTGGCAAGTTTACCGAAGCCGTAAATCTAAACGTGGAAGACTGGAACCTAGTAAAAGAACTGAACAGCAAAAACAACGAATTGTATCAGCAAAAAGTAATAAAAGGACGCGGCACACCACGGGACAAACTCCAAACAGTAGAGAGGTCGAGGAAATTACACGTTTGTTTCTTCCAGACCCATACATCGGCGGATGCAGTTACAGCTTACATGCAAGAGCTCTACAAAAGCAACCCTATTGAAGTAGACAAGTTAAAACTAAAGCATGATCCTATACCAGAAAGTGCATACGAGCTATTTACAAGCCACGAATCTTGGCCTCAAGGAACAGAAGTTCGTGATTGGTTTCCCGGAGTTGCCGGGCGTGCTCCATACAGTCGTTCCTACGCTCCCGGCAAGTATAGTGCAGGAAAAGACGACAAAATATTACAGTAAAAAACTCAATTATATATCAGAACGTTAACGGATTGAAAACCAAGCTCGATTATTATAAACAACAGGTAGAACTTTCCGAAGCTGACATTAATGCTACAACAGAAACAAACGTAAAACCATCAGGCTGGAATGTATTGAGACGCGACCGACCGAATAAGGGTGGAGGAGTTAGTTTAATAGCTAGGCCCGGGTTAGATCTACGCAGACGACAGGAGCTTGAAACGATAGATGGAGAAGACTAAGTAAGATTAGACCTAGTGCTAAAGAAGATGAGTGGATGACTTGGTTTTCTAAGACAGAACATAATGTCGATATAATTTTAGGTAAATCTCCATTTATAATTGTGGGTGATCTCAATCTTAATAGCGCCAACCTAAGTGTAAATAACTATATGGGTTTTTTTACAAACTTCTGTGCTCTCAAAGAGCATAACACGTATCTTAACAGTAAAGGTAGTAAGCTAGATGTAGTATTGTAAAGTATAGTGAGCGATAATTTGAAAGACATAAAAGTGAGCCTATCTGAGGATAGCTTGGTAAAGGATGCGGACAAATATCACCCACCATTAGACATAGAGTTGAGCTGTAATGGAGTCAATGAAAGTAAGCCAATAGAGGAGATGTTGCTAGAACATCGAATCAGCAACAGACTGGAATTTTGCTAAGGCTGACTTTCTCTCGCTTTATGGTTACATTGTTGATACAAATTGGGATGATGTGATAAGAGAGCAGGACGTGAATGCGGCAGTAAGCACTCTCTATGCTCTATTATACAAGAGCTTTGATCTCGGTGTACATAAAAAGTTTCGCTATAATAAACCAACTAGGAGGTATCCAACTTGGTATGATAAGGAAATTATAGACCTACTAAAGTTAAAGCATAATCTACACAAATTATGGAAGACATCCGACGATCCACTCGTATATAGTTATTTCTCCGCAATCAGAGTACATTTAAAAAAAACTACGATCATAGCCTATGACGAATACATAACTCGTTTACAAGATGACCTTACTAATAATTGTCTTGGGCACGCTTCCGTCTGGTACTGGTCTGGAGTTACCTATAATCTGACTGATTCCTTTGTACATAGTTAGTTTAATTGTACTTTTTATTGAATAAATGAATTAAATATAAATAAATATTACAGGACATTAATTTTACACAGCGCCATCTAGCCCCAAACTAAGCATAGCTTGTTATATGGGAACTAGATTACGGATAGAATACTTTTTGTAAATACATACGTACTATATGATACAACACCCAAACACAGAACAAACATCTATATTCATCACAAAAATGTTTGCTCTGGGTGGGAATCGAGCCCACAGCCTACAGCGCAGGAGGCAGAGCTACTACCAATTGAGCTATGAGGCTTGTTGAAAATATATATTAATGAAATATAATATTTAAAAATAATTGTAATGTGTGTCATAATCTAGGCGGTAGGATTGTGCGCTCACCTCATAGCACTGATTCACCGAGATGCAATGGAAGCATTTCTCTTGTAGCTCCATAATGTCTGCCAGTAGCATCTCCCAATCGGCCTGAGTTGGTTTCGTTTCACTGCGAAAAACGTAATGGCTTGTTTGTGTCCAATTTATATACCTGTACATTTTATTTATTTTTTACTACAAGACAACAATTTCACACAGCGCCATCCAACACCATACGTACCTTGTAATATGGGAACTGGAGTACGCATAGAATACCTAAATATCTTCTTTTTGTATGTACATACGTACGTACATTTATGATACAACACCCAAACACAGAACAAACATCTACATTCATCACACAAATGTTTGTCCTGGGTGGGAATCGAACCCGCAACCAACAGCGCAGAAGGCAGTGTATGTTATAATTATAATTTGAACGACTTTTTTAGTGATAATATTACACTTTCTGAATTTATTTAACATTTATTTCCTCCTGCTTACATTAACATTAATATGGCTTGTACTTGTTCAAAGCGTCGGTCCGCTTTCACTCTATTGCTATGCCCTAATAGGGTTATTATGTATAACTTTTTCAATCATAAGACCATTGTACCTTTACATAATTATTGCAATAAATGACTATGACTATGATAGTGCTACTACCAACTGAGCTATGAAGTTTGTTATTTATGTTACTAATGTTAGGTTACAACACTACAATTCTATGTAAATTGGATAGATTTTAATTTCACATGCATTGTTTCTACTGTCTTTACCCGTGAACACCTATTATTCTATCACTCATTTGAACCTTTCCTAATTGAGTACTAAATGAAGGTTACATTTTGACCTCTATCCTCGAGGTCATTGAACTCAAAGGTCAAAGACCTCAACTAAAGTTTCATTTCTCGACAAGGCTTACTCGGTGTCAGCATTTATACATTAGTTTTTATATTGAATTACCTGTTGGTTTTCCAATAAACAAATAAATAAATGTTTTGTATGTTCATGTCATTATCGTGCCACGGCACAGTCCCCCTTATTGGTATGCGGATACGCACCACTTTGCCACATCTCTCGCGAGCCGCGTGAGTACAGCTCGCGCGCCGTCCACTCGCAGCGAGCGGTCCCGCAGGTCACGTGGCGGGACGCTCACGCCGCGAGACAACAGCTTCTCGCTCGATTGTAGCAGCATGGAATACTGCATCAGGATCGAGGACACCTGTTCCGGACACTCGCCTTCTCTGTACACAAAAATGATGCAATTTATAGTGTTGCGGGGATTCGACAGAAGTGACAGACACTCGTGATTCAAGTTTCAGTACACGATTAAGCCAATTCCGTTACACTTTTCAGTAGTCTCTATCACAAATATCATAGCTCAGGAAGCTTTGCTCCAAATACTTGAACAGACCTCGGAGAGACGAACAATCAAGTCAAGAATGATTAAGTCCCTTTAAGAAGCGTGCTCCATCTTAGGCCAACTTTACTTGTTTTTCAAGTAAGCTGGTGGTCAAACGCTTGGCTATCACCACTATTTAACCGCCTCTGTGATCTAGTGGTTCAACCCACCGATTTCAGATCCAGAGGTCCCGGGTTCGATCCCTATGAGGAGTACAATATATTGTGCTTGGTTTGGTTGGTGGTAGGACTTTGTTTAAGTCCGCCTGCATAGCTACCACCATCTTACCTAATTCTGTCGCCATAATAACAATTCTAAAATTGTTGTGTTCCGGCATTTAGAAGTAAGATAGCCAGTTCCTCAGTTTGTTGAGGATTCCGGGTGAAGTGCGCCTCCACCTTCGGCCTTGTAAGTTGGTAATAATTCGTAATGTATGATATGTATGATTGGGCTATATGTTCGAATAGCCACAAAGACCTTCCTTATGTTTCAAATAATAATTAATTTAAAATACAAAAAATCATCGGCCTTATCTTAAATTGTAACCAGGGAGATGCAAGCCAAGCTCTTCCCAGTCGTACAATATAAAAAAAAATCATTTAAGCTCTATGTGTATAACAAAATCTTACGGCTGTACAGCTTCCAGCAGGTCGCCTGCTACATCGAGCTGTTCGGTCCCGTGGTACGCCATCAGACAGCGGAATGCTAGATTCACTCGAGTCGGGTACTCCATTTTGTATTCCTCGGGGTTTTGCATCAACTGGAAACATTTTGTTATTTGTACCTCTCACATACAAATACAATTAATAAATATATTTTTTTGATGATTATTATTATTAGCTTTAAGAGTCCCACAGCTGGGCGAAGGCCACACTCCTTCCAGACCGTCCTATCCCGAGCTGCGATTCTTCAGTTCTCGAGGAACTGGTCAAGCTCATCTCGCTTAAAGCATCATCATCTCGGATCATAAATAAATATTATGACTTTGAGGCATGTTTATTTCTTTAACTTAGTATAAACAATATATATTTGCTGTATGTTTTTGAGTGAGACCTCATTTTAAGCAAAAGGATGCCTGAGTTAGGAGGCCTCGCTCTTCCATTACATTAAAACTGAATAAATAGGACATTAATTTCACACAGCGCCATCTAGTCCCAAACTAAGCTAAGCTTACTTAATACTTGTATACATTTTTTTTTTTGTTAATACATACAATACAAACACTGAATTAACTAGGGTGTGTAGTGAGGCTTTAGATATTTCGTGTGCAAGGGTGTGTGAGATGGTGAGTGTATGTACTGTATGTATGTATGTATGTATGTATGTATGGGAGTACAAGATATTGTGCTTGGTTTGGTTGGTGTCCACCACCATCTTACCTAGTTCTGTCGACATAAAAACAATTCTAAAATTGTTGTGTTCCGGCATGGAGGTAGCCAGTTCCTCAGTTTTTCTCCCTTTCCTGAGTGGGAATCGAACCCACAACCTACAGCGCAGAAGGCAGAGCTACTACCAATTGAGCTGTGAGGCTTGTTATGTGTGTATGTATGGTGTAGTGTTTTTGTGAAATATTTCAGAATAGTGCTATTATATCAATTTCAAGTAGTTCTTCAACATCAAAGTAGGTGAGTAGCCATTCTGTATTTTTTTGTTTTACATTAATATTTACGCAATGGGTAATTAAATCAAAACATAGCATACGCAAAATCGAATTACTCGCTCAGCCACTACATTACGATAATATATAACGAGTAGGATAAAACAGGGACAACTAACTCTGTCATACCTACTAGTAAGATAAAATGGTAGGCCAAAGAAAAATACCCTTTTTATCAGGTCATCAATACCTGATACAATATACACCAATGAATTGCAGAGACTTTGTCATTTAGGCTTACTGGGTGCTGTAAAACACACACGGGAAGTTCTTCATAGACCGGTTAGGCACTCAGCAGCTCAGCTCCCAACGAGTTAAGAATGAAAGACAGTTCCAAACTAACTAACTGGTCTGTTTTACGTCACTTACACAATGACACCGTGTCGTTACAAAACAAACAAAAATGTGTTTATTTATTGATAACACATTAAACGATTAACCAATCGGACAAGAAAACATATTAATTGTTTCCAGTAAATGGTAGACTCTCGCCACGTATACAATAAGATTTATTTTCTTCTTCTATCCCACCGGCTGCGCCAGCGAATAAGTGATTTTAAATCGCAAAAGCCATTAAAACAAAGATAACAATGTACAATTTTAAAGACGCTACAATTTAATGCGCTAGATAACGGCAGAGTAAACTTGTGATTAGTTACATATATTTAAAGACATTATAGCTAAAAAACTATATTACAATCTAGCCTGCGCAGAATAATGATATTCTAAGTTAGTATATAGTAGTACATGAATTAATGGAAAGAAAACTTACCAATAGTATAGGACAGAGATCATCCTGGCTGATCATCTCAAAGTACTGGTACAGGATCTCGTCGGCATCGGCCGAGGGCTGCAGCGCTTGGTAGCGACGCAGGAACGGGACCAGAATGCGGTTCATGTCTTCTATGAATGTGTCGGGACCCGACTTTAGAACAGACAACAATATTATCACACAAAACCGTATTTTTAACCGACTTCAAAAATAGTTTTTTATTTTGTTTGTTACCTCAGATCTCCCGTCGTTTCTCAACCGATTTGAAAAACTATTTATATCTATTACTATTTTATCACTTTCAAAACTTGCGTGAGTGGTACTATACATTTTGAATCGAAACCGTCGGTGCCTACATCAACATAAATCGTATACGTGAGTAAAACCCGTGCTTTAAAAACTATTTTTTTGTTTGAAAGGACTCTATATCTATGGGACCTATATTCCAGATTTGTTCCATAGAAACTATACTAAAATCGGTCCTGTTGTTTGGCTTTTTAATAAATAAAAAAAGAAAACTGGACAATGACAATGAAAAATCGTACTATTGTTATATATCATTATAATTATAGATTTGTGTCGAGATCCGACTTTAGTATTAGTATCATGGCAGCAGTTGCTTCATACTACCTAATACCTTTACTGCGATCACCAAAGTACCGAGTACCACCGTATGCCAAGCGTGGTGAATCTGGCAAAACCCTCAAATTTTGGAGGAGGCTCTTTGTCCTGCAGTGGACACTACGGCTACGCCAAGTACTTCATAGAGTTCATAGAAAAACTTACCATACTCATCAACGCCTTGCAAGTTTCCGGGACGGTCATCTGTTCTAGTTCCTTCAACGTCACCCCTTCCTTGTTGATATCGTATACCAACGTATCGAGGGTTATAAGATCGAAAAATATCTTATCCAGTCCTAGAAAACGAATATTCTTAGGTATCTACCGTATCTACAGTTTTGGGTACAGATTAACCGCCTCTATGGTGGTTCGCCCACCGGTGCCAGATCTAGGGTATCCCGGGTTCGATCCCCAGGGGGGGGGTACAATATTGTGCTTGGTTTGGTTGGTGGTGGGTTTGTTTAAGACTCATTACTAAGTATGACGGCGGTCTAAAATGTGCCGTTGCCATTTCAAGCAAGTGTGCAAGTGTAGTAGAGTTCCTTGTGAATTGGCTCGTCCGGGGAAGTACTACCACCATACCCGTGTTGCCTTCGAAATTACAGGCACATAGGGCTTAATTGGCGAATTCTGCCTTCCTCCTTGTGCGCTGGTCGCGATTCCGAACAGGCGGTAGATTTGACATTTTAATAATGATCCTAAGAAATCTTAATGAATTAAGAAATGTTGACTTTGACTTTGACTTAATTCGCCATGGCGATCGCGGCTTGAGAACCGATCCCGCCAACTCGGCCCATGGATGTCGACTAAGGTATTTCGCCAGAAGAAGGGCTGCGATCATCAATCCGCCTGCCAAGCGTGTGGGGTTTGTCAAAACCCTCCAGCTTTGGAGGAAGCTCTGTCCAGCAGTGGACACTAATGGGCTGTTGACGATGTATACGATACATCGGCATACACATGTAGCTCGGTGATAGTACTCGGCTTCCGGTTCCGGTCTCGCCTACTAAGTTCGATTCTAGAACCGTACCGCGAGCAGGCCGGTGAGGCCGGCAGTCGCCAGTCGCGGACAGATCCTCGGGAAGCGAGGGCACGTCATCTTGCACAAACTCTTACGATTATTTTCTCGATTTACGTATTTTTAAACCTATACGCTCACATTTCTAATAGTAAATCCTCAGTAATACTAAATCCAGTGTAAAACCCCGTTTTCGGTAAGTGTTGAACATTTATTTTCACACAAATAATGTAGGTAGATTTTAGTTTTGTAACGGTTTTTTCAAAAGCGTACATTTTATGTTATTTCCTCTTCCTTCTTAGCCTACTGCTTTTAATAAGCTTACTACGCACTGTAGAAAGTATATATCTACTTTTCACTAGATTTTCTAGTGCACTTCATACCTAGGTACCTGCTTTACCTACCTATCATCTCACTTCATGACTCTACCTACCTACTTCATTATTTTTGTAAACTCCGCTCTGATAGTGTCATATAAAATACACCACTATCCGTACTCTGCTCATCATCACCGGTATCACCTTCATCATCATGGTTAGGTCTTGCTTGCTCCGGTGATGGAGACTATCAGAGGGAGTGGAACCTGGACGCTTTTGTGACACCCTTATATGTCCAATTCAATTCAATTAAAAAAAAACAGGGGTCCGTAGTTACGGTTGAGGCCTGATACCTGCTCGTGTTGTATCACGTGGCGCGCATTTCACCCGCATCCACGTACCTACCTGGTACCTACTACCAACAACTGCAGCTGCAGCATCCAAGGACATCTCCATCGGCTTCACATTCCTGGACCATCCGAGGGGAGTACCTAACATCACCTTTCTCGAACGCAACATCGTAAAATCAGCGAGCAGGGCTCAACACGAACTCAATAAATAATGTGATTGACATTCTGGTGTTTTTTTATAATACTTAGCCAACAGCCAACAGCCATCCAACAGCCTCCAACGTCACAACGATGAGGGCTAAATACCATAATGTCTCAAATTGACGGGCGCAATGCAATAGCATTATTTATCAATATAGGTATATGTCTTCTTTGTTTGTATTTTATAGTGCACCCCTTGTTAATATCCTTCCGGTTTTGTTTATTCAAAGATTGTCTAGAGGAGATCGTATCTTATACCATAATATCTTGTTTCCTGTATTTTAATTACTTTTTAGGTGTACAATAAAGAATATTAGTAATATATTGTAATACTTCATACCTGGAACACCTCCCAGCTGATGAGCGAAACGGACTAGATCCAGTGTGTTGGTGACGAGAGCAGTACAATAAAGAATATTAGTAATACTTCATACCTGGAACACCCCCCAGTTGATGAGCGAAACGGACTAGATCCAGTGCGTTGGTGACGAGAGCAGCACGTTGCTCTATCTCCCTCGCACGCTGGCAGTACCACGTGGCCAGGTCTCCCGACGTGGACAGTTCGCTGGCCGTCTCACTGTCCGGGGTCGATTGCTCTGACCAGTTCGAACTCCAGATAGATCTGGCGACAAACAACAAAAAAAATCCTTTTAATTGTGCAAAGAGGAAGCGCTTGCTCTTTGACAGACCAGATATCAAGTTATAATAAGATAAAAAACTCAATTGGTAGTAGCTCTGCCTTCTGCGCTGCAGGCTGTGGGTTCGATTCCCACCCAGGACAAACAATTGTGTGAATATAGATGTTTGTTCTGTGTTTGGGTGTTGTATTATATAGTATGTATGTATTTACAAAAAAGGCGCTGTGTAAAATTAATGTTCTTTAATATTTATTTATATTTGCTGTTATGGCGACAGAATTACGTAAGGTGGTGGTAGCTAGCCAGCCGGACTTACATAAAGTCCTACCACCAACCAAACCAAGCACAATCGCACTCCACCGAACCCAGGTATAGGTAGCCGGTAGCCACGAAAGCACAGATGCGGTTGTTTGTTTTTTTTTTGTACATTTACCTGAATATCGTCTTCCTGCACCAGTCGGCTTCGTACGGCAACAGCGGGGGCACCGCGACCTCCGAGTGGAGCAGCACCGGGCGCGCCGCGGGCAGCAGATGCCGGTACGCAGTCGGCGGGATCGTCTCCGGCAGATTCTCGAGCACCGCCATTTTGACGGCGGCGGCGGTCACGTGCGGCCACAGACAGTGCAGAGCGGCGACACGCCCCTCTTTGGCGATCTCCATCGCGCTGTGGAGGATGCTGTTGCACCGCAAACGGTGGTACTCGTCTTTCTCGTACGTCGATTTCTCCTGTTTCAGTATTAGCTGTGGAATTTCGTAAGTTATATGAGTTCTTTGAGGATTCCGGGTGAAGTGCTTTGTTTTTTTTTGTTTTTTGAGATCAAGGCCAAGAACCTCCCTGCCGTACAATAAAAAAAAAACATCACATCAACAGCCCAATAGCGTCAACTGCCGGTAGCGGTGAGTAATTTTATTTGATTTAATTTAATGCTGCAGTAATGGTGTATATAATCACAGAAGGAAGCTGATCCCTTAGTCGGCTTTTACGACCACTCGCACTCAGCCCGTGGAGGGCTGCAACACAAAGCTATATCAGATATCAGACGACACGTAAACTGGAGAAACAGAGTGGGAATACCCCTCCCCCCCCCTCGATGGACCAACGACGTTGTGGAGGAGGATCAGATCGCTATTTGTGGCGTTGATTGGGGGAGGCCTAGTTCTTCGTATACGTTCCGTATAGCATCATATAAACGTCAAATTCATCTGAATCTATCTGAAGAGGTTGCATATTATATTTACACTTGCCATAATTCATTAACGTTTTAATCAAAAATGAAGAATAGTGACTGAACTCAAAAATGCAATATACTATCCGGGACGATTTTTTTTTTGATAATATTTTTGAATTTAATTTTCATTACACTTATTAACACTGTTTGTTAACATTCTCTGTAGATATCAAAAATCTTGATTTTATACATATTATTACTTACAAACAAAAAGAGCTGTGTGGCCAAGTGGGTATTGGCCCGCAGGTTGTGGGTTTCCTTCCAATAGCGCACCAATGGATTTTTAGTTTTTACGAAAGTTTATGTACGCATTTGACAGTTGCAGTTGAAGGTCACATGAGCAAACCGGCATGTCCATAGTACCGAAAATCCGAATAGCATGCAACTTGCCACCTATTGGATACAAGCTACTTGCGAACCGTGGGCATTTGTAGAGCGTAAGTTAGTTACCTCCGAGTAGGTTAATTGAAGGGTTCAAAATTAGAAGGCGTTAACTACACATTTTTGGCAAAATCAGTTATGGGTATCGTTGGATTGGATTCGAAATGAAATAAGCTATATTATGTCGTTCTTGGAATATCTAGTTTCGCCCCATATTTCGAGATATTCAGACGGAAAAGGTGTAAAGGTTGTGTCACTATTCATATTTTTTTGCAAAGATGTTTTTTTACTATACTTTTAAAAGGATTAACAGGATGAAATATGCAATAGCAATGAAATACGACCTATTATTACAGGACATTAAGACCTATTATTACAGGACATTAATTTCACACAGCGCCATCTAGTCCCTATGGGAATAAGTAATATGGGACTAGATTACGGATAGAATACATAAATACTTTTTTTTGTAAATATATACTCATCATACAATACAACACCCAAACATCTACATTCATCACATAAATGTTTGTCCTGGGTGGGAATCGAACCCACAACCTACAGCGCAGAAGGTAGAGCTACTACCAACTGAGCTGTGAGGCTTGTTAATATGACTTTTAATTAATTTAATATATTAAATGTAACATGACTTTTATTAAATTTAATAAGGGATTATTTTCTAATAACAGAATAAGCTAGAGATTATTATACAAAATACAAAAGTAATAACGGTATTTTAGCGACGTAAATCCTTTTTGTACTCAATGAAACTCGATAATATTGATAAAAAAAAAAAAAAGTGAAAAAATCCAAGATATCTACTGTATTTCACAACTAGGTAACATTATTTGGATACAATAATACAATAATGTTATTATTGTTATAATTTACCATATTATAGTACTAACAAATCTGTTTCATTACGATTTTCATAATAAAATATCAATATTAGTCCACCAATGTTTGGAGTGGATTACCTAAAAATATTGAAACTGTTAGTTAACGCCTTCTCATTTTAGACCCTTCAATTATCATACGCTCTTTGCTTCATCCTCTGATGATCCAACCGAAAATGAAACTGAAATGTGAATCCACGAAAAGGAAAAGGACATATACTGTTTTTTGTTAACATAAATTAAATGTTACATTCAAAATTGTAAACTAAGCTGGATCCCTTACCTCATACAAGAAGAGCCTCTCCTTATAGAAGAGCATCACATGCCGACACCTGAGCAGCTCGCTGGTGTACGCGTTCAGATGCTCCACCGCGATATCCTCGTGACTCTCTATCTCTCTCTCTCTATCTTTGTTGATCTCCTCCAGAATGTGCTGGTTGGTCAGCTGCAGCCCGAATTGAAGCAGTTCCTTAGCAGCCGGCAATGTCTCTGGTAGCCTGTCCACGCACTGATGGACCGCCCAGATCTTCTTTGACACTTTGCTCTGAAAATGTGTGGATATTACTGTTATGCCTATCAGAAACGTCTAGAATATTCTGTATAACTATATTTAGTATAACTTAGTAGTGTTGTACTGTGTTTGAGAGTAATTCGTTTGGTGCTGAATAAACGTGTCTTATTTTGAGTAATAACCGGTTGCTTTTAATTCATACAAACCCCAGCTCGTAACATTACTAACAACGTACACCCTGGGGCAAAACCACAACTCACGATCCACGATCTTACATTACTTTTGCCTCGCTTTTTCTACACTGGACAGACTGATAGTGACAAAAGTAAAGTAATATCAAAACGAAAATGCTTTTAGGTTAGGTTAGGAGAGTTAGCTATAAGTCGTGGTCACGTGGTCAATGGTTCTCTCTTCATATCACATGTACAAGTTATGATAAAGCCGAAGGTGTAAGCGCACTTTTACCAGGAATCCTCAACAAACTGAGGAACTGGCTATCTTACCTCTAAATGCCGGAACACCACCATTTAAAAAATGTTGTTATGGCGATAGGTATAGGTAAGATGGTGACAGCTATCCAGGCGGACTTAAATAAAGTCGTACCACCAACCAAACCAAGCAAAATATTGTACTCCTCCTGGGAGCCACTAGAGGTACACTAGAAAGCTTCTGGGAAAGCTCGCTTCATCTTAGACCTCAGCCTAGCCCAGGTGGCCAAGAGCATACTTGTTTGTCCTGCCCAGTTCCCAAGAGGCCAAGAGCATACTTGTTTGTCCTGCCCAGTTCCCAAGAGGCCAAGAGCATACTTGTTTGTCCTGCCCAGTTCCCAAGAGGCCAAGAGCATACTTGTTTGTCCTGCCCAGTTCCCAAGAGGCCAAGAGCATACTTGTTTGTCCTGCCCAGTTCCCAAGAGGCCAAGAGCATACTTGTTTGTCCTGCCCAGTTCCCAAGAGGCCAAGAGCATACTTGTTTGTCCTGCCCAGTTCCCAAGAGGCCAAGAGCATACTTGTTTGTCCTGCCCAGTTCCCAAGAGGCCAAGAGCATACTTGTTTGTCCTGCCCAGTTCCCAAGAGGCCAAGAGCATACTTGTTTGTCCTGCCCAGTTCCTAAGAGGCCAAGAGCATACACATACAAATGAATAGCATGTAAGTTAAATTCCTTCCACATTCATAATCAATATTTTCCTTGCAACATTACTTCCTTCCCTCCGCACCCTGCTACCTGCTAACCTGCTAGCCTGTGGCAAATATTTGTGTGATGAATACAGATGCTTGTTCTGTGTTTGAGTGTTGTATTGTATGATTAGTATGTAGTTACAATATATATATATTTAAGTATTCTATCCGTAATCTAGTTCCCATATTACAAGCTATGCTTAGTTTGGGGCTACGGGTAGATGGCGCTGTGTGAAATTAATGCCCTGAGGCCTAACCACAACGTCTTATAGCATTCTCGTTTTGATCTTACATAACTTTTGTATCATTTTTTCTACACTGGATAGATAGTGACAAAAGTAAAGTTATATCAAAACATGTTATAAGAGATCGTGGTACCCCCCCCCCCCCCCCCTGTAATATATTTATTTAATTATTTATTCACAGAAAAAAAAACTCTTTTAACTATCTTCTATTTTTTTACATTATGACCCTGGGACGTTTGTATGAGTGTGACATTGTGACCTTACCAGATACTTCTGTATAGCGTCCGTAGAGACTGGGTTCTTGCGCCACTGCTGTTGGTGCACCATATCGCTGTCCAGGGCGAAGGTATCGGCCAGCTTGAGAGCTTCGCCGTACAGCCCGCTCTCGATCTGACAAACATTCCATTCATAAGATAAGATACTGAAGAACTCGGTACAATCAATTCTTAAGCTATGCTTAAACTTGTTTATGGACTTAAAAGAGCTCTGTTTCCCGCACTAGGTCTCAAAAGAGCCCGTGTTGCGGATTTAACCCGGAATAAGAATATGAGTAGCTTTACTTCCAGCGCAGAGGCAACACGTCGGCGACGGCGCCTTCATCTCACCTGGTTTCAAGTTATGATAAGGTGGAAGCGCACTTCACCCGGAATATTCAAATGACTGAGAAACTGCCTGTCTTATCCCTAAATTCGGGAGCACAATAATTTTAGAATTTTTATGGCGACAGACTTAGGTAAGATGGTGGTACCTAGCCATGTGGACCTACCACCATCCAAACCAATATATAAAGTCAGGCCTTCATCTCATCTGGTTCCAAGATAATAAGGCCGAAGGTAGAACGCACTTCGCCCAGAATGTTCAATAGTCGGAGAAACTGGCTATCTTACCACTGTTGCCGGGACACAACAATTTATAATAGTTGTTATAGCGACAGACTATGGTAGATGGTGGTAGCTAGCCAGGCGGAAGGTCCTAATTACTTTTTCATAATTATTTATTTTTGGTTCTCAATAAAGAGTATTTGTATTGTATAACATTCATTGGAATATTTTTCAGCTTTATATTTAGTTCACGAGCATTTCAAACAGAAGATACTTAAATATATTCGCTGTCAAAATATGTATATCTACAGTTTTTTTCTTTTACCTATGTGACTCAGTATTTTTTGTTGTTTGTTTGTTTATATTTTTATATGATGTTTTTAATGTGTGTATCATTTATTGATCACGCTGGTTTATTAAGAACCTATTTGTTTCCTCGAACTACATAAAGATAGTCCCCTAGACCTACTTACACTTAACCTTTTACCCTTAGCGCTTTTATCGATGAACATAAACACAAATACATGTTACTTTCTTATCATTCACATTCTCTGAACAGAAGCTCCAGCTGTCTTCGTATCACAAGCAAAATGAAATACTTTTTAATATTAATTACAGTTTGCATTATTGAGAATGAATCTGGAGTTCTCAAAGAAATGAACACAACCGTATTTGAAGAAGGAAACTCGACTCAAGGATCTGTAAACGCAGCTAGCTTCATCGGCTGTGAAGGAAACAATGCAACAAATATTCTTACAAACAGAGATGTAGCTAGGAACGAAACAATGGAAAATGTGAAAATAAATTGCCCGGAATGTGCAGATGGCAATGCAACCAAACCGTGTAAAGCTACTGTCATTTATCTCCAACAGGCTCCGGTCAGAAGAAAGCTGTTTGATATAAAAGGATGCCCTACAGGATTTGATATCGCTGAGGGTAGATGTATACGGATTGAAGAATAAAACGTTGTTATTATAAGGATCAGAGTGCGTTTCAAAACCATCGAAAATAAAAAAAACATACATTTAAAAACACCTTTCTATTAATCGAGTTTAACATTGATAATTAAAATAGCTGAAAAGGGTCAGAACTATAAAACAAACACGACTAAGTATTTTCCCGAAATCTCACGAACTATTGACCCGCGACGATAAAAGTATGCGTAAGCAAGATAATACGATTAGTCTGTATTGTGATATCAAAAGAAGTGCATGTAGCCAACAAAATGATAATTGAAACCATTTTCATATTAGCTTTCATCGAGAATGTAAGAAACTATCCACTTATGTCTGAAGACATAGAAGTTTTCGTGGACCCTAGTGAAGCTGTTGGTAATAAGACTGACTTGCCTGATTTGAAACTAGATGTGTATATAGTGAATAACCCAAGTGTTCCTGTTTCTAAAATAAAAGTGGCTATACCAGAGTTTATATTGAACGCTACGGATGAAGTCAAAAACCCGCTATCAGCAGAAGATGGCGATAACAGATTATTTATACCTGGCCTTTTCTATGAAAAGGTGTTTGTAAGCAGTATATCTGGTTCGAGAAATTTATTTGATGCAGAAGGATGTCCAACAGGTACCGACCGAACAGACAATGGCCAGTGTAAAAGTATTGAAGTGTAGTGTTGCTGCTAAACAGATAAGGGACCATGGCAACACAGAAGTAATAAAGGATGAAAGAAAGATAATTAATACCACGGGATCACAGACTTTATGGACATAGTAAAGCAATAATATAACGATGTTCTTTAAGCTTCCTATAGCAACATTCTATTTGCATTGATAAAGTATACGTTGTGTAAAGAGTTTGTTTTTAAACATTGTTCCTTAAAAAAGAGCTGTATGGTATCCTGTGTAGCTGTATGTAGGGCCGAATGTCACATGTTACTGGCTAGTATTCTGCTAAGCAGCGATGAGCTTGCAGCCTGTCACGTATTGTATACTAGTAACTTGCAAACCGTGGACATGTGCCGAACGTATGTTTGTGTTCACAGTTCACACTCTTAATACTGATCAGAGGTGAATCCTCCTAGGAGAAAAGTCGTAAGTCTTTTTTTTGTTCCATACAATTTAGGTATTCAACAATATCTGGAGAAAATGTGGAATGATGGGAGGGGTTTACCTTTGTTTAGAAATGAACGTTTAAAGGACATGTATATGAAACGATAAAGGTGATGAAATTCAAAGTTTACCTTTCTAGAGAACAGTTCCAAAGGCGTGGTGCTCTTAACGGCTAACAGCCTGTACACCCTCGACACACAAGTGATGCGCCGCGGTTTCGGCTGGAATGACTCGATGTCCGTTATCGCGTATACGACGGTCTTCAGCATTTCCTTCAGCATCTCAAACACGGTGTCTTCTTCTTCATCTGCCCTGACTATTTCCATCTGTGACAAACATACTTCTGTGTTTGGGTGTTGTATTGTATTATTATATTAAGTATGTATTTACAAGAAAAGTATGTAAGTATTCTATCCGAAATCTAGTTCCCATATTACAATCTATGCTTAGTTTGGGGCTAGATCGCGCTGTGTGAAATTAATGTAATGAATATTGATTGATTGAACATTGACCTATTTCATGCAAGGGCAAAGTGGTGCCTATCCCTAACTATTTTAGTCAGTAGGTTATTTTTAATTATATGTGTGCTAAATAATTGTATGCTAGTGTGTTACTTTGGGATTTTTTAGTTTAGTGTACCCATACATTCATGGGTAGATTAGTTAAAGTGTTGACATTTTTAATTCTACCAATAATGTTGCTATTAGTGAAGACCTGTGATTGGCTTCCTATTTCTATTATGTTCATTGGGGACATTGTATATCAGCAGTATAATTTCCGAAATGAAATAAATAAATTATAAATCAAAACCATATTTAAGGAAAATAGCCACTTTAAGTTTTAAGGGTTGGTAGTAGTGGCCTTCCGCGCTGTAGGTTGTGGGTTCGATTCAACGAGAAACATTAACGAATCTAGATAAGTTAGTTACACTCTCGTCACTAGGCGCGGACCGGGCCGGCAGCACTGCCGCCTCACACTCCATCGCGAGAAAAGCCGCGTCGAACGCGCGCGTGACGCGAGGCGCGCCCTGGAGGAACTCCGCGCGATTCGACAGCAGGTTGGCAAGGTCACCGATACCGCATACTGATACCGCGCCGCTAAATCTTGATAGTATTATTTCCTGCAAAGAAAATGTATGCTCTAAAGTTATGAACATCAGGGTCACCATCTGTCACAAACAGTGACAGATAGCGTGTGTTTGACCATTAAAAAATTTCTTAAAACGATGCGCGGAAATTTAAACCCCTATGCATATTATTTAACAGTTCCCTTAGCGATGGATGCAGGTTTCACCAATTCACAAAAGCGGTGACGCAAATATGGTATCAAACTATCGTCCGGTTTCGATCCTTCCAGCGCTTGGCAAAGTTTTATCTTATCGTATCAATTGTACAGAAAAATAAATATTGGTATGTAAAAGAAAAAAAACACCTTGTTGGGTTTGATAAACAACATCGCTACAATAATTTATGATAGAGGAGAAGTACATGGTGTTTATACAGATTTTAGCAAAGCGTTTGACCTAATCGATCATGTCATATTGCTTGATAAAATATGAGAATACACGTTTCATTGTTGCGCTGGTGCTCATCGTACTTACAAAATCGTTATCACTTAGTGAGTATAAGAGGGTATACATCACGTTCCGGATTGGTATCTATAACTGGTGTCCCTCAAGGAAACACTTGGGGTCCTTTATTTTTCATTATTTTACATAAAATGTATGCTGATGATCTTAAATTATTTCATAGCATTAATAGCGAACACGATATAGAAACCCTGCGGCACGAGTTAAATAACGTTACTGACTGGTGTTGTAGAAATAAAACGCTTTTAAACGTGAGCAAGTGTTACCACATTTAGTTAACAAAGAAGAAGTGCTCATATAAAGCAAAATTTTATTTAGACAATAACGAAATTAAAGAAGTTAACAATATCACAGATTTAGGGGTCACTGTTGACAGTACTCTTAATTTTAGGGTTCATCCTATATGTTCATCCCTATATGTGTAGACCATAACAAAAGCACATGGATGTTAATTTTTAATAAATACAGTAGGTCAAAGATATCGACTCACCTCATTAGTCCACCAATTAACATCAACCGCATGGAACTCCGTCCGATCT